>CM021107.1:62244481-62577118 GCA_007115665.2 Sequoiadendron giganteum | reverse complement strand
AACTTGTCTGTTTGAAAAAATGGGTCCATCAAGAAATGGGGTCTCGCAGTATGAGAGACCCCATTTCTTGGACCCATTTTTTCAAACAGGCCACTACATTGCCAATTTCACTGAATTGGCAAGCTAGTGGGCCCACTAGCTTGGCAATTCGGTGAAATTGACTCCCTACCAAACTCTCTTTATTTCTCTCTATCTCACCTCTCTTTCACCTCCCTCTCTCTCCCTCCATCTATCTACTTCCTTATCTACTCTTTATCTCTCATGTATCTCTACCTCTCCTTCCCTCTCTACTTATCTTTTTCTCCTCTTTCCCTCCCAACCTCTCTCTCTCTCTCCCCAATCCCTCCCTCCCCCCTATTTCTCTCTCCCCCTATGAGGGTTGAGAGTGTAAGGTTTAGTGTTTAAGGTATAGGGTTGAGGTTATCAGGGTTAATTGTATAGGGAATAAGGTTTAGGGTTTAGGATATTAGGTATAAAGTTGAGGGTATATGGTATAGGGATGATGGATGAGGGTTTAGGGTTTAAGGTATAGGGTTGAGGGTTGAGGGTTGAGGGATAGTGTTTAGGGTTGAGGGTATAAGGTTAAGTGTATAGGGTATATGGATTATGGTTTAGGATATTGGGTATATAGTTGAGGGTAATGGGTTGAGGATATTAGGTTTAGGGTTGATGGTTTAGGTTTTAGGATTTATGTACAAGTTTAAGGGTTGAGGGTTGAGGTATAATGTTCAGGGTTAAGGGTATGAGGTTAAGTGTATAGGGTATAGGGATTAGGTTTTAGGTTGTAGGGTTAAGGGTATAAGGTATAGGGTTAAGACTTGAGATTGTAGGATTTTATGTTTAACATTATTCCTAAACCCTAAACCCTAAACATTATCCTTGAACCCTTAACCCTATAATTAAACACTAAATCCTACATTAAACCTTGTACTCTAAACCCTCAACCCTAAACCCAATACCCTCAACCCTATACTGAATATTCTAAACCCTAATCCCTATACTCTATACAGTTAACCCTACACCCCCAACCTTGAACACTATACCTCAACCCTACACCTTCAACCCTCATCCTTATACCCTATACCCTCAACCTTATAACCTAAGCCCTGAACATCATCCCCCAACCCTATACTTAAACCCTAAACCCTACATTCAACCTTGTACACTAAACCCTAAACCCTAAACCTCAATTTGAAACCCAATACCCTCAACCCTATACCCATTATTCTAAACCTTAATCCCTATACCCTATACACTTAGCCCTATACCCTCAACCCTATACCCATTATTCTAAACCCTAATCCTTATGCCCTATACACTTACCTCCACTCTCTCCCACTCTCCTCCACTTTCCCACTCTCTCCTACTCTCCCCCACTCTCCCACTCTCTCCCTCTCTCCCTCTTTCTCTATCTCCCACTCTCCACTTCTCCCCTTCTCCCACTCTCTCCCACTCTCCCCCTCTCTCCCTCCCTCTGTATCTCCCACTCTATCTCCCACTCTCTCCCTCTCTCTTTCTCCCACTCTCCCCTTCTCCATCCCTCTCTATCTTCCACTCTCCCCCTCTCTCCCTCCCACTCTCTCAGAAACCCCTATACTATCAAAAATACACTAAGAAAACTTAATTTAACATAACGCACTCGCGTTATAACGCAAGCGCATTTTGTAGTTTACTAAAATGGTAAAAAAATCAATATACCCGTGATTTGAAGGCCCATAGTCTGCATATTCCCCTGGTTCTGCATGTGCTCCGACAAAAAATATATATTTGATGATGTTGTGAAGTGTGCAAGCATCTTTTTCACTTTCCATCACCTTTTCCATGATCTTTTTACCACCTTTGCATGAAATAGCAGAGTCTTGATGTTGAAAGACATATAATATCAATTGAAGTTTGAATTCCATTGAAAACTGATATACAATTGAAGTGTGAAAGGGAACAAGCTTTTGAACAAGTCAAATTGTTGTGGAGTTTGAAGAAAGAAGAAGCTAAGGCTACATAATTGGGTTGAATTCCTCCATTTGAAAATCTGGTTTTTAAGGTATGTGAAGTCTTTAAAAATTTTCTTTCATTTTATTATGGCTTTCTTTCATTTTTGTTTGTCATTATAACCTTAGGTTGTCAATGCACATTTTAAATTAGCAAATTATATACACAATTATTTACACTTGCCAATTACCATTTTACACTTGCCAATTATAGAAATTCAGAACCATTCACCAAAATTCATCCTTTAAGACCATTCCCATACCATTCCAAAGCATCAAACATCTTCAAAATACCCTACACAAGGTCAAAAGTTCATTACATAGACCAGTCCTTCAACAATTGATGGGGAGTCTTATCTTTGAAGAGCAATCTTTCTCTTCCCAAGACCTATTCTTTGGTCTTCCTAGGGTATTCCTCTCTACCCTACTCAGGGATCCCTCGTAAACCCCTCTCACCTCATAAGACTCTCCACCAATTTCAAAATTTTCACCATTGCTCTCAATTCACCACTAAGCTTCCCTGGGCTCCACACTGACCCAAAGTATCCTAACCACTCGAGGGGCTACAAAAGGGTATTCTCACTATCCCCTTGTTGATTTGACTCCTCACTGATCCATCTCATAGGATTCTTTCACATTGTACCCATCGCTTTCTTGAAAAACCCAATTTTAGGCCTTGTAGCCTTTTGCCCAATTAAGCCTCCTAGAACCCATTTTCTTGGCTTTTCTCAAAAACGGTCTTAACAACCCCCAAATATTTTTATAGATTATTTCTAGTGGTACCATAGGCTTCAATATTTACCAGGTTTTTAGTCCCTTTGGCGTTCGTACATAGGACTCTCCTCATACCCCCTATTTTCAAGGGTTTCTAGGGTTCTGGCTCCTTTTTCCAACTTTGAGGGCTTCAATGACCTCCTCAACTCTCCTTCTTGCACACACATGTCTAGAATACATTTTTCCACACTCTCTTGCTCTTGATTGGCACAAACTAGTCCATTTAGCAACTTTCTTTACTGCTGTCCTCTCTAAGCCACTAGCCAAAATGCACTTGCACTCGCCTAGTTCTTGATGAATTCACCATCTCCCCTGCAAACCAAGACACCACACACCATATGTACACTGTAAAAAAATTCCCCTACTTGATTCCAAGTTTCCATGGTAGCCTTGCCACGAGAATTCAAGTGGGGATCATTATTTCCAAAAACTGGCATGAACCGGCTATGAGACCAAAAACTCTAAAAACTTGCAAAACAGAAAGCAATTGAACTAAATGGCTAATATAATGCTTCACATAGTAATTACGTGACAAAATTGAAAGACTCAAAGCATTAGACAGGTCCTTTCAATCCATTCTTGACTGGATGAAGGCACAAAAACAAAAATTCAATGAAATTTGCACTCTTCCAACTCACAAATTCCCCTTCCAAAACTCGAAATCATACAATAGCTTTCCCACATGCTCAATTAGGGTTTTTATGAACTTATATACCTTTCTCCCACATTCTAGGACCCTTGGGTCGGGCTTAAAGCATCATTAATGCCCTTTTCCCACTTTTAGGACAAATTGCCAAGTCTACATGGACTAATTTGCCTAATTTCATCATTCAGGCTTCTCCAAACTTCAAGGCTCTAGACTACCCTAAGTTTTCCTTAACTCACACATCAAAAATAGTATTGGGACTTTACATCATAGTCCTTATTCCCTTGGTGGTTGGCTAGAACCATCAACAATAAAAGACTACTTTTGTACAAGATGATTGTAAGTATTATTTAAATGAAGCCTTCAATGACATATATATTTTCAATTATCTTGAATGGATACATTTTTTAGGAACTAATATTCATCTCATTACCATTTTTTAGATAAAATTATCCACCATGCCGAAGAAAAAGACAAAGAGGAAACTAACAGACGAAGAGAACGAAACTTTGAAAGAAAAGGAGAGAGTTCGGGTGGCGGCATATCGTGAAAAGAAGAAATTGGAAACGATTGGTGAGAACAACCCGATTGTAGAGGAACCTCAACCGTCAAAAAGAGAACGGGAATTGGCAGCACAAAAGGCACGAATGCAAAAGCATCATTGTAAGACAAATTTAGATACCGTAGTTGGAGACACACCCTCTACGACAAGTGAATATGAAGGGACACCATTAAGCACAAGCAAATATGGAGGGGCACCATCTAGCACAAGTGAATATGGATGGACACCATCTACTGCAAGTGAATATGGAGGGACACCATTTACCGCAAGTGAATATTGTTGGACACCATCCAACACATCTCAAGTTGAGAGTACATCATCACTTGAAATTGACGAAGAAGGTATGCCATCATTCCCATCTGAACCTCAAGGTATGTCTTGTTCTCCACCCTGGATCGAAGGTATGCAATCTAGCCCACCTCAATTAAATATTGATGAAATTCCTAATGTTGAGATGTATGTACCTAGGAGAACACCACCAAGAATTTTGCGTAGAAAACCAAAGTATTTGATTAATATTGATGATGAGATTTTGCAGCACATGGAAGGTAAGATTTCAACACGCACTTGTAGAAGATATGCTGATAAGATTTGGGAAAGATTCTTTGAAAGGCTAAATGAGACTGCAAGATGTCAACTATTTGTTGAAATGATGCGGGGTGTAAAGTATAGGAACATCATGAAAACTCTTGGGTTGAGAACATCAAATTCATCGAGTGAAGACACTATTGTGAAGAATCTAATGGATGCTTATGAGAGTGTGGGTAAGACCTCACGCTCAAAGGATAGTAATGTCACCCGATGTGTGATTACATCAACTTTGGTAAGTTGTCAAACAAAGAGAGCTCGCCTAATTAGAAAGACTAGTGAAAAAACAGGAATTAGTAGAAAAACTTTATCAAGGGCCATTCAAAGGCGGCAAAGAATTGAGGGCAATGATACAAATGAATTATGGGCATTCTCAGGGAGACTGTCACGAAAAGATAAAGAAGTTGTCGAAGCCTTGAGAACACTAATTGAAGAGTATTGGAAGAATAACACAAGGCCATCTCCAAATCAAAGGGATGTGGTAAGAAGGAGAATCGGTAGTCGGAATCGTGAGCCACATCCAAAGCATTTTTTGGATATGACTCAAACCCAATTTTTTTGGAAATTTGAAAATGATTATCCTCAAATTAGTATTTCTCAAAGATATTTTGAACTGCTTAAACCTTTTTATGTCAAGATAAATCACACACGCACTACTTGTTGTTGTAGACTACATATTGAATTTTCTAACCATTACGATGTTTATCATTCTATATGTTTAGATTTGCATACTAACGATGTTTTGCAGGATTGTGGCATAGAAGCCCCACCAAAATCTTCAAGAGAGTTCTTATCAAAAATTTTATGTCAAATAGAGGATGGCCAAATATTCTATAGGACAAAATGCTTGGATGGTTCATGCGAGTGTTGCGGTGGCTTCCAGCGTATGCCAGTATGTCAACATATGGAAAGCACAGATGAGGTGGGACAAAAACTAGCAGAGTTCGGGAAGTATAAAATAGTGGCATATGCTACAAAAGATGGGTCTCAAGCAAAAAGGTGTGATTTGGTTATTGAGAAGATTCCAGTGTACAAATTTATGACCACATTTCGTGACAGTATACTGTATGAGTATGCAATGCATACCCATAGAGCCCGATGGTTGGACATGTAGTTCAAGCTATGTAAGGACACCTTTCCAGTTGGAAGCATAGTATCCATGGTTGACTTTGTAGAGAACTACACTCTACAACCACAACATGAGGTGCAGTCACAATATTACAACTGTACACAAGTTTCGATATTTGTGCACGTAGCATTCATTCATGCATCTGATAGTACAGATGAGCAAAGGAAGGTAATGAGGGAGTACCACTTTTACATTAGTGATGATCGCACACATTCTGCAGAGTTCGTGCAAGGTTGCTTCCGGATGTTCTACAGTGGTTTGGCTCAGAGGGGCATAGAATACGATCAACATATAATATGGTCTGATAACTGTGCAACACAGTTCAAGAACTCGTGCATGTTCTACTGGTTGTGCAGGATGCATGTCATTATAGGTGTTCAACATATGTGGAACTTTTGTGAGGCTGGACATGGAAAGGGGGAGCATGATGGTGCAGGAGCATGCGTGAAAACAACATTAGCACGAGAAGAGTTAAAGTATAAAGACAGTGCAAAGTTGATAGATGCAAAATCAATCATCGAGTGGTGTAATGCTTTGATGGGTCTAGGTAATGAAGGTACGTCTTCAGTTCATAGATTTTTTTGGTTGATGGATGATACTAACATTGCACCATATGAAGACTGTTGTACACTAATAGGATCGAGTGAGGTACACTCTTTCCTTAGCTCAAATACAGGTTCATGGAGTATCGATACACGAAAGATGGCATGCTTTTGTTCTTCATGTACAATGCAAGACTGGAATGATTGTGAGTTAGGGGAGTGGGTTGACAAATGGTTCACAAGTTATCTTAGCCCACTTCACACGTATCACCCTCCGATGGCATTGGAAATGACACAGATAGAATCATCGGTCAATTTTGACCACATATCAGATCTAGTTCAACAAGGTGATATATCTACTTTCTTAGTTGTTGAAATTCCATATCGTTAGATCTTACTTTGTACTGTATTTGTAATGTTGACAAATTCGAAGAGATTTTTTGCACATATCAATGTAGGGCATGTTTATGCAGTTATTGCAGATGAAGACAATGAAGAGGGAACAAACTATTACTTGTGTCATTGTGTTGAGACCAAAAATAAATTGGAGGCCCCACTTATAGATGGAGAAAACATCGAATACCCTACAGGCTCAGTTGTGGTTACTGGAACATGGCTTAGAAGGTACCCACATTCAAGTGTTAAACATTGGCTATTTCAGGACTTTGACATGCATCGTAAGATTCTTCATTACTCGAACCTTGTCATGGCATCCGATGTTCATTTGACCAAATATGGGGGTAGACGTTTGAACAAGATGTTATGGAAGGTCCGTGAGTCTGACCATGAGGCAATACTTGACACAATAAAGAGTAGAGCAGACCCGGATGGTTCATTGGATTAATTTGTAAGTATATGCACATTGGTTCTTATTAATTTATACTTGTATGCACATTAATTTTTTTGATGCCAATGCTATCATCTTCTTTTACAGTGATTGGTGTCCCCTTGCAAAAAATGATGATATATGAGCCATCGAACAGAATGTCAACCAGAAAAGCAATGCAACATCCTTATTTTGATGCCTGCATGCAACATCTGTAAGTGCCTTCCATCTATTTTTATTTCATTTCCATTTTGGATGCTCTTTCTTTTTCTCTTTTACTTTGCGTATTTGTACGTAAACTACTAAGGGTTGATTGATCTTTCACTGCAGAAAATGCTGATTTAAGAGCCATTATCAAAAATCTCAGCGAAAAAAGCAATGCAACATACTTATTTCGATGATTTTGACAAATCTCAATTTTGATTTCAAGCCATTATAAGAGATCATGTGAAGCTTAGCGAGGGAATCTCAAGTTACTCATTTGAAGTTAACCTCATGATGAGCACCTATGATGTAGACATTTAAAAAGAATCTTGAATGTATGAGTGACATTGTAAAAGATCTAAGAGAACGAAGTGCCAGAGGCATTGTAATAAGATTTAATTACCTAATGAGATATACTCAAATATTGTAAGGTTGAAGTTCATGTTTGGTGTAGTAGCACCTTGTTCTGTAAATGCCTTGAGTAGGGAAATTTGCAAACTTTGAATTTTGAAATGTAAATAATGTGAAAAAGGTCATATAAAGGTCCTGTAAACAATTTGTACACATTTTTTTGCAACTCGTGTGAGCAAGCGGACTGTTCCAACATGTCCTGATAGGTATGTTTACGGTAGGCATGGTCCTCTTTCGCACCGAAACACGTGGAATCACTCCGAGCTATGTTCCACCGGATCAATCCCTTAAGGGTCCAAAGTGCAAAATAGCTACAAACTTTAGCATGCTATTACTTGGATACCATGATGCTTAGAAACTTCTTGTCTGATCCTACAAAAAGGCGTTGGACCCCTCTAGAAAAACCTCTCTCGATTTTGGCTATCTTGGAGTGGTTTTCTCGTGGCGGCAGATTTTCACTTGATGGAAAATGTGTCAAATTCAAGCTGTGCAAAGTTGCAAAGTGGTGCAACATTTTTTTGCAACTCGTGTGAGTAAGCGGACTGTTCCAACACGTCCGAATAGGTATGTTTACGGTAGGAATGGTCCTCTTTTGCACCGAAACACGTGGAATCGCTCCGAGCTATGTTCCACTAGATTGATCCCTTAGGTTGGAGGAGTCTTAAGTTGCAAGTTTGTAAGTTGTTTAAAGAAATAAATTTGAAATGATATTGAATGGCCCACTTAGCAATCATTGCATCTAAGTGATGCTCACAGAGGTGAGGCACTAGGCCTTCCCGGGAGGTCACCCATTCCAGTATACTCCAGCTCAAGCGCTTAACCATGAAGTTTTTTCCCTAAGAAGGATAGTGGAAAAGGTAGAATCCATTGTACTTTTGATGAGTGGAAAGGAATTCCTAAGAGACATGAAGGAGGAAGAAGGAGTTGTCTATGCAATCATGTTGAAGCCAAAGGAGGAGGAGTCACCTAGTCAGCTACCTATGACAACAGAGGTGAAGCAACTGTTGGATCAGTTCAAGGATATCATTTGTGAAGGCACACCAGCTACACTACCACCTAAGAGGGCAATCAGTCATCAAATTGACTTTGTACCAAGAGCAACATTGCCTAACAAGGTTGCATACAAAATGACACCGGAGCAGAACAAGGAGATAGCAAGGCAAGTTCAAGAACTTTTGGACCAAGGGTTGATCACGAAAAGCATAAGCCCATGTATTGTTCCAGTGGTGTTGGCACCTAAGAAGGGAGATAAGTGGAGAATGTGTACTGATTCTAGGGCCATAAATAGGATAAACATTAGATATAGGTTTCCTATTCCTAGGATAGAAGACTTAATGGACTGTTTAGGGGGGTGCTAGGTACTACTCCAAGATTGATTTGAAAAGTGGCTACTATCAAATTAGGATGAAAGAGGGAATAAGGACTATGATATAAAGTCCCAAGAGTGTTTTTGATGATTGAATTGGAAATAGGTTTGTTAGGGGCTTGCGGTTTGGGTAAGTCTTGGACACTGTGAGCATTTTGAGCAATGTTGCCTTGGCTATTTGTCCTAAAAGTTGGAAAATGACATTAATGATGCTCTAAGCCCGACCGAAGGGTCCTAGAATGTGGGAGAAAGGTATGTAAGGTCAGAAAAACCCTAATACCTGGGTTGGAGGATTGTTTTCGCGAATTGAGACTTGGAGAGTACATTTTTGTGATTGGAAGAGAGCAAGTTTTCATTGAATTTCTGTGTTTGAGCCTTCATCCAGTCAAGAATGGATTGAAGGGACTTATCTAATGCTTTGAGTCTTCCATTTGTGTCACTTAATTATCTTGTGTAGCATTAGATTAGTCATCTAGACTGACTGGTTATCTTTTTGCAAGTTTTTGGTTTTCTTGGTCTTATTGCCGGTTCTGGCCAGTTTTGTGAATAATGAGTCCCACTTGACTTCCCGTGGCTTTCCTCTCATGGCTACTTGGAATCAGGTTGGGGACTATGTAAATAGTGTACATATAGGTTAAGGGGTCTTGTTTTGTAGGGAGGTGATGAAATCATCAAGCACTAGGCGAGTGCAAGTGCATTAATGCTAGTAGCTTGGAGAGGACAGCAACAAGGAGAGTTACTAAATGGATTGGTTTGTGCCAATAAAGAGTATTGGAGTGTAGGCACATGTATCTCAGTCATGTGTGTGCTAGGAGGAGAGCTAAGGAGGTCGTTGAAGCCCTCAAAGAAGGAAAAAGAGCCAAAAACCATAGGAACCCTTGAAAATAGGGGGTTTGAGGACAATCATATGTACAGAAACTTGTAGGACCTAAGGATTCATAAATATTGGAGCCTTGATGATCAAAAGAAAGAATTTACAAAAAAATTTGGGGGTTGTTAAGACTGATTGTGAGAAAAGTCAAGAAAACGGGTTCTAGGAGGCCAAATTGGGGCAAAAGGCTACAAGGCCTAAAATTGAGTTTTTCAAGAAAGCGATGGGTAAAAGGTGAAAGAATCCAATAAGATGGATCAGTGAGGAGATAAATCAACAAAGGGACAACTAGGATACTGGTGCGGGGACACCTCGACTCTTGAAATTTATGACAAGCTTCATAATTTTGTAATGTTTTAGTCATTTAGAATTTCGTGGGACCATGTTAAGAAATGGTTAAGTGTTTAAAATTGCAATGATATATTCATCAAAAGGATTAAATGATAGTTGTAACCGAATGGGAATATTGGGTAGATGAACAATTTGTCTAACTACCCTAGAATCTCTATAAAGAGACAACATGTAACCGAATACAGGGAGATAGAGGAAATAGAAAGTGCAACTACGGGAAAACAAAAAAGAGAGTGAACAAGAGGGAGAAGAAATCGGGCTCTCTGGCCTTTGGCCAAAGAGCCATTTAAAGCATGTATGTTTTTGAAGTGTTAATATCTGGAATTCGTTAAAGAGGAGTTTCCATTTCCAGTTGTGTCGTTCTCTCTATCTTTCTTGGTTTATTGTTTTGCAAATTGTGAATGCAGATTAGTTTTGAAGGATTCACTATTGTTTTGAATGTCATGGATGTCTTGTTTTCGGGTTTCTTTATGACAGTCCCGAATGGAATGGGAAAACCGGTTTCAGTTGACAGGGAATATACGTAATATAATCGAGTGTGAAATTCTTGTATGGTTTTAAATGTATAACGGTTTTCAAAGAAACCATTACATCGCTCGACCATTGTGTTGGAGCAATGTGTGACTCGGGCTTTGAACAACGAAAAGGTGGCGGATAGAATTAGAGGCTTAAGAACATGTCTTGATTAGTACTGATCAGTAGCGATCAGTAGGTTAAGGAGTGAGAAGGGTGGATGAACCACTATCTTGTGTTGTTTCCTTTGCATCAGAATGGTATCAGAGGTAGAAGGTTCTGAGCGTGTAGAAGGCAATCTACAGCAGGAAGTAGCGTGGGTTCTTGGTTGCAAGTTGATCCATCCAAGCTGCAGGAAGGACACAGTTGTTCTTGCGTGTGTGAAGATCTCAAGTTGGGGTCTTCGTATTGTCTACACCAAGATGAAGCTAGGTAGAAGGTGCAATGAGAGCAACCACTAAGAGAAGGGTGGGAAGCATCTTCTAGAATCTTGTGTGGGTAAGATGGCAGTATTCAGGATTCAATGGCAGTATTTAGATATATAAATATTGTGATATTGCTATCAGGATTCAATCGTGTAGTTTTACAAGTCAAACTCATTGACCCATGATTCATCAGTAGTGGTTCACAAGAACCCATCTCTCATGATAATGAATGGTTCATAAGGAGGAAGATAAATCTTCATACATTTCTTCTATCACAAATGAGATAAGTGCTTGGTTTCATGAAGGTCATGAGACAACCATTAATGGGGAGTGGATACATGAAGAACTAATGGAGAATGATAATGGCTTCAGACCTGCTATAAAGGATTTTTTTTTTGTTTCAATGATGCAAGAGGTTTTTGGTTTCACTACCAAAATGAGCCTACGAAGAATGCATGCGAAACTCCTTTTGACCGTGAGGGTGTACTTACTCCATCTCAAGGATCATGCATTGAGGATGACATAGATCAATGCTACGGATAACCAATTAATAATTATACACGTGAATAATTCAAACATGTACATGTCAATAAGGGAACTATAAGTACTCATAAACACGTAAGCCTCAAAAAGTATACAAATGAATACATAGTATACAAAAATTAAAACAAAGTATATGCACGAATACAAGGTATATGCATGAAAACATGTAAGCCACAAAGTATACACTCGAATGCATGTAAGTCACAAAGTATACACGTAAGTTGTAAAGTATACACTTGAATATACGTAACTCATATATATTGAACCATCAATTTAGAATGCAAATATGGACAAGCATCGAAAAAAGATATTTGTATTAACCAAATAGCCATGTAGGCATACATAAATATATGTCGATATAAGTATGAAATATATGTACAAAATAGCCATATAGGCTTACGAGAATGCCATCTAGGCATACAATGTCAAATAGGTCCAATAAAAAATATGTACAAATCTGCCATGCAGGCATACAATAAAAGACTATGGAATCAAAAGTCATTGCTCTCCATGCCCAGGAAATAAAATCTTTCCCTTTCCTTTTCGCTCGGATGGTGATAGGTCTGTCACTCATTTTTGCTGCGCTCGTGGAGTGCTCCTACTACTCCTCCTAGGGTTTAGTTCATGGTGAAGTTTTAACTGTTACAATAAGAAGTAAAGACATGAATATATAGAAATTACATTATAAAAAATGATATATTTGAAAAAATAATCACTTACAACCATCTCACAATCTCTCTCCATGAGGGAAATATCCTCACGCCCATGCTCAAGTGTGCTCAAGCCCTGTATAAACCATACAAATAGACAAAAACTATGTGAATCAATAATGGTTTGATTTCTGACTAACTAACATCTATAACAATAAATGTAAATTAAAATTTACTAATTTGCCTCATACCTCTTCTGTCAGAGCCATCAAGGATTGTATAGTAGATGTCACACCAATATCCATTGCCCTCGTCACATTCAGAGGTGTATCGTCTTGCAACAATTGAAAATAAAACAACAAATTATTCAACATAATCAATGATGTGCATGTATAAACTACACAAATCTATTAAGTACTTGATTCATTAGTTAATCTCTTTATTCTATTACCTGCGTGAAGGTTTGAGTAAATCCACCGCCACTGGGAAGTGTTCCATCAAAACCTCCAATATTAGTCTATTCAACCTCCAAAATTGCATATTAAATTACCATTCTTAAAACAATTCCGTTAATATGCAATAAACTTATAATTGTTTATTAGTTACATACCCTAGTGATAGGTGTACTACAAAAATAGGTTGGTGGGGGGCCGGTGTATCCAGTCTCAACACTATGACCCTACAATTTTATTAAAATCATAAAACATTTTTAGTTAATCTTGCATTTCAAAATCGAAATTTAATAAATTAAATTGAATGAACACATGCAATAACTTTTACCTGACTATCAATGCCATATGCCTCATGCAAAATGTCAGCTGCCCTCTCCATCTCCATAGCTACAGACGGATCCTGTGTACCAGTCTCCTGAGGGTCGGTGGGGTCATGTGAACAAGTAGCTCCGCAAGATTGACACACATGTGTTCGAAGACCACCACTAGAAGACTCCCCTAGATGGCGCTGTAGAATAGGGCTAGTATGATGGATGACACTCTGGGTCAAAGTGCTGATTGCCTACAATGTCTCTACGTCAACATTTTCCTTCATGACGGAAGGCATAACAATGTGCTCATGAGGCGGCCTAGTGAGAGCTCGTCTACCTTGCCGCGTAGGATCTAGTTGTGCACCAGGTCTATCCCGAGTTGACCCCCCACCTCTCCCCTGGAAATCCCTCATATCAAAATGATTTGGGATTTTGTTCAATATGAACTCACTGTATAGTTTCCTAAGGAAATATTGCGGGACCTCGCAATTGTTGCACGGTGGGTAATCGAAGACCATGTACCACCTATCATAAAATCGCTCCTTCATTTGTTGGTGGTGGCACCAATGGATAGGAAACCTCTTTGCATTGAGGGTAATATTTTGATTTGTGCGTGGGTTGGTGAATAATGAGCACAAATCACCTTTTGTTATTTTTAAATCTTTCACATCCTTGTATGATAGTTTATTTGTATAATACTCCCTAGCCGCCTGCCTCCTATCTTCCCATCTAGTTATTTGTTTGCTAATTGAATCTACGTTTGTTAACATATATTTCAAGGAATTTCCTAGGGTCATTCTTTTTGTGGTTGAACCATTTGGATCACTCAACTTATTGATCAAATCCTCAATTTGTTTTTTGTTATTTTCAATTTCACTCATTAAATTTTGTTGAGTGCCAGGAGGGGGTTGAGTGATTGGTGGAGGAGGTTGATTTTGATCTTGAGGATTTGGTTGGTCCTCCTGTTGAGGATTTTGAGAGTTTGCAGGTTGATTTGCATCTCCTAAAATTTCAAACAAATAGATATCAAATTCAACCTAAAACTAACAAATTCAACTTGAAACTAACAAATTTAAAATAAAAAGCATAGAATCCTTACCTCTTACAGCTCCTCGTTGTCGTGGCGCCATCGTTGCGAAGAAATTTGGATGCTTGGTGAAGAAATTCCTCTCCCCGAATGCGAGCGCACTATTTTGGTGTTTTTGGCCGCGGGTGCACAAAAAAAATAGTCGAAATGCAAATGAGAGATTTGTATTTCTTTTTTTACTTTTAACAGTCGATAACGCGAGCACGTTATAACGTGCTCGCGTTATCTCTTTGCAGTTTTTATCCGCCGGACCTTACCTAGGTTTAACCGACGACATAACGCGAGCGCGTTCTGTCCAAAAACTTTTTTTTTAAAGGGTGTCCATGGAATGCTTACCCATTTCCATGCACCCGCCCTATATTGGGTCATGTTTTGGTTTTGAAAAATTAGGTAATATTTATGCATATGATAAGTGCAATTAAATGCAAATTATTTTTCTCTGAAAGTATATGTTAAACTCTAAGATCTTATTTTTTCCACTTAACATTAAAAAATATGAATAGTTTCAAAAAAAAAGAAAGTAGAGAGTAATAATCATGTGAACAATTCATGTCAAAAGAATCTACAAGTTTTGTTTAATTCATGACTAGTCAAATAAAACTAAACTAAACATGGCTATATAAAAATTTAACACAATAAATAAAAGCATACATCATAATATTTCATTTTTCTTCAACAAATAAATTATCCTTAGATCTCCTTCTATCTTGAAAAAAGCTCACTAATCCCTAACATACCTATGAGGCCTTCCTAAGGCCCTCACATTGGGACCTTGTTTGTAAATCCGCTTTGCCCATTCTTTATGGGGCCTAGGTGAATCCTTGAGGACATAATCATAGTCCATAATTGCCTTATTTGGTATGTGCTAATTGAATACCACCATGCAACCCTCTAATTGGAACAACCTCTCCAAATCCCCTTGATCCAAAATAATCACCTTTACCAACCTTTTATCATTTGGGAATATGATGCATGAGGCAACCTATTATATCTCTATCTATATTTCATAAATTTACAACTCCTAGTAACCCTTCCCAAAACTAGTTGTCTTATTGACACTAAATGCATATAAATATTACACATATGACTTCTTGAGGTTGTGTTGAATCAATCCACCCTGTAGATGATGCATTGATGTTTCTTTATATAAAAGTCTAGAGTTACAAAATATGGTAAGTTGTAGAAAAATTTAAGAAAATAATCTTAATAGCTAACATAGTGCTAAAAAAGAGCTTTTTGATGCCTATAATAAGTCTAGAAAACACATTTGTAGGTGAAAGTTATACTAATCTAAAAAAGTCCTCCAAAGGTGAAAAATGGATCATAAGGCTTGATAGAGTAGAACCATTAGGTTGGTAGAGTGGCCAAAGTTTCAACATATCATAGACTAGGTGGAGATCTTGATAGATCCATTATAGGAGTGGTGGCATTGAGTTTAAGTAATAGGTGCTAATGTAAACTTGCTTAAGTGCTAAGCCTAAGCACTGAGCATTATGCTTAAGCTTTGGGCTTAAACAAAGCCTTTTGACCTATGAAGTGACCAACAACCTATGCTATAATTAGCATACCTTTTGCTAACAACCAACCAAAGCTCATAAAAATAAGAATTATAAGGTATGGGGGTTTGCGAACCTTGTATGAAAGATTTAATATTTTAAATAAAAACCTTAAGCTTAGTGAAAAATATACATCTAGGCAATATATTACTCTATCCATGATTATGTTGACATAAAAAATGTATATATCGATGATGCAAAACCATATGTCACCTATACAAATATGGTATCAATACTTTGTGAATTGTACACATGATATCGTAACATTAAAACAATGGAGGCCTTCAAAAACATCATTTTTGTAATAGGTCAAAAACCAATGAGTTTATTACCAATTCATATGAATTTGGGTCTTCCAAGCTCAACTATGAGGTTAGATTTGAGCCATAGTGCACTAGTAAAAATACTTGACAAAATATCAAAAATAAAGAGAAAGAGCTTGTAGATTCAAAGATCAAATACCATGTTTAAGTCACCTGAAAGACTTATAAAAATCAATAATTCTATACATCACCAAATAATCTTCTACAAGAGATAAACAAGAAGAAAATACTATAATGTCAATATTCATACAATGTAAATGTACATAAAGACCTTTCTATATAAATACAAGGGTGAAGAAAGAAGGTAGTTGAGGTAAGTGACTAGCACACTTGTGCAAATGATAGTTGTGTAACAAGTGTCATATACACATGACTTAGACAAAAAAAGAAAGAGTCTTTATGTAAACTTAACTAACTAGATGTGGATATGACTCAACATGTACCTAATTAGTTTACTAAAAGCCACATTCACATCAACAAATTTCACCATTACACATATGTTAAATAGATCAATAATACTTATTATTTAAAATGTCATTAGTATAAATAATCCTAACAAATATTTAGGGCAGGTCCCCATGCAGCTGCTTAGCTTATTTTGGCTTGCAACCACTCCTCAACTTATTTAGGAATTATTTGTGGAGGTGGTGTCCCCATGAATATTAGATTTTTTTGCTAATATTTAAGTAGTCATCTTAAATTTATTTTTATAGTATTAATAATGATTTGTGCAAATGGAAAATATTTTGAAAGCAAATATTATAAAAGAAGGAAAGAAACTTGTGGAGCCATGTGGATTTTTTACAATATGCAATTGTATTTCCAACCTCCTTTTTTTTCATAACTTATTTTCAATTCCTAAAATAGGAAAAGATTCCAAATTATCTATTCTCATAAATAAAAAAATTCATGGAGACATAGATTTCAAATTATCTATTCTCATAAATAAAAAAACTCATGGAGACATACTGCTTATTTTTAAACAGAAAATAGACTTAAATAACGACATGAAGACAAAAGATTACTATATAAACTTTGTAAGAATGTTAATCCACCAATATATACCAAATTTTAAACTTAAATAATGCAAATTTTATTTTAGAAAAAAGGGCCTTTCCCCTTAAATAAAATTGACCCCAAAATTGTATTACAACAATTTCAAAAACTATAAATCCCTATTTCCAAGTAGACAATAAATACAATCTAATTTCCCATAGAGTCTAGCATCGAGTACAACGATTTGATGCCCTAAAAAAAGAATTTGGTCAGGCCCACCGAACACTATATGAGATGGATCTCTGCGTTTCTCCCCCGTGCTTTTCATTTTAAGGGTAGAGGGAGGGAGAGAGAGGGAGCATCTTAGCTGTGGCACATCAAATCAATGGAGCACACTGTGCACCTTATCTTGGGCATTCTAGGTTAGATTTTTCTGCTTTCGGGTACAGTTTGGCATTCAATTTTGTCAAAATTTACTGCAACAGACGATCTTAATAGATTTAGAAATGCAGGGAATGTTTTTGGATCTGCACTCTTTCTGGCGCCTGTGTATGTCTTTTAATTCAGTCATTTGATTTTCTTTTCCCTAGGAATCTTAGGTTTTTGAAATTTAAACCAGTAATTTCTTGCTGTTGAATTAATGGCGCAGAGTTACATTCTATTACGTAATAAGGAGGGGATCTACAGAGGAGTTCTCTGGCATTCCATATGTGGTTTCTTTTTTTAACTGCCTTCTCGACGCTTGGTACGGCATGCCCTTCGTGTCTTCTCATAATATCCTGTTGACACTTTCGAATGGTCTGGGAGCTCTTTTAGAAGCAATATATGTGTGCCTTTACCTGGCATATGCTCCTGCAAAATACAGGGTAATGAATATATAATGAATGACTTGATTAGAAAGTGATAGAAACCCTAATACAGATGTTAATGGCTATTTTAACAGATGGTCTTTTTGTCTGTAATAGAGAAAAATTCTGGGAATTTTCATTGTAGCGTTGATTTTATTTGGAATTATAGCGGTGGTGTCTACGACCCTACTTCATAGCACTGCACGGAGACTGTTCGTCGGGATACTTGCTGCATCATTTACAGCCGCCATGTACGCTGCTCCGTTGTCTGTAATGGTTGGTACTCTCATTCACTTATTTCAATACCTAAGAGAAGTAATTTTTTTTTTGTTTTTATCACTTTTTGTTTAGATCCTCCCTCCCGCAAAATATCCATATGAAAAATCTAATTAAAATACATGGAGTAAAAAACAATTTATCATATAAAGTTGAATATGCTCTTCAAGAAGGATATGTATGGGTATATTATAGATGGATTTTTTAAAGATAGGTATGCTTAGTTTAAAATCTTTATTTTATAATAAATTTGTTAATAGGTATGCTTTATTTTAGTGTACACTTTAATATTTTTTCCTTCTAGACATTGTATAATGTCTCTTGACATAATAAGACAAGTTTCCAAACAATGCAGTAGGAGATGTTTAGGTACTGGAAGATACAATGTCTCTTGACATAATAAGACAAGTTCCCAAACAATGCAGTAGGAGATGCTTAGGCATTGGAAGATGAAGCTTAGAAAATTGAGGCTTGACAAAAGAAGATGTTGAACAAATCGAGTCACCATTTTAACATAATGGGAAGTATAAGGGTAGAAGGTTGTACCATATCCATCTATCTTGAGTCCTTTTTTATGACAAATAGTTCAAGCTCACCATTATTTCTTAAATGCCTTTTTAACTTAAGAGCTAGATGGGAAATATGTTAGATTGTACAAAAATATCTAATATAATGAATAATTGAGGCACACTTGTAATAAGATGGGGATTTTGAGGGTGGTGTGGGGAGGCGGTGAGTTGTAATGTATCTATATGCAAAAAATATCCTTACAATAAATTGTTAAATAGAGAATTTTCAAGTTCATTTCTTTTTTCAAAATTATCTTTTTAGCTAAGGCCATGGGACAAATACCCTATTTTAGATAGTGGCACAGTAAATCAAGTCCAACTTGTTTGAGCTAATTAATGTTTCTAAGGGTTGTCTAAGCTAATTTAAGAATGGTTTTCATTAAGAGGGTTTTCTCTTTCTAGAATAATTATTGTTTAAACTCTGTATATCAAATGATTCATTCTAATTTCTTTATAATCAAGAGGAGAAAAATATATTCACTTGTTCTATCAAGTGTTAAACGATACTCACATTTCCTATCAAAAGTTGACGTAGTTAGTGCTTAACACAATGTAGTTTTACTTCACCCTAAAGAGGAGGTGGCATGCTTAAACATATACTCATTCCCTCATAATATACTTAATCCATGCCCATCTTCAGGTCTTGAAGTAGCATGATAACGATTGCTATCATCATCATGGTCTTGAAGGTATACACGAGAATGATTTAGGATATCCATTTTGCAGGACGTTGCTTGGTTGTGTGTAACAACTAGGAGCATGCAAAACTTGGGCTCTTATTTGTATTGATAAAAAAAATGATCAAATATGATAAGATGTACAAGATAAAAGTTGGACTCAAAAGTTGATCAACAAGAGATAAAATCTGGAGCTAAAACTTGGTCAAAATGAGTTTGCTTTGACTCTTGATGAGCTATGACTTGCTATGGGGACTTAAATGTATATGGGATGCTTTGTTATAGTTAAGGGTTGGACTTAAGACTCATATATGGGTTGATTTATGTCATGAGTGTGAAATAGTGCTATGGTTAAGGTTGGATGTTACCTAGATGTAAGATGAATATAATATGAGTATGGAACATAGATGATGTTTTGGATTATGGTTAAGATAGTCATGGGTTAAGTGTAGCTTTGATGAATTTGTGAACTAAGGTTAAGTTGATTTGAGTTAAACTAAACTTAGTTTAAATTAAACCTACGACTGAGTTAACTTATGGTTGGTTGATTATGGGTTGAATTGACTATGGTTAAGTTAACCTATGTTTGAGTTAAACTTGGGTTGATTCACTATTATGGTTAAGTTGAACTAAAGTTGGGTTGATTCACTATTATGGTTAAGTTGATTTGGGTTGAGTTAAACTTAGGTTGGGCTTACACTTGGGTACGATTTACATAAGGTTGAGTTGAAATTGGGTTGAGTTAAACTTGGGTTGAGCTTACTATGATTGATTTAACCTATGGTTGGGTTAACTAGATTGAGTTAATTTCGTGGTTGGTTGAACTTGGGTTGAGTTAAACTTGATTTAAGTTAACCTATGGTTGAGTTGAACTATAGTTGAGTTAAACTTGGGTTGATTCGTTATTATGGTTAAGTTGAACTAAGGTTGTGTTGATCTATGGCTTAAGTTGATTTGGGTTGAATGAACTAGGTTGGAATAAGCTTAGGGTTGGTTGACTATGTGTTGGAGTGGATGGACTATTATGTTTAAGTTAAACTAAGATTGGTTTGACGTATCATATACATTTAGTTAAGGCTTACAATTTAAGTCAACTAAAGTGACTTGATCATGGGTAAGGATGGAGTATGATTAAGTTAACCCAAGGTTATGTTCGATGATGATTGAGTTTGCTTAAGACCTATGGGTTGGGTGAACTATGGTTAGGTTAGATGATGATTTGGTTTGTTTTAAGACCTATGGGTTGGATGGTCTAAGGCTAGGTTGGGTAATAATTTAGGTTGGTTAATACCTATGTCTTAAATTGACTAAAGTGGTGATTATGGGTGAGGATGAAGTATTATTAAGTTGAACTAAGGTTAGGTTGACCTATGGTTTAAGTTTGGTTCTTATGATTAAGTTGGACCAAGTTTAAGACTATGTTTTTTGGTCTTTGGATGAAAGTTATGGTTGCAAACCAAGTTGTGACTCACACAAAGAAAATGTCAAAAATGAAAAACCTAAGGCACAAGATGGAATAAGGTTTCCCTTGGTGGTTTAAAGTGGGGAGGGTTGATCTAAATATTAAAAACACACAATACACATAAACAAGTCTAATTTGGACAAGTAGATGTATCAATCCTTGTAGGCTCACAAATATACTACCTTTAAGGATGTGTGTAGCCTCAACTCTTTATTTAGGACCTCGAGTTGTAGGGAACTAAGGCCTCACTTATAACCTAGCATGTGGGAGGACTACAATTGCCTATGCCCACAACTTACTACCATCACTTCTTGTGGGCACAATGTGAGTAACTTTCCAGGGTTGACTTCTTACCAGTGCATTACAAGAAAAGATGATTGAGTGGATGCCTACCTAAGATAAATAAGAAATCTAAGGGAGTCCTTTATAAACCTAAATGCACATGAGGCCCAATTTTTTACATGGGTGTTATTTGGGGCTTAGGTATTGGTGGGTTGAAACCTCCTCATTTCACAAAGTGCTTAAAACATATTTTTGTCTAGCTAGTAACGACAACTCTTTAAATTTATGTATATGGGCTCCCAATATATCTAATGATCAAATACATATACTAGTAGACCTAGAAAGAAGGAAACATGAGTGCTTGATGATGAGGTATGAGTCACAAGAAAAATGTGTCCAAGTTATTTTTGATCCTTAAGATCATAAAATCATGCCTTGCAACTTATAGGAAGAAGAGAGAAAGATTTTGGAAATATTCCTTCAATTTGACCCTCACATTCTACTCTATAATCATTTGGTGAAATATTTATTTAATTTGACTTTCTAACTTTCTATCTTCATCAATTTTTATGTATAATTTTGTAGGATAAGAGAATTTATAGTGGCATTTGATTGACCTTTTATGTATGTGCTGAAAGTGCTATGTTGAGGCACCCACATATTATATTTCAAGGATTTTCTCGATTCTTGATAAAATTCACCCATTGTGATAATGTAAGGAGGAAGCTCATATTGGACATCATTCATTATAGTGATTTTAGGAGCATCATTGCTTAAATCACTTTCACTAATCTCTAAAGGAGATTCAATGTCATTGTTTAGATTAAAATCTGTCTAGCATTTCTATATTTTCTAAGTTCATTTCATTCAACTTGAACCCCCATTACTAAAACCAAATTTCCTCTTCACCATTTCATCATTTACTTTGCTCACTTCAATTAGGTTCCTTGCCAAACTTAGGATCTACAACTTTCTTGATAGAGTTTTTAGTATTCCATTTGCAAACACCATCTTGACCTCTCCCTGGGCAATAATTATATGAGATATTATTTCCCAAGAAAACATCACCTCTATTATACTTATATATGTGCTAAACTAATCCTTGTGGGGTGCCATATGAAAAGTCGATCCAAAATCATTTGAGCCATGCTTCATCAAATGCATGAGTTGTAGAAGATGCTAATAACATCTAGATTCTTTATTAAAGGTTTTTTAATTTGATTCATTATTAGTCAAATTTTCACCTTATTATATTTGTAATCGTTTTTGGTCTAATCGATTTCACCATAATTCTATTAATTAACCTTAGATTTTTCAAGAGATTTAGATCATTCTTTTGACTTGAATCTTCTTTTATCTCCTTTTTTTTCTTACTTTTTTCTTAGCATTGAAGCATAAATCCCTATCCCACTTATGGGATACATTTTGATTTAATAATTTATGTAAAGTGTGTCCCAATCTTGGGAGACAAGCAGAACAGTATTAAGATAATTTTAGATGACATTGTCAACATGTATACACATGTCCCTTAAAAATATTTCATGTTACCCTATTCTCTCCAAGCCACATGGAAGTATTTCATTAGACATAAATTTATAATATAGGTCACTTTTTAATGACCAATAAAGTCATCGTGACATGAAAATTCATAAGAATAAAGTCCTTAAAGCAAATTTTCAAGAAATATAATTTTTTTAGTGCTATAGGACCACACCCAAATAGATTAATATAATAAAAATGTTTTACAAGTATCAATACCTAGAGGGGCCAAATTATCATGCAAACATTCCTTTATCATACTACATATAAAAAGGCTTGTATTGCATTAATATTGTCTGATACTTTCTTAGAATCTCAAACATAGACTTCTAGATACCTATGAGGGTCAATAGACAAATTATCCCTATCTATGTTTATAATAGTGGTTGCAAAATAAAAAAACACATGAAGGTAAGCGTCCTTTCCAAACCTTAGTTGCTATTGTCCATTGCCCCCTCTTCCTCGGATTCATGGTCCCAAATAAAGGACTAGTCCACTTCTCCAACACAGGTAATACCAAATTCTTTCAGGAAACAAATGCCTCATTTTCCTTCATCCATTATGCCATATCATTCATGCTAGTGGTATGGATAATGAAAAGAATCCATGGACCATTATACCCATGAGTTAGGTGAGGCCACAACCCATTATTTGGCTACATACTGATTCTACAATTTCTTTGTCCAAGTAATTTTTTAAAACCCCACACCAGTTTTCCTTTACCAATTTATTCATCAACACCTTAACACAGTCCTTTTCTTCCTTGGAGTCAAGAAGAACCACCAAGAACATCAAAGCAATATCAGAGTTCACTTGAAATTTGTTAGAGCAATTCACATATATGTCACCTAGGACCATTTTGATGGCATACAATACCACAAATGCCTTAACTTTGAAAACTTTCCTCATCTTGACCTTTTTTTTTAAAATTTCGCCTATAAATGCCATCTTCCTCTTCTTTGCCTTTAAACAATTCATGCTGATTTTGGGGTTCTGGCACAATGAGTTGAAGAGATCCCTTCGACATGTTGATTGAAAGGGAAGCTACAATAATTGTGCATCTTGCATTTCCTCCTTTCATGCATTGGCCTTAGAAGTTTACCTTGTCATTACTATTTGATGCATTATAGTTCACATGTTATGGGATAATAAAGGCATTATCCTTGAGGTTAGATGTGTCCAAGAACAACTCTTGGCACATCATTTGAATAGCCTAGTGCCATACAGTCAACCACATCATTAGATTTATGATAAGAATGTGTTATTCTTACATTTGAATTGGTACAAGGCTTCCCATATCAACTGAATATATTTATTAAGTTTCTAATTTGGAGTTGATCTACACCAAATTGTATTTATGGCAATCAAAGAATCACCCTCTAAATAAATCAAATTCTTGTTTATTTTTTTTTGCAAGTTTATAACCTCAATAGAGTGGCTTGAAATTTGAATTCATTATTCATTTAATCTATGAGTCTTTTGCTACCGAGGCTAGAATATTTCCCTCATGGTCTCTAACCATATAGCTAGCCCCATGTATACCCGAGTTTCCAAGAGACACTCTGTCAAAATTAACTTTGATTCAATCCATATTAGGTGGTACCCAACAAGTGTTTGCTTTTAGTTTGTTGATTATATGAGCCCAATAAACCCCATCAACATGGGGACAACAAGACAAGCAACCAATGTTTTCTCATTTCACCATCTCATGTTGTAAATGAGCATTGAGATCGACCCAAGTTTTTGGTTGCATTATTTACCATTTCTATTATGGTAGTTTCTAGCTTACATGCCAGGACTTCCTTGGTTGTCTCTTTCCCCTGGAATATTCTTTAGTTTCTTTTGTTCCATATTTTCTTGATAATCAAGGAAGGACATGCAATTCATAGGTTATTATTATTTTACTGTTTTATGTAAGATTGGCCACATGTTAAATGTTGATAGGAGGTCTTGTGGCAATGGGCTTTGTCAATCCGATTTCTTCATCACCCATTTCCAATAGGATTGTGTTATTTCACAATTTAAGAGAATATGGATTGAGGTTTCATCCTCCTTGCATAATGCACACTTGTGAGGGTCATTAGGTCCAATTTTCTAAAGTATGTCACTAGTCATAATTTTGATTTGGATGGAAGCCCATGCAAAGACATGAGCCTTTGGGAGACACTTGTTTCAACAAAGATGGACGGGCCAACCCCTTTTCTTGGTTGTTTCTTCAACCAACATATATAAATTTTTCACATTGTATTTCCTTGATTTCTCACAACACCATCTAATGATATCTTCATTCATTGTAAAACTAATCCTTCAATCATCTAGTATCATCTTTCGCTTTTCTCTTTTATGTTTTAGAAAATTTAATCCTTGGAAGGATTTCCACTTCCACTTTATTGCACCATTTGTTTCAAACTTCTCAATGTAGTCACACAAATTGTTACCCTAGGTGCTAGTGAGACAAGATTTGGCTTCTTCAAGTTCAGGGATTATCATTGAGGCTTGATGCCCATCCCATGTATCCTCCTAAAAGGAGGCTTTTTTGCCATTGTTGACATCCCAAGTTAAATGGCTAGTTATAATGCTTCTACATGAAATCATAAAATTCTAGATTGTTGAGCCTAGGGGAGGGTTGTCAACAGTACAAATCCATGCATCCACTGAGTCTAAGTATTTATTCTGTAAGGTTCTTTCCCATTTTTGGTGTGTGTTACAATACATATTCCATACCAATTTTGTGCCAAGGGCAGATTTTAGAAGCATCCATTGTCTTAATCACACACCACCAACCTCCTTTGGTTTACATAATCTATCCCATGCAATGAGCGAAAGTTTTTTTGTTTTTTGAGTTCTCACTCCAAAAGAAATTTCTCATTTTCTTTTCTATGATATCCCCTATTCTCCTTAGCAATTTTAGAGAAGACATAGAGTAGTTGGGGATTGTCGAAATGATTGTTTTCAACATGAGAATTCTTCTTGCATATGATAACCATTTCCCTCTCCAAGATTCTAGTTTGGTCAAGCAACTAGAGAAAAATGAATCCTAAATTTTAGATCTATTAGCTCCAAAAGAGAATGGAATACCTAGAAATCTTCTTGGAAGTTGACTTATTTTGAATCCAAGTATTGAAGCTATTTCTTTTTTCTTTTTTCTCTATATAAAGAAGATAATGTCTTATTTATTTCAATTAACTTTTTATCTTGAAGCATTACAAAATTTGTCGATTTTTTTTTATCACTCTTTCTTACCTTTTGCAAGCCACCCCAAAAAGCATAGTATCATCAACAAGTTGTTGATGGGTCACAGGTTCCATACTTGGGGCAATCCTTGTTCCTCTCAAGTGTTTCTCTTCTATTTCCATATTGATTGTTATTCCTAAAGCCTTCACCATGATAATGAATAAGAATGGGTATATTAGATCACATTGTTTGATGGTATATAAAGAAGATAATGTCTTATTTATTTCAATTAACTTTTTATCTTGAAGCGTTACAAAATTTGTCGAATTTTTTTTATCACTCTTTCTTACCTTTTGCAAGCCACCCCAAAAAGCATAGTATCATCAACAAGTTGTTGATGGGTCACAGGTTCCATACTTGGGGCAATCCTTGTTCCTCTCAAGTGTTTCTCTTCTATTTCCATATTGATTGTTATTCCTAAAGCCTTCACCATGATAATGAATAAGAATGGGTATATTAGATCACATTGTTTGATGGCACACAAAGATGAAAAGAATCCCAAAGGGCTCTTGTTAATCAACACCAAAAATTGTTGCAAAGACGGTTGCCGCTGCACCAAAAGATCGACCTATTAATGCTCGATACAACCACCACAGTTAATGAATCCATAAGAGGCAGTTAAGCCATGTCACGAACCCAAGCGTTGCACTGCACAACACAAGGAGACCAAGGGCACACACCTTGCAACAATACCCCCTAGCGCAAGCGAGGAGTTCGAATCCGTGACCCAGGCTCTGATACTAATTGTTGCAAAGATGGTTGCCATTGCACCAAAAGATCGACTTGTTAATGCTTGATACAACTGCCAGAGTTAATGAATCCATGAGAGGCGGTTAAGCCATGTCACGAATCCGAGCGCTGCACTGCACAACACAAGGAGACCAATGGTGCACACCTTGCAACAAAAATGTTTGACCAAAAATATAGCTTTTATTCCATCTCAATCATTCTTCACAAAATCCAAAAAAAATCATTACCTTTGAGAGGAATTGCTTATCCACTTGATCTCCAACTATCTTGATATCTAATTTAATTATCATTCTTTTGACTTTAGCACTCCTAACCATGTATATGCACTCATGGGAGAAAATTATCTCTTCCACAATTTGATCTTTCGAGGGTAAAATTGCTATGTTCCTCTGATATGATTTTTGGTAGAATTACCTTCATTCTATCTGCCATAACTTTGGTTATGATATTGTATGTTGTGTTGCATAATGAGATTGGATGAAAGTCATCCATTGACTCAACAACATCCATTTTTTGGATAAGAGCTAAAAATGTGTTACTCATTTCTCTTAGAATTGTACCTCTTTTCTTGGATTCTTCTATAGTAACTGCAAGGCCTTTACTCACTATGATTTAGAAAGTTTGAAAAATTTGGTTGAGAAACCATCTAGGCCAGGGGCCTTATTCAATCCAAGTTAAAAAGTCTCCCTTTAAACCTCTTTTATTATTGGGCTTTTAAGCCTTTGGTTTTTCTCTTGGTCTATCATCTCTAATATGTGTTTGCGAATCTCTTCCCTATCTTGGTCCACTAATTGGTGTTCACCATTTATAAGGTCTTTGAAATAGTTAACCATTATTCCACATATTTCTTTTGTGTTTTAATTCTATCTTAGTTTTTATTTTTCATTTTTATCTTGGTGATTCTATTTCTATTCCTCCTTATTTTGAGAGTTGTGGAAGAATTCGATGTTTTTATCTCCCTTTTTCAACCAACAAGATCTTTGAAATAGTTTACCGCTATTCCACATATTTCTTTTGTGTTTTAATTCTATCTTAGTTTTTATTTTTCATTTTTATCTTGGTGATTCTATTTCTATTCCTCCTTATTTTGAGAGTTGTGGAAGAATTTGATGTTCTTATCTCCCTTTTTCAATCAACATTCTCTTGATTGTTGATGCCAAAAGATTTCTTCTTGTGCTAGAATCTCCATGTATTTCCTAGCTAGCTCTTTCTCTTTCTCAAATGAAGATGCATTCATACCCTATTGGATAATTATTTCATTCAACTCAACCAATTCTACCTCTAACCTATATTTTTTTAGCAAAGATGTTTTTAAGATGGTTTTTGTTTCATTCTTTTACTTGTAGTTTGATACAACCTAATTTCTTCTACAACTTATAAAGATTGGTTCCTCTCGACTTTGGGGTCAATGCCCACCGTTCAACCATTTTATCTAGTAATCTAACATCTTCTAATCACATATTATCGAACTTGAACAAGCATTTTTAGTGTTTTATCTATATCTGTCTAGAGGAGTAGTGGGAAGTGGTCAAAACTTAAGATAGGGAGTATAGAGGCTTCATAATAAATGAAAATGTTTAACCACTCCTCATTAAACAATATTTTATCCAACCTGTTTACAATTCCAACGAATCCCTGTCTTCTATTGGTCCATGTTTATTTCCTATTTTTAGGAATTATATCTAGCAAATGATTTTTATCCACAAAATTTTGAAACTAAGTCTATGTGCTATTCCTTTGACTCCACCTTTCTTCTCATATCCGTTTAATGTAGCACTTAAGTCTTCCCCAATAATTGCATTTTTTTTTTGTGAAAGAAACATAAATTTTTTGTGCAATTCCCACATACTTCATGTTTACTTATGGTGCCAATTGGGCCAAAAACATTGATTAGAAATAACTTAATATCCATAAAATTATATTTACATTTTAAAACCTTCTAGTTCTTGTTGGGTTGTAGCTTTGTTAGAATTGTGAAAAACACGAGCCACAAGATCAAACAACGAACAAAGACACCTTCCACACAAGAGAGCCATAAACAATAATATGCAATATCCTCAACAAGAAAAAGCTACAAAATGAACCTCAAGAATCTTCAAGAAAAACAAGAGTCCTCAAAGGTTGAGAGTTCTATCAAAGGCATCAAATGTATAATAACACAATGAGGGTTGAGTGCTATATAGGAGCAACCCTAAATGATAAAGGGATTAGATCATGACAAGTGTCAACATCTCATGCAATGACATAGAATGATCTAATAATAGCTCTCGAGTTAACATTGAAAATCTCTCCTAAGTTTAGCTTAAGCGTATGAGAATAAATTAGACTAATGACCGATTAAAGATTAATTAATTATTAGCTAATACATGATTACTTTAACCCCTCCCCCCCTTTAAGATGGAGTTAGGGAGTAGATAAAAACCCTAAAAAAAAGAGAATGCATGATGGGTCTCGACAAACAAGGCTTGGTGGGGCACCCATGTATAAACAAAAGATCTCACAAAATTGGAGAAAAGGAGAAAACGTGATGGGAAAAACTCCTCCCCAAAAGAGAGAAAGGCAAATGAAGGACTCAAAAAGCCTCCAAATCAAAGTGAAGGACCAAGAAGCCTCCAATCGAAATGATGTCCGAAAAAAGAGATGAACATGTAGAACATCATTGAAGCACGAAGAATCTGTAGACAATTGTCAAAAGATGATTGCTATAGTGCTAAAATGAAAAACCTTCTTTGAAACAAATGATGATCAGGATCAAGATAACAAGAATCTGCATGAGTGTCCCCAATGACACTGTTCGAATCAGATGACAAACATCTAGAAGTTGAAGATACCAATTTCAAGATCAATAAGACAATAATTTGCATGAGTGCCTCCAACGAGACTACTCAAATCAGATGGCAAACAAAGGAAAACATCTGAAATTCGAAGATACAGATGGTACATGAATCTGCACGAGTGACCCCAACGACACTACTCAACATGCAAGATGCAAGTTGAAAATATAGGTACCAATAGTTTGAAGAACATTGATCAAAAGAGAGACAATAATCTGCATGAGTGTCCCCAATGACATTACTCGAGTCAGATGCAAACAAATGCAAACATCTGGAATTTGAAGATACAAACGACACATGAATCTGCATGAGTGACCCTAATGACACTACTCAACATGCAAGATGCAAGTTGAAAATACAGGTACTAATATTCTCTAATCAAATGAAAATGGAAGGATGCCTCCATAAACATGAATGCAAGAGTGTCCATATGGTAAATGTTTCATCTCACTGAAATGCATGGGTAACCAACTACTGATGTACATTGCATCCACCTAGTACATAGGAACAATAACTAGATACATAGATCACTCCAACATATGAATCCAAATAAGCATTAGCACCAACAATAGAAACCCCCCATAATATGAAAATGGAGAGCCAAGATAGGTACATTGAAACTGTGTAAAACCAAGAAGTGCGTGTGGGAGAAACAACTTGTAAATAAAGGGTGTACAAACAAAGACACACACACATGAGGTAAGAATCACTAACATTCGTTGTTGTCGTGGAAGGGACCTCACTTGACAAAGGTGTGATGACAAACCAAAGACAAACATTAACCGCCCATGACACTTTTTATTGTAGTGCGAGTACAAAAGGCATAACAGGATGTGGAAAATCCCCAAAAAGTATACACCAGAATGACACTTTATCTCAGTGTGTTTACAAAAGAGAAATTACATGCAAAAGATGTCTACAATGCACTAATAGGACAAAAAAATGGAAATACATGTATAACAACAAAAAATGAGTCATCCCACACAAATGAAAAGTTTCCAGGACCTAAGGCCTCCAAGTAATTCACCAAAATGTGAAAACACAAAAAACTAAATAAAATGTACTTGGAGAGAAATTTGGAAAAAGTTCATGGATGGTTGTGAAGAGCTCTGAAAGACCGTCCCAACACCATTAGAATCGTGAAATACAAAGAAACAAGTCAAAAGTTATGAGCACGAGAATGAAAACAATACCTTTGGCTTCAAGAGGTTGTAGAATGCACCAACAGCAAAACATGGTAATGAGACCCAAACCGTTGGAAAGTTGACATAACCAACTTTCTGACAATATCTCGTTTGCCCAATTTCTATATTGTATGAACAAAAGAAAAAAACCTCTTTTAAGGCCAAATATGGCTAAGAGGGTGCCATGCAAGTTGTTCGCACCGTTGACATCAGTAGAATATTTGAGGAATATTCCTTATGCTACCAAAAAAAATTTAATCCCCTTGAAAAAATCAACGACATATTTTGAGAAATACGTTGAAATATGTTGTCCGAGCCTTGGGAAAAGTCTCCTAGAAAACAATGCCAGAATATTCCAAATGTTGTTGAGGAAAAGCAACAGTTGCCATAGAAAAATAACGTCGGACCAAGAAACTGGTTTGCAGTAGCCAAAAATGTTTCTTATGCCGGTGGGTGGCATTGAGGAGTTTGTTGCCAGTGGCTGTAAAGGCTGTCGACTAGTTGTTAATGTCGTCGGTGGCCCAAAGCTTTCTAGCTGGGGCTCGTAGGGACCTACATGCGTAGGTACCTTATTTAATGTGCCCCAAGCAAAAACTCCACCCAATTTTCTTTTTTGCTTTTAATATTTTGAAATTTCTTAAATAAAAAAAATGCCAACCCTTTATTTGCCTTTTCTTTCTGATTTTTTTTGAAAGGTGTGCATAAGGTCGTACAGGGGTCATACGCCCTCTGTGTAAAATTTGCCTTAAAAGCTCCCGACGGTTAAATTTAACAAATTTATAGTCAAAATTCATCAAATTGACCTTTTGAACCCAACGAAGAGGTCCTTTTCTTGCCAAAATGCACCTAAAAGTTGCCCACCTCTAAAAATTGGAAAAAAAACAATGGAGAATTGAGATTAGAAGCCTCTAACCCTTATTGAAGAAAAAACTCAGAAATTGAGAAGGGGTTCGCTGAATCCATACTCTGATACTATGTTAGAATTGTGAAAAACACGAGCCACAAGATCAACCAATGAACAAAACACCTTCTTTGTAAGAGAGTTACAAACAATTATATGCAGTATCCTCAACAAGAAAAGCTACAAAATGAACCTCAAGAATCTTCAAGGAAAACAAGAGTCCTCAAAGGTTGAAAGTTCTATCAAAGACATCAAAGGTATAATAATACAATGAGGGTTGAGTGTTATATAGGAGCAACCCTAAATGATAAAGGGATTAGATAAGGACAAGTGTCAACATCTCATGCAATGAGACAAAATGATCTAATAATATCTCTCTAGTTAACATAGAAAATCACTCATAATTTAGCTTAAGTGCATGAGAATAAATTAGGCTAATAATCAATTAAAGATTAATTAATTATTAGCTAATGCATGATTACTCTAACAAGTTCTTCTACCTTAATTTTATTTAGATTTCATATCACACTCAATCCACCTAAGGCACCACAAGTAGCCTCAAAGAACCCATCCCACTATCACCATTTGGATATGAAGGCTTCTACTCTAGTCTCACTCAATTTGGTTTCTTGCACTAGAACAATATTTATTTTTAATTCGTCAATCTAGTGCTTGACCATGTGGGCCTCTTGTTAGGGGCATTAATGCCCCCAAAATTCTATGTTATGAGACTCATGGCACCTTGGGTAGGGTGATTCTCTTCTCCAATCTTAGTTTCATTTTCCCTTTGGCATTTCCAACAATTTCAAACATGGCTTTGTTATATTTTCTCCCCTTTTTCCATTTCTCCCCCAACTTAGGCTTATCAATTTTTTTACTGTGATTGATTGATAGCCCTTTCAACCAATTTATCAATTTCTCCTTCTTCGAAATCACTCTGTTTTTGACTCCTCATTTTATTCTTCTATACAAATTAGTGGTTTTGGGGTAGATTTTTCTCTTTTTCCTTTTTTCTTTCACAACAATCAACCATAATCCCATTTCAAATGGTGTCTCATTTTATAGATTTGTGTTATCTTCATTTGCTATTGGGGTATGCCTCTCTAGTTCCTATAGTAGAGCCTCATTGCACAACCTTGCTTCTTCTTCTAGAGGAAGGCTTTCTTTCCATGTTGCCTCAATTTCCACCTTTGGATTTGTTGGATGGTCATCTCCCTTCTCATTGATATTCATTTTTTCATCTGGAATTCCAATGATGGGATCTTTACTAATTCACTCCTTGTTCAATAGGCATCCATCAATTCCATTGCTTTGGCTATGAGCTTCGCTCCTTGATTCTAAGGATTTTCCCCTTTTTTTTTCTAGAATCTGTCGATTTGTTCCATCAACATCTTTTATTCTTTGGTTCATTTCAAGGTTGATGTTTTTATTCTTTCGCATTTCTTACTCTAAACCTTTATAGTCCCTTGCCACATGGCTATTTGTAAAGCATCGTTTACATGTTTCATATGTTTGTTCAATTTCATTTTTAGCCTCCATACACCCTGATTTGATTGAATTTCTAATTCTTCAATGATTGGTGGTCATGGCCTAGTGTTTATAAAAATTCAAGCACAAATATTGTAGCCCCTATCTTCCAAATTTTCATTTTCCAGGGCAAAGGTACCCAACTAGTCATTAGTACATTTGAATATATCCAAATCCCAGTACTCTAAAGGAAGATTATGCATTTTGATCCAAATTAGAATTTTGGATATCTCTTGCTTTAGGGCATTAAAGTTTGGTTGCCAATCTTTTATATAAAACCTGATGCCCTATTTTGTAAGGCCCTCCATTCATATTTTTTCTTTTAATGATTCCATTTGGATATTCTAACAAGAAGTCATTTGGCAATGCTTTTAGTTTAACATCCTTCCCCCCAATTGGCATCACACTAGTTTCTAATTCTAGGCTTGGTTGGCCAATCCCAAATCCATTCACCAGAACTTAGACCAATCATAAATCCTTAACTCTGCTAAAATGATTAAACATTAAGTGCAAGTGCAGAAATTGAAAACCATTACACAAACACAATAACACCATTTTTACATGAAAAACCCAATAAGGGAAAAACCACGGTGAGGAATCACTCACAATATAATGAATATCAAAACTGATTACAAAGGCTCACTACCAGGGAAAGGCTCATTGTCAAAACAAGACTAATTGTCGAGATCATGACTCACTATCCAACAAGGGTTAACCACTTGGAGGGCTCATTGTCAGGGAAAGGCTCACTGCCAAAACAAGACTAAGTGTTCAGATCGGGACTCACTGCCCAACAAGGGTTAACCACCTAGAGGGATCACTGCCATAGAGATGCAAAAAAGATAGAATAGATATGTTACAAAGAGAAGACAATCTCAATGCAACAGAGATTTCCACCACAATTTACTCAACAACTTGCAGACATGCATGAATGAGAGATTTCAACTTCAACTCACTACATCCAGAAACTTAACATTTAGAATTCACACTGATCTACCACACTCACATCACACACACACATTGATTCACATCTATTTCACATCTATCTACTCTATTTCTTTGCACTTATCTCTTGCACACCTTTCATCACCGACTCATACTGTATTTATACCATCTTCAACTTTGAAACATATCCAAAGTCAGCCATCCATTATTAAATTCAAATTAGGTCGGCACCAAAACATCCTAGGGTGGAATTAGAATGAGGGTGACCCAAACACACGCTTGATGAGGACCCAAATAGGTCTCAACATGCTTTATCGACTTTGAAAGTAGTGCTCAACACAAGGTCAACCAAACCAGTGTAAAACACATAGAACAATTAAGCACGTGCAATCCTTAGCACGATCCATTCTTTCTTGACTCCAAAATTATTTTCAACACGATCATAACAACTTAACTCTAGAATTGCAAGCCATAAGACTCAACCAAAAAGAAATCCAGACCAACAACATTTCTCCCGAACCTTAGTCAGATACACAGAAAATCACAATTCACAATTGGTGAACATAACTCACATTGTATAATGAATCAGAAGCCAAGAATCTGGATAAAGCAGCTTCCAAAAACCATGATCAACATATTTGAACTGCACAAACATAGGAGCAAATCTTGAAGGAAAACTCGGAGCAACCACTAAACTCTTGCAACCTTTCTTCATTACAATTTTCTCAATATCCTCGACATATACAACCAATAACCTGTATACATGACATTAATGACAACAACCAGTTGATAACCAATTGACCAGTTGATATCAATGACAACACCTTCATTCATGCAACAATCTCCCCCTTTGTCATTGATGGAAACACGTGATGTTAAAAACCATCAAAGATAATAAACTAGCCCCGAACACACTTCTCATGATTTTTCTTTTTGTTTCTCCCCCTTAGTAGATAATATTTTTCACATGATACTCTTCTCCATCTCATCTTCTTCCTCTCCCCCTTTGACATCAATGACAAAGGCAAATGATATTTTACATTGATTTCCCCTTTGACATTAAGAACATAATACTCATACAATAACAAAACGTGACACTACCTGCTCCCCCTGAGAGGTAGCCACCAAAACATCAGTCCAGAAGGAAGATAGATCCATAAACCCACCAAACTGATGCATCTCCATATGCATATAGTTCAAGAAAGGAGGGGCAATGACCCCTAACTTCTCCCGAAAATACTCAAAAGTATCTTTAGGAAGAGCCTTCGTAAATATATGAACAATTTGATCCTTCGTAGATACATACTCAAACTTTACTTCATTCTCCACAACCTTCTCTCTCAAGAAGTGATACCTGATAGATATATGCTTTGTCCTTGAGTGCATCACTAGATTCTTTGAAATATTAATTGCACTTGTATTATCACAGAAGATAGAAATAGGATCATCATACACTACTTTGATATCTTTCAATGTCTGTTTCATTCATAAAACTTGTGTACAACAATATGCAACAACAGTATACTCAGCTTCAACAGTAGATAAGGAAACTAAATCTTGCTTTTTACTCAACCATGCCACCAATCTGCAACCAAGAAAGAATGCACCACCACTTGTACTTTTTCTGTCATCTACACATCCAACCCAATCTGCATCTGTATAAGCACTTAGTTTAAATTCAGTATCCCTAGGATACCATAAGCCATAATCTAGAGTGCCATTCAAATATCTGAATATTCTTTTAACAACATGTGTTTCCTTAAGATTTTCTTAAAATCTAGCCACAAGACAAACAACATGCATAATATCCGGTCTAGTAACAGTCAAATACAATAGTCCACCAATCATAGATCTATATTTTCTTCGATCAACCTTAGGTGAAACATCATCTTTATCTAATTTGCAACCAATCACCATAGGAGTGCATACCGGTTTGGAACCATCCATCCCAAACTTCTTCAACATCTCTCACATACTTTGACTGTGAAATAAAAATCGCTTTCTTTGTTTGATTAATTTGTAGCCCAAGAAAGAAAGTCATCTCACCAAACATAGACATCTCAATTTTTTTGCATTTCTTCCACAAACATCTTACACATAATTTCATTTCCTCCATAAATAATGTCATCAACATATACAACCACGATCAAGATTTTGTCATTTTCAATTTTAAAATACAGATTACTATTTGTCGTACCTTTGTTGAAACCTTGTTGAATCAAGTACCTATCTAACCTTGCATACCAAGCGAACTTGGTTCAATCCATATAAATCTTTCTTCAATCTTAAACCATATCTGGTTGATCTGACAATTGAAATCCTTCCGGTTGTTCCATGTAGACCTCTTCTTCTAGTTCATCATTCAAAAATGTAGACTTAACATCCATCTGATAGACCTTGAAATCTTTATGAGCAACAAACACTAAAAACATCCTGATAGCTTCCATTCTTGTCATCAGAGCAAAAGTCTCCTTAAAATCTATGCCTTCTACTTGTAAGTAACCCGTACACACAAGCCTTGCTTTATTTTTTACCACTTTTCCAATCTCATTCAGCTTATTCTTGAACACCCACTTTGATCCAATAATGTTTTTTTTTTGGGATAAGTGCTACCATAGGGGGTAGCTCCCAAAATTGTTATTGAAATAGTTTACATTGGCCACACTGCAACAGTGAAAGAGTTAACCAACACCAACATCGTTATCAACTAATCAGACCGCAAAATGCAACTCCAACAACCTAGGATTGTCCACGACAGGTTTCACAAACTCACTTCGAATGTTGCCTATTTCCACTTAATGACTTCCAATAATGTTTTTATCTACCGGTCTTGGGACTAGTTCCCAAGTTTGATTCTTCTCAATCTGCATAAGTTCTTTCACAACTTCCATCCAATGCTCATCTTTACAAGCTTCACTTATAGTCTTAGATTCAATCTTAGAAAGTAAACACAAATTTACCTCACCAGCAGTAGCTTCGCTTCTTGTCATTACTCGTTTTGTCTTGTCTCCAATGATTTGAGTTTCTGAATGATTTTTTTGCACATATCTAGGTGTCTTAGAAGACACCACCAAAGCTTCTTCTTTTTCTTCATTCAACTTCTCTTGCTCCTTCTTTTCCTATTATTCCACAATTTCTTCAATCCTTACGCAATTAGGTTCATTAGATACATATCCATCAACATCAATTGAATTCTTCATTGCTTCATCAACTTTGACATAGTAGACATCATCAGTATTATGCTTTCCATCAAAACTTATTGAACCTATCCCACAAATCTTAGCACCAGTATCATCTCCAGACATAACTAAGCCTCCATCATATTTTTCAAGTTTAACAAACTTACTCTTATCACCGGTCATGTGATGTGAACAACCATTGTCAACAACCCAATAATTCTTTTCCTGTTTAGCATGTAGGGCAGAGATTATAGTACCTTAATTTTTCTCCTTCTCCGGAGGGCATTCCTTTACTTGTTTTTCATAATTAGCAGAAGTAGGTTCATTTTTTATAGCCAAGAACAAGCATTCATTGTCATCAGGATCTCCATAATTAGATTCCTCATAAAAAATACTAGCATCCTCATTCACATAATATGCTTTCTTGATCTTCTTTCCTTTGTTTTCTTTGTGAAATATTTGTTTATTCCTCTTAGCTCTTTCTAGACATTTTGAAGCATAATGACCTATTCCTCCATAACTAAAGCATTTAAAGGGTAACTTACCTTCATACTTACCAGAACCTTTCTTCATCCTTCTCACAAAGTTAGCTTCTACTTCATCAAGATTTTCTTCATCCGGATCTTCAGCGCTTGCAGCCTTAAAAACAATTTCTGATTTGGATCCATTTCTCAAATTCAACTTTCTCATCTCATAAGATGTGAGAGTTCCCAACAACTGATCTTTGATGTAAGTCTTGTAATATATATGTTCTTCAATAGCACATACCTTTTCGTTGTAAGCATCAGGAATAGTTCTAAGAATCTTCTTTAGCATCCTGAATTCATTTATTGTAGCACCAACTCCTCGAATTCCAGCTATTACCTCATCCGATCTCTGTACATAGGCTTTAACATTCTCATCTTCAGACATATGTAGGAGCTTAAACCGTGTCTCCAAATTCTGCAACTTTGTCTCTTTGACCCTTTCATGTCCTTCATGCGCCTTTTCCAAATTTTCCAAAGCATCCCAAACTTCTTTAGTAGTCTTCAAATTTTGAACTTTAATCAACTCAGAATGTACAAGACTATTCTTCAAAATGTACTTCGCCTTATTGTTCGCTTCATGTGCCTTGATCACATCAGCTGTACTCGAACCATTAGCATGAGGAGTGTAAGTATTTTTGTAAGGTTTCTCCACATCATATCCATAATACTCCAGATATTCTTCCATCAGTATTTTTCAGATAGCATAATTAGATCCATCGAACCTCGAATAATCATAAGTAACTTTACCAACAATCTGACCTTCTTTAAGCGGTTAAGATTTTCTCCAAGGAACCAAGCTCTGTTACCAATTGTTGAACAAGACAATTGAGAGGGGGGGTGAATCAGTTGTAACAAATTTAACCTTTAAAACATTCACCAGAACTTAGATCAATCATAAATCCTTAAATCTGCTAAAATGATTAAGCATTAAGTGCAAGTGCAAAAATTGAAAACCATTACACAAACATAGTAACACCAAATTTACGTGGAAAATCCAATAAAGGAAAAACCACGGTGAGGAATAACTCACAATATAATGGATACCAAAACTGATTACAAAGGCTCATTGCCAAAATGAGACTAACCGTCTGGATCAGGACTCACTATCCAACAAGGGTTAACCACTTAGAGGGCTCACTGCGAGGGAAAGGCTCACTACCAAAACAAGACTAACTGTATGGATTGGGACTCACTGTCCAACAAGGGTTAACCAACCAGAGGGCTCACTACCACATAGATACAAAGAAGATAGAAGAGATATGTTACAAAGAGAAGACAATCTCAATGCAACAGAGATTTCCACCACAATTTACTCAACCACTTGCAAACATGCATGAATGATAGAGTGCACCTTTAGCTCACTGCATCCGAAAACTCAACATTTAGAATTTGCACTGATCTGTCACACTCACACACTGATTCACATCTATTTCACATCTATTTGTTCTATTTCTTTGCACTTATCTCTTGCACACTTTTCATCATTGACACATCATGTATTTATACCATCTTCAACTTTGAAAGATATCCAAAGTCGGCCATCCATCATTAAATTCAAATTTGGTCGGCGCCAAAACATCCTAGGGTGGAATTAGAATGAGGGCGACCCAAACATATGCTTGATGAGAACCCAAATAGGTCCCAACACGCTTCATCAACTTCGAAAGTAGTGTTCAACACAAGGTTGACCAAATCGGTGTAAAACACATAGAACAATTAAGCACACATAATCCTTAGCACGATCCATTCTTTCTTGACTCCAAAATTATCTTCAACACGATCATAACAACTTAACTCTAGAACTGCAAGCCATAAGATTCAATCAAAAAAATCCGGACCAACATTTCTCCCATACCTTAGTTAGATATACAGAAAACCACAGTTCACAACTAGTGAACATAACTTGCACTGTACAATGAATCAGAAGCCAAGAATTTGGATAAGGTAGCTTACAACAACCATGATCAACATATCTGAAACAAAAACATATGAGGAAATCCCAAAGAAAAACCCAGAGCAACTACTAAACACCTGTAACCCTTCTTCATTACAATTTTCTCAATATCCTCGACATATACAACCAATAACCTGCATCCATGACATTAATGACAACAACAACCAGTTGATAAGCAATTGACTAGTCGACATCAATGACAACACCTTCATTCTTGCGATAGATTCGAGGGTTTATGATTGGGAGGAATGTTGTTTGTACCTATTGCTACCAACATATTTTTTGGAATCCATTTCTTTTGCTTTTTCCCCTTGGTATATGTTGCTTTTGGTGGTGAGGATCTCCATCTTATTCTTTTGGTGGTGAAGATCTCCATCTTATTCTTTCGAAATCCTAGTTTTTATATTTCTCTCCTCTATGTTTTAGGGATTATACCTTGTTTTATCCATAATGCCCTTTGCTTTTTTCGTTCCATTTCGAGTATTCCTTTGTGATGTTTCATCCCCATCATTTCTTACCTTTGACCATTGCTTCCCTTTAGAAAAGGGATTGCTATTCGTCTTCTTTTTACAGTCACGAGACATGTTTTTTTAATTATAATAATTTTAATTGTTTTACCAAGAAATATAGATTTTAATATATCTATATTATTATATTTATTGACTAATTTTTAACTAAATTTTGTTTATTATAAAAATTGACGACCTTAGTTCAACACATGGAAAAATAACAAAAACAAAAAAATTATAAAAAATAAGAGTTCCTTTTATATTGATGTTATTATTTCAATAAAAATAATAATTATTTTGGGTATATACAAAAAGAGTTATGCATAATGGAAAAATAAATAAATTAATAGTTGTTCTTATTTAAAACTAATAATAAATAAAATATGCAATGAAAAAATATGCATCGTAGATATCAACGTTAGTAATCTATGTTAAAAAATAATGGAAAGATTTTATTTCTAGTTCAAATTATACAATACAATAAAATTGATTAAAAATACTCTAAAATATAAGAATTGTTTCATTAACAAATATTAAAAATTGAATTAAGTTTTAATTTTTATTTTGTTAAAATTACAAATAAAATCTCAATATTAAATATGAAAAAATATTAATTTATATTATCTTTAAATTCTTTATAGTTTGCTTGCTATGATTGAGAGAAAAAAATTGAAAATTTTAAAGTATATTGATTTGTGCATTGCACTTAGGTAAAAAAGTGGGGAACACCTTTATGTTGTGACCTCTTTGGATGTAACTATGAAAATTAAAGCATCATTAATGGAATATGAGGCAATTCTCTTTATTTTATCTAATAACATAACAACAGCTACCTCATCAAGTTTCCAAAACTAGGTTATCCCATGAATTTGGCTATGAACACAATAAATTAATGCACTTTTCTTCTTCATTTATTGTTATTTCCACTAAAGAAAGATGAATAAAAATAAAATTCATTCAAATATTTAGTTATAGAACCAACATATACCATCTTCATAGAGTATAACTTATTTTAGAGAAAAAGTTGGTTAACTAGATACTTGGTTTGATACAAAGTCCCCAATTTCATCTAAAAATTGTGGCATATTCACTTGAACCATTTAACAAAACAAAATATGCTAGATAAAGTTAAACTAGATTCCTTTCCTTCTTGTCGACTTTCACCTAATTCTTTGCAAACACAAAAAATGACTTCTATTTAATTAACAAGTAGATATTCTATTTTGAATTTTCAAAGCTTAAATTTTTTTTCATTAAATTTTCTTATATTCATCCTCCTAAATGTGTTTGCCATTAAATTTTAATTGCATATTACTTTGCACAACTCCCATTGAAAATAAAATTTATCATTCAAAGAGAGTGTCTCCTTTTCTATAGGTCAAGCTTAACCAATCTCTAGTACCAAATGAGGATTTTTTTAGCATTCGATATTCAACACTAGAATACAAAGCAACAAAATTGAAACATGTAAATATCTAACGAAACTTCAAATGCACATTTTTTTTGCAATGAAAACTATCAAGATGAAAATAAACAATAAACATAAATAATTTTTTTCATAACTCAAGATTTATCTTTGGAAAATCCTTTCTCATATAAAATCTAGTGATAAATATGTGCTATTCACTATATTATCTTAACAAAGAGATTACACATACACTAATATTTTGATTGTTCACTTGGATTCAAAGGAGTTCTAATATAATTTTGACAATATTTCCTTACACAAAATCTTCTCACATACTCAACCAAAGACAAAACTTGATAAATAGCCAAGAAGCACCAAATCTATTCACACATGTGTGTCAATATGGATGCTCAAGTTGAGACTCTTCAACTTCCAAGAACTTTCCAAAATTTATGTAAATTCCTTTGCCATAGATTCTCTTACATGCCCATTTGTAGCTCCCTTCATCATGCTCTTTCAATGTAACTTATAATGTCATACCAAGCTTTCCAACATGCGAGTTGTGTCATAACAAGGAATATTAACATTATAACACTTTAAAATATTAAAATATGAGGCTTACAATGTGTACACCACACCTAACCTCATAATATAACAAAAGAGACTTCCAAATATCATTATGTACAAACTTTCATATTATTGTTACCACATATATATTCATTGTTAATCTTCGATAGATTATCTTAAATCTGAAAAATTAAATTAAATCATACTTAGCAAATTGTATTAAAACTAAACATCTATAGAAACAACCATCTAAAAGTAGATGTCTTTTAATCCTTAATTTTATTCATTTTTAACTATTCATAAGTTGTATTAGCTACATATTCTAAATTTTATGTTATGCTTGCAGAAATTAGTAATTGAGACAAAGAGCGTGGAATATATGCCATTTTTCCTATCGTTATTTGTGTTTCTATGTAGTTGTTCTTGGTTCATCTTTGGCATTGTGGAAAGAGATGCATTTGTGGCCGTGAGTTTCTCATGTCTCTTTTTTATTTTCCTTTAAGGGAGCTCCACATGATAAATATGTCATTAATGTGAGAATTATATTGAATAAATGCAGGTTCCTAATGGAATAGGAGCTTTATTGGGTTTGGCACAACTTGTCTTGTATGTGATATTTAGAGATTCCATATTAAAAAATAGTCATTTTGAAGGCCTTCCCCAAAATGCTTAGGTTATGATCCAATATGTAGTAGCACCTTAACATATAGGATTCAATAATTTTTGCATTACAAGAAATTTTGTTAAGGTGTTTGATTTCGTAATTTAGAGATAAAAGTGGCATTTAATTTGTTCTAGGCACCTTAGGTTTGGATTTCACAATATTGAAATATAGCATAAACAAAATTAATCTAACTATTCTCAAATCTATATGTATATATTGGTTTCTTAGGTTGATTGTACTTCTATGCTTTATTTAAGTTATTTTATAAATTTCAAGGAATTTCATATATATATATATATATATATAGTTTTCCTTGACTTATATTTTTCATAGTTGTATTGATGGATTATAATGTTTATTTTCTATTCCTTTTATTATTTCATAATATAAAGTGATCTTGAGTGGTGTTGGCATCTTTATAATAAGGTCAACTTTTTTGTGCATTATTCTAAGTTGGGGCCAAACTCCAAGTGTTATCAAAAGGTTTAATGCCCTTATCCATCTATGAAAATCCATAAAAAATCCCTTTGTGTACATGTCTAAATGTCTATCACATTCCATTTTTTAGTGTTGGTTTGCTATAGTTGGTTGTAGTGTAACTTAAAGCATGTCTTATTTTTAGTACATGTTTATTGCACTTCCATGTCATGCTTAATGCTCTATCCAATCACATGACCTATAAGCATTTTGTATTATGTGGTATATATTCATTTTTAGTAGGTGATTCTTCATAGTGGCTAAACCTACCATGGTGATATTTCGTTTCCTCACTACGTGCTATCATTGGTTCTTTCCTCCCTATGTACTCACAATTGATCTTGTTACATGTTAACTATTGCCTATATATTTATTCCATGTGTGTGAGTGTTTTGATTAGAGAGAAAAATTGGTTTTGAAGGAACTTGAAACCTTATCTAAACAGAGAAAGTTGCCAAAGATAAACCAAAGCCAACCATTAACTAAGCCACAACATATAAACATCTCAGGAAAGAACTCCTAAGCCAAGAAAGACAACAAGCACCAACAAACATCTATAAAAAAACAAACTTGTGCTTTAAAACGGTGTAGAAGTCATATCACATCACCCACCTTAACTCTCCACCTCAATAGGAGAATAAGAGGAAAAACAAAAAAAGGACAACAAAAGTCCCCTTAAACCTTCTCCAAACCTCTCCAACAACACCATTCTCCACCTCAATAGGAGATGCAAGAGAGGAAGCCAATTGAAGCAAAAATATACCTCCATCCACACCCATATGAAAAAGCTCCACCTTTATAGGAGAGATTTCTACCTCAATAGGAGATACAAACTGTGGAACTAGAAAGAGAGTAAATAAACTAGTAGGAAGGGCAACATACACTCCCTTTAACAATGAGAACATCAGGGTCTTCAGTAAAAAAATTGAGCACAAACCACACAGTAGCACAAAACTAGAATAAAGGGCAACATACGCTCCCTTAAAGAGATTTAACCTTCGAACCCTCATGGCATGAGAGTCGAGACTTCCATAAGGGGAAACCACCAAAACCCCCATGAGGAAGAAAATAAATAGGGGATATAAAAAAACCCCTACCGAAGAGACACTCACCGAAAAATATATCTATAGCTGAACAACAACCTCCAAATATCAAAGCATTAAACAATGGACTAACTTCACCCAGTAAGCATCATAATCCAATGCTTCCAAAGCCACCACAAACCAAAAGAACACTAGCTTCTAGATCTCCAACACCCACAACTTCATAAGCTTGGAGGCATTCAAACTAGTACTCACTTGAAAATAATTTTCCATCAAACCATTCTTGTATGAAAGAATGGCCTTATACAAACCAAAGAAGCCAACCCCAAACACCATAATGGGGCAAAAATAAGAAAAGGAGGCAATCCCAATGACCAAGTAGGAAAAAAAACCTTGAACTTGAAGCCTAGGAAGCTAGCTATGAAAAGAACAAGTTGCCAAGCAACAACCCAAGCAACATAAAAAATGGTGGTTGCAACCTAAAAACATTAACAACCCTACCAGGCTCAACAACGCACACAATAGCTTGTAAAATCAAGCTGAGACAACCATGCCAATCACAAAGAAAAAGATCCTTTGACGATAGAGCAACCACCACCACTCTAGGCTCCGATATCAGAGCAAGCACAACAAGCTCTGACAATAGAGCAACCACAACTACACCAGGCTTTGGCAACAAAGCAACCATAACTACGCCAAGTAGATCCCCATCTGCATCGTCTGAGTCCCGTTCTCCATCTTCCTTGCCCCCTGTAGATTTGAAATTTGCTCCTTTACTCCCTTTCTCACTCATCCTCTCACCTCTCTTGACTTTTATTGTTAAAGTAACACGATCTAAATTGCTTTCCATGTTTGCTAGTCTTACCTCATTGGTCCAATAGAATTATGTGGCAGTCCAATCTTCGGTATGTGTTTTACTATTTCCTGGTGCCAAATATTGGGTTCTTATTAGCTAGTGGCTAATGTGTGTCTAGAAACTAATCATTTAATATTTGAATTCCAAAGGCCTAATGTGCTCTAGGCACTAACTTACACAAAGGCATAGAGTGTGTAAGCTATGGCCTAGTATATATTAGTTTCCAAGGTACATGGACGTTGTTCATTGGTCAAAACTATTATACGAATAATACCATGGATACCTCATATAAAAGTGAAAATAGTATGGCACCTTGGAGGATATTTGTAACATCAATGAACAAACACATAACCATGTCCAAATAGGCAAAGCATGCTTATGTGAATGATATTAATTTATAGTGGCTAAACTTCTCTTGGGAAAACAAAGTGCTCGACCATTTAGAATGGCTACTATGTGTTAGCCATTTAATCAAGAGGCCAATATAAGAACATATATGAGCCATTGATCAAATTTATTAATTTAAAGGGCTTAGCATTTTGAAGTGACATCTACATAGTTGAGCTGGCGTCTATTAATAAAAAAATACTTCTTTTCGCCATAACATCCTCCTAGATTAGCAATCTAGATTTCTTTTGATGCCTAATTCAAATAATTGAATGCCCTGGTTCCTTGTGAATTTAGTAAAGCCAAGGTTTGAAGCTATGAATTCATCAAAGAGTAACACTTTATGCAAACAAACTAGTTGGAGCTTAGGTTTTCTTAGGTTCATTCACTAAAGAATTACATTCTCAATTGTTCATGTTGTCTAGAACTGGATAAAGATAAGCACTTTAGGTATATAATTACAAGAAAGTGTATATTTTTGATAAGTTTATTTAGAGCTTCTTCATGTCAAAATTAATTTGAGCATCAATTAGAAAATATTTTGAGTCCTCAAGAATTAGGTTTTATGATTTGTGTGTTCTATAAGGATTTACATTTTCTTTTCTTTGAATTATTTATTGATGTTTTTATGTACTAGTTCAAAGGGGAATTAGTAGATCAAATCTATTTAAAACTCTTTACTTCAACACATATATTATATCTATTGAAAAATGAAGAAGGAACCCCTTAATGTGTTTTCATTGATGTCAACATTGATTGTTGATATTTTCACTAATCCGGTATTTTGGTCTGTATTTGCTCATATGATAATATCTTCTTATGCAGTGATAATATGTTATTCCTAATCATTATGTGCATCCATGTTCAAAATTTCAGATGTTTTGGATGTATAGTTTGAAAGATATAAGTGGCAAAAGTTCAACATACATTTTTGGTTTTGTACAATACAAATGGGTATGAGTAATCCGGTTAGCGTTCCTCTGGTGTTAGGAATAAGAGTTTGCAATTTTGGGAGATTGCTTACAAGTGTCAATACATTATATATTCCAGATGGCGAATGATTTTTTGATCGGGTTTCTGATCAGTTGGCATTTTTTGTGATTAGGTCTAATTCTTGGCCAACCTAATGCTTGGTGTGTGTTGTATTGATTAAATATGTATTGTGGATGTTAGTGAGATCTATTTTAGGTCCATGCCGACCTAAATTAAGTGGTGCACGTTTGGTTTAAGCGCGAAGGTGTTTTTGGTACAAGTGTGGAGCCTACAAGGCAATTTCGATTTAATATAGGGCCACATCTAATTAGGCCGACCTAATTGATTTATGCGGATGTATTGGGTATATATGTAAGACTTTTTGAGGTTGTAGGAAGATAATAAGTGAGTGACATGATGCGAATATGCAAATTTTGTATGTACATGATTAGATCTATAGCAGAGTTGTGAATGTTGAGTGAATGTAAAGCAAAGCAGTGTTTTGTGTTTTGTATCTGATAAAGTGCATAGAGTCAATATATTGAGCTTCAAAGGAACTGAATTCAACACAAGGAAGGTGCATTTTGTATCACTTCACATCCTGGCTATGTAGCCATTTCTGTTTTGTATCTATCTTTAGTGGCTGTGAGCCCTATTGGACAGTGTGTCCTGGCAGTGAGCCTTTGTAATATCTTATAACCAGTTATAATATATTGTGAGTTAATCCTCACCGTGGGTTTTCCCTTTTTGGGTTTTCCATATAAAAATACTGGTGTTCATGTGTCACGTGATCTTGTGATTGTTTCATGCTTTCATTCATTACTATTGTTAGATGTGTTATGTATATAGGATGGATTATGATCAAATGGTTTAAGGGAATATTGATTCACTCCCTTCTGAGTATTCTTGGTGTTCAACAATATCATGAAACTTGAATAAATACAACCACCGATAATCAAACAACCATATAAATGCACATCTACACATGAAAACAACAGATATACGTGGAAACCCAAGATGGGAAAAACCACGATGAGACTAGCTGCTTGGATCTACTATCCAAATCCAACATCACAAAGAAAGAATATAATAAGGGAATTACAATATGAAGTAGGCACCAACCTACTAAAGACACCAATCCTGAATTGTACTTCTAGGCACCAACCTACTAGAGACACCAATCCCCAATATAAAGATCCGAGCTGCAACTCAACAAGTAGAACGCCAGTCTTATCAGATTACAAAGATAAAGCTTGCAAAATTTCAATGTTGATTACACAACTTACACAAGATCTGAAATTGCTTTAAACACTCTCCTGAATTGCTTATGATCTTCTTATGATGACACACAATGATTGAGATGCAACTCACATTGAATAACACTTGCTCACACGACTGCTCTCATCCTTTCTCACTCTCTTTTACATTCACATACATTCCTTTTTTATTACCCACCTATCATGTGAAGAGATGTAAATTATATACATGCCATTACATTAATCTTTATTCATGTCGGTTAGGGATCCACAATTAACTAGTACGACATAAGGTGGACCTAAATTTAGATTCATGAAATGTGTAATAGGTAGGTCCTAAAACAAATTTGTTTCCACAAAAAAAAATGATGTTGTATGCTTCTATAGGAACCTTAACCTGGACCTAATTTAGCTCCCACATTATTTTCTAATGTCACACATTGCTAGCCATTGCCACATAGTTTCAAAACCATCACTGGTAAACATACATGCACAATGAACCTTCTACTACTTCAATCTTTTTGCATGTTGAACATAACTTTCAGAAACTTTGGAATATGATAGAATATGTGTAGACATACTCTCCATTAAATCCGCAAAGCTAAACTCGTGTTCAAGAATAAATACAGAACATGAATGTGTTGCCAGAGAAATCTCTCTACCTTGAGTAACAACCTGAAACATTCCATATCAGACTTTCAGATCACTTCTATCAAAATTTATAGATATATGATACTACAGACAATCCTCAATTGATTTTATTAATATAGCTAGCAATATATACTTCCACAACTCAAAATGATATGACAGTACAATTGCATTTAATTCTCACTGATCTATTGAGCATATTCCTTTGACATTAGTGAACACCTTTGACATGAATGACAACATATGTTCAACATTAGTGTCCATAGCCCTTCCACATCATAAAATCCTTAGATTATTTTCATTGCATTGTTGCAAGGTCTAGTATTTCCAAGGACTACCTTTTAGATCACTATCAAAGCCATTTGATACGTTTTGAAGAAATATTTTAAAGAAATTGGTGAGGGATCCATACTTATAGAATTTTTTTTGGATGCCAAGGAAGGCATAAGAGATGCATTGACAATCATTCTAGGAAGAGACCATTCATAGGGATGTTTTGTTAAAAGAATATGCATGTGTCAAAGCATAGGAATAGATGTTGATAGAATGAACATCATGATGTGGGCCTTCTATGAAGGGGTATGTGCAGGATCATGATGGGCCAAAAAATGGCGATATGGAAGTGATATGATGGCCCATGTAACTGATGATTTTTTTTGGCTGACAATTTTTTTTTAACCCAAAATTGATGAAACCAAAAAGGTTTTTAGAGGATATTCTCAGCTTTCCACCAATATAAATTATGCTTTACGACTAAAGTCCTGATTGATAGGATGTTTGAAAAACATCTATATCTTTCAAATGGTATCAATTTTTTTGAATCTAAAACATGCGCCACATTCTATGCTTTGCATACTATAAGATTAAAAAAAATAAAATTGAATTTCATGAAGTTTTGACCGAGTTGAGGTGGTTAGACATACGAGATTTTATATTTTTTAAAAGTTGTAATAAAAAAATCATAATTAAATATTTACTTGAAAAAAATTTACAAAAAAATAGGCATCACAACGGGACATGAGTCCTCTACTTATATCTAAAATCTTATAAAAAGATAGTATCATTTTATTATGGTTAGGGTGGTCAAACAGACACCTATTTCTTATTTTTCCCCTGAAATTTAAGTACTACTGCATTGAAATTTCAAAATTTCATCAAATAGATTTATTTATTTTTTAAATAAACCTAGTAGTTTAGAAACTACATTCAATTTGCTACAAATTATATTATTACATATTTTTGAAATAATATAGATAACTTATTCAAATTTTTACGTCAAGTTGCTTAACTCAGATTTTGTGAATTTTTATTGCCACTTAAGGGCCTAATTTTTCCATGATGATCCTGCACATATTCGAAGATAATAAAAATGTGTATGCATATGTATTGATTGATAATGAGACATTCTTGGCTAATCATTTATATAATAATTTTTCAAAATTAAAGACCTCCTATGACTAAACAAGATTTAAGAGATTCATTTTTATGCTTCCTCTTTTTGTTCATCATGGGTAGGGAGTTTGACAACAAGTTGACAATAAAGTTTAAGTTTTAGATGCAAATGCAAGAGAATTGAAGACAATACAACTACAAAAAATACACATGGATATGAATCACCCTTATGCTTCTTTCTACAAATTTGATGATCTCTATGTAACCCCAATATTAAAAAAGATAGGTTTATTTAAGTCAAGACTCTTGGATGAAGTTAATTTGTTTCGTTGCCCCTTATGTGTTACCTCGTGATGTAATAGACAAATCTACCTATCTAGAGATAATGAGACAAACGTACTCTTCAATATTTAAGCATTTCAAGAAGTACAAAAGGAATGGATTCATGCCACCAGGTGTTTAACTAGAGGACTTTGATATTTTTAGGAAGGAAGGTTTTGAGAAGCAAATAAAATTCTCAAATTTTGTATATGACCACTACAAATCACAAATTATCACCCTAATGGTTTTATTGATAACTTAAGTAGGAGAAAGAGTACCTTTTTGTGAGGTCCACTCATTTCCCTCTTCCCATCTAATTTTAACAAAATAATTTAAGCACTTATGGATGTACAATTTTACCTTGTTTTGATCAAAGATGATTTAGACACTAATATTATATTTAGAACAATTGATTATTGGTTGTGAACATGAATTAGTTGATTAATCATGTTGTTCATATTTGTTAGATTAAAGTTACAAATTATAATTATTTTTCTCTATGGATTGATTTTAAAATGATTATAATTGTGTATGATAAACCTAAATTATATTTGATTAAATATTATTTGTTTATGTGATTTTATATTAATATGATGAATTAAACTTGTTATTTGATTTTTATTTAATTATGATAATATTATTAATTATGAAATATTTATGATGCATAAATTAATTCAATTATGAATGTTTTTTATTAGAGGTAAAAATCGGGTTTAGAAGGGGCCCAAAACCCTTTACAAAAAAGACTAGTTGAAGCAAAAAAAAAACTACATCAAGTACACAACAACCAAAAACCAACACGCCAACAATGCAACAAAAGTGAAAAAGGAGGCACAACAGTAGCCCCACTACACGTTCTTCAAGATATCCACAACTTCCTTTTCGCACACCACAACCTTCTAACCGCCATCAATAACTTCAGGCACCTCAACTACAGGAGCCCCAACCTGCACCTTAGTCTTGTTCCTCATTCTGGCCCCAGACCCACCCTCTTTCACCTTACTAATCAAAACATTCATCCCCCCAGTAACTTTCTCCATATAAACCTCTTCCTCCAATAGCTTACCACCAGCACTAGTAACCTCTCCGGGAGCAGAGCCCTTGCATTTGTTGGCCATATCATAAGGGGTAGAGATGCCAACAGATTCAAGCATCACAACATATTTTATCCCCTCCCCACCCTTCTCTAGTTTAGCATACTTTTTCTCCATTTGATTGAGAATTCTTTCCTCAAAGTTCTGTTTCATCTCAAGCTTTTCATCAACAACAATATTCAGAGTCTTAGAAATCATCAATCTAGTTCTGTATAGAAGACTCACTAGATTTGCTCAACACTCCCTTGACTCTGATGTTGGTCATGTTAAGTTCATGGAACAACCATTTAAGCATTTTAAACAAAGAAATTGAGCCCTCCCTGGCCAACCCAAGAAAATCAGGGATATTTTCACGGTCAACGTTAAGATCACCCTTACTTATAACATCATCCTCCTGAGAGGAGCTTACCTTGTCCTTGTCCTGATTAATGTTGACTTCCTTTTCGTTTCCACCAGCAACAAACAATTTGATTTTGCAAATAGAGTCCACAATCTCCTCAGCAACTAACCTCCTTTTAGTATGCTTTTCCAGGTCTTTCTTCTGCATATCAATGTCCATTCCTAGAGACTTCACAACACCTTGTCCGCCAGCCGCCTTGAGGGGAGAGGCAACTTGCATCTCTTGCAGCTGACAGGCAAACCTAATAGTAATTTTCTTAGTACTACCCACCTCCGAACCCTTCTTAGGCAGGGATTCCAAACTAGGAGCCGACGAGGGAGTATCTCCAGCAAATTCAACCTTATCCTTGAGGCACAAAGTCTACATATCAACAATAATTTCATCGTTGCAAGTCTCATAACCCTTCTTTTTTAGACCCGACACACCTTTCCCGAACTTCCCCACATTAGATGGCTGCGAGAACACCTCCATAGAAATTTAAGAGTCCAAGACATAATTAGTGTCCTTAGAAACAAACTCCTCTTCTACAACGATTTTCCTCTTTTTCCCTTTTTTGCTAATCGGATCCTCTTCAGAGGTAGTTTTGTACTTCGTTGCCTCTTTCAATTGTTTACCCTTGGGAGTAGTAATCGGTTTAGACACCACAAAAGATTTAGCATATTCAAAGATTAACATAACAAGCCCCACATGCAGCACCGGGTTCTTGGGGTTCTTCTTGTGGTCCTTCAAACAACTTTCCAGCGAAGCTAACAAATAAAAAGGAAAAAAAATTCTCTTTTTGTGGCGAAAATGGTTAAGAAGCACAAAATGATAGGTGTTTACTGTAGAGAAACAACCCTTGAGGGTAATGTATCTCATGAGCTCCTCCGCAACATCCCCCCAGAGCACCTTAAGCGAACCACGTTGATATGCGTCGCTCTTAGCTGTCTTCAAATCCTATTCCTCAAACCCTTTGAAAAATATCTGCATCGTAGCCTTTGACTCCTTTTTATCTTTAAACACTTTCTTACCATCAGTAGGAAGCCCCATTATACTAGCAATGAAATCTTCATTAACATCAAACTCAATACCTCCGATTTTCAAAACCCGATTATTCCAGGCTTTAACAAACTGAGTTGTATCCTACTGATTGTTACCATGCAATATTTCTAGGTAAGGAGTGAGCCCACCCTTCTCTAAAATACGCTAGACCTCTTCCTTGCCCCTCACAAAATCACAAGAAAAGGGCTCCGCATGGTTCCTATCTCCTCCCATGGCTCGAAATTTTGCAGAGCTGAAATTTTTTAGGACCTTGCAAGCAATAAGGAGAAACTTTGAGAGAGAAAGCCCAAAATTACCCACAATTTGTGTGGCGCTGTGAATATGGTAGGAACAAATAATGAGCTTAGAACTTCAACCCATACAAAAATCCAATAAGGTACCTAAAGCATGATGTAGATCAGCCACACTATCACTCCACATTATGGCAAACCACGTGATACTAGTCATGCAGGCTCCAAGCCATAACAAATCATCATCCACATTGATAGTTTTGAAAATCATGATTTGTACACGCAATAGCCTCCATAGGGAGGGGGTCACTCACACCCGACTCCCTAATACTCCTAACACCAAGGTTCGCAAATACAACTGCTAGACCGTTTCCCTCTCTAAAAACATGAGTTATGTAGAACTCATCAAAATAATTAAGAATTTCTATAGCATTCAATATCAAAGGTTGAATACTCCACAACGGGGGGGAAAGAATTTTGAAATTGTTAATAATGTTGAGTGAGTCCCCCTCAAGCCACACTTTCCTATACCCTTTCAATTGCGCCATCTTAAAGCCATGATACGCAACAACAATTTAATTATGAATGTTGTTTCAGTTATAATCTGAAATATATTAATATCTGTGTAAGTTTAGTGGTTAAATTCTATGACCAATGGAAAAATCATGGAGGTCCTTCAAGAAACCACTATTGTGTTTCTGTAATGTTTCTAGGCATTATCCTAGAGAGGATTAAGGTCTTCTTGTATAAAAGTTTTGTGAGTATGATTGTGCTAATTTCTTTAGTTTTATTTTTATTATCTAACGTGGGGTTTGGTTGAACTCCTTCAAATATAAAATTTTAGATTTGAACTTCAAAGAGAGATTTTGGGGTCGTAAAGTATTATTTTCTTTATTATTTGTATAGAATCAAACTCTTATAGTGATAAGCTATAAGTGGATCTCATGTTCAAATGATTAAACAATATTTTGGAAGTATCTATAGGCTTGAAAATTTTCTTGGAAGATTGGCGATGAATTTTTCGAGAGGAAAAAACCTAATTTTGAAATGTGTGTCACAACCTAACCCTAGTTTTATTATTTTTATTTATTCTCCCTTGGAAGTTTTTTTGATGGTTAGCTTTTCTATTGTTGGAATTTTCTATTTTGAGAAACAACGGACTGAAAGAGGGAATATTGGAGGAAGAGCTTGATAGCTTGGAGGAGAGGAAAGTTAGACTAATTTGGATTAAGGCTTCACCTAACTTGATTGAAGCTTAAAAGTAATTTTTTGAGCTATTTCTAAATTGTGGTAGTGTTATTTATGGTTATTATGAAAAAAATATGGTTGTTGGTTTTATACGAATCCTCTTATTTTTATGTGTTGAAAACTCTTTTGTTTATTGATTATTTTGGGTATGTTGTGTTGGGTGTGAATCTTCCCATGTGGGTTAAGATCCACACATTTTTTGGGGTTGAGAAAGGTGTGGACCATATTTTGGGGAAAACATGCTATTGGAATATGCTTTTGGGCATGCGTGCCTTTGTGCATGGTGATTGGAAATAAAAAATATGGTGAATTATTTATTGTTGCAAGAATGCAGGTGTTGTCATTGATGTCAACTGGTTAACTGGTTATCAACTAGTTGTTATTATTAATGTCATGGATGCAGGTTATTGGTTGTATATGTCGAGGATATTGATAAAATTATATTGAAGAAAGGTTGTAGGTATTCAATGTTTGATGCAAAGCAGGGGTAGAATAGGTTCAATCAACACAATTTAACACAATTCAACACAAAGTTTGAGATTGTAAACCTCAACTATTGTGGTTTTCCCAAACCCTCTTGTCTTCAACTTCTAGGTCTCTAAACCTATGTTCTTAGGCATATCTTTTCGAGAAAGTCGTCTCTCCACAAACCAAGAACCTTTTTAGACACCCATTAGGGCCACTCAAAACATATTTCATCTCCGACTAAGGTTGTTTTGCACCAAGTTCACCAAATTAGGTCTGCTATGCCAAAACTAGGCCAATTAGACCACTTTTCCAAAGCAGCTATAAGAAATCCAATCTCCAAACACTAAAACTCTACTCCAGTAGTCTTCACATGTCACATAGGGTCCAATTCAATAGACTTCATCATCAACCAATACTTATACATTGCTGTCCTACAATATCACTACTCTACCTAAGCCTAACACATGAAGATTTTAGGCTAGGGCTTGGACAAAAACCCTCCTAACTCCATCCCCTGCTCCAAAAGACAACAAAAACATTAAAAACAAACCAAAAGTCTCCATTCCACCGAGTTTGGCCAAGATTCAACAGTGAAATGGGTTGTTATTCACATTTCTTGACTTCAAACCCTTGAAACTAGGTTTTACAGGCGGTCTTCAAACAAATCCTTCAAACTGCCTTCAATCACAATGAAATTCAATGAAATCAAACCGAAATTGTAGATGATTCAATGCTCCAACTATTTACATGGGTTTCAGATTATTACACAACTGTATAGGGCTGCAGAAAATTGGAAATATATGGAAAACACAAAAATTCAACATAAAAATAGAGCATCTTTGTACTATTTGTCCTCCAAATGCTTCAACAACCTTGACTTGAAGTTTCTGAGGCTTCTTAAACATGTTCCCATTGGAACCCAATGGTTTCCAACTGAAATCCACAAGATGACTATTCAACTTCCTCATAAAAGAAAGATTTGACAAGTTGCAAAGCAACTTTTACACTATTTTGACAACTTTTACAAAAAACACCAAAATGATGCTACATGACAAAAATACATCAAAGATGGTCTTCATTTAACCTTATTATGTTAGTATAAGTGTTTAAACACGCAAAAACAAACCTAGACACCTAATGACAACATTTAGGCAAAATTGCCATGGTGCCCCTGCACTAGTGTTTGCTCCAATATTTGCTCCTATGTTCTTGTGGTCCAGATATGTCAATCATGTTTGTTGGAAGTTGCTATATCTAGATTTTGGGTTTCTGGATTATTGTATAATGTGAGATATGTTCACCAGTTGTGAATTGTGTTTTTCAGTGTATTTGGCTGAGGTTCAGGATAAAGTAGTTTCTCCAGATTTTTTCTTGTTTGAGTCTTGTGACTTGTGGTTCTGGAGTTAAGTTGATATGTTTGTGTTGAAGATAATTTTGTTGTTTGGAAAGATTGGATCATGTTAAGGTTGCATGTGCTTAATTGTTCTATGTGTTTTACATTGGTTTGGCCTACCTTGTGTTAAACACTACTCACGAAGATCATGGAAGCATGTTGAGGCATTTTTGACTTATTTAGGTCCTCATTAAATGTATGTTTGACTCACCCTCATTCTAATTCCACCTAATTTGTAAATGCAAATGGTGTGTGTGGTCGACTTTGGATATGTTTCAAAGTTGAAGATGGTATAAATATAGGTTTAGATGTTTGTGAAAGTGGTGTACATATATAAAGAATATACACAGACAAAAGAGAGTAAGATAGATGTGAGATAAATGCGAAATATAGTGTGTGGTTGAGATCAGTGCGAAATCTAATTGGTGAGTTTTCAAATGTAGTGAGTTGATAGTGTACTCTATCATTCAAGCATGTCTGCAAATGTGTGAGCGAATTGTGGTGGAAATCTTTGTTGCAATGAAATTTCCTTCTCTTTGTAATGAATCTCTTTTATCTTCTTTATATCTGTGTGGCGGTGAGCCCTTTGGGTGGTTAACCCTTGTTTGATAGTGAGTCCTAATCCGGATAGTGAGTCATGTTTTGGTAGTGAGCCTTCTCTGATAGTGAGCCTTTGTATTCTGTTTTGATATTCTCTATATTGTGAGCTAATCCTCACTATGGTTTTTCTCTTATTGGGGTTTCCATGTAAATCTGGTGTTGTTGTGTGTGTATGGTTGTTTGCTTCTTTCAGTTTCTCCATTTACACGTAATGGTTAATCATATTAGTAGAGTAAAGGGTTTATGAATGATAATTGAATTAATCTCTAGTGAATGTTGTAAAGCAAAAAATTGCTACAATTGATTCACCCTCCCTCTTAGTTGACTTGTTCAATAATTGGTATATTATCTTGGTTCCTTAGAGAAAAACTTAACCACTTAAGGAAGGTCCGGGATGGCAAGCAAGATCACTATTGAGTGTCCTAGGTTTGATGAGACTAACGATGGCCTTTGGAAAATAAAGATGGAATGATATTTGGAATACTGTGGATATGAAGTTGAGAAAGCTTACAAGATTGCTTATACTGTTTGTAATGCCCTGCCAAGTAACCTTAAAGGAAGTTGCAATTAATATCATAAACGAACCAATTTGTTTTTATAAAGTGCATTTAACATACACATTCACTTACTAATTAACAACAACCTCTAAGACTACAAGGTTAAGATTACTTTAACCCACATACATAATACATATAACCATAGCAGTATGAATTGTATGAAATAAACATCATACATCATAAGAATACCACATAACATAATAAGATAATCAACCAAGATACAATCTCAAAAATATTAACTTAATCCAATAGTTACATCACTCATTCCCAGAATGAGGCAATAGTACATAATATTACAATTACAAAATTCCACCTTATAAACATAAGAGGGATAAAATAACTTGTATAAGTTAAAATATTACAATGCAAGAATAACAACAAGAACCGCGAGCTATCCATTTGGATGTCTCGCCACCAAGTACTGAAGATCGATGGGGACCCAACGGTTTTGGTGCATGTTCCACCCTACCAATGTGGTACCCGAAGGCCCACCCCCCATGCTAGGAGATAGTAACAAAGTAACATAGACAAAGATCTACTACCTCTAACCAAAGACAGACTCATACTGACTCAAATTGACATAACCAAATAAATGTCATCAATAAGTACAAATACAGTTCAACTCAAGTACAATACAAGTACAAATCAACCACAATACAAGTACAATACAAGTACAACTCCAACATCACTGACATAGGTCACATTGCTTCCAGACATCATAATAAATCAAGTATGTTCAGAGAACCATACACATAAAACAATTAACAACAGTTGTCATATATAGAGTGTCATCGCAAGGTTTGTCATGAGATCTCCTCTAGGCATTCTTCATAGGCTCCGGCATAAGTAATCCTGGTGGCCTCAACCGAATCCCGGCACTCATACTCACTCATGCGGAATCAACTATCTCTCGTACGGATAAGATAGTTGATCTTGCCATTCCAGACCTTCTCACTCATCCCAAGTCTAAACAAGCCCTTGTGTCTATGAGTGAGGATCAAATTATCTTGATTAGTGTGAACTGCATCCTAATCATCTAAGTACACTAATTTAATTATCACTTGATTAACTCACTTCTGAAGTTTATCCAGTTTACCTCTTTGGACTCTGGCGCCTAACAAAAACCACTCTTCTATTCGACAACACACCCAAACAATCCACCAAGGGAAACACAAGTGCATACCAACTAGGCATCATAATCCACTCCAACACAAAGAGGATACAAATAATAGAACTCACTCCAAACATTTTGGAGGCAACAAACACATAGTCCATTCCTTTCACAGGAGGCAACAAGATGAAACCACATAACAAGGTCACTCCATACAAGGAGACAGATCCCATAATCCGCTTCTAAACCAAGGAGGTGCAACCATCCCCGTTCGTGAAAACCGGGTAAAACTGAAAAGACGCCATGCACTACCCAAGGGAAAACAACTGGATGGCATAAAGATTCAACAACCCTTATCCTCTAAGTTCTTCTGGAAGACTTATAATTTAGGACTAACACTAAATCCCAAACCAACAATGCAACTTGATGACATAGCAACAAAAGCATTCAAGTCATTAATCAAATCTAATATTTGGATTTCCTAAATCCATACTCATTCAATAGGTTGTGTTGACAAAGTCAAAAACACGATAACTAGATCATTTAAAATAATCATAACCCCTATTTCCCTTTTTATTATTGGAAATCTAAAACAAATAAACTTACTTCCCTTTACCAAACACAGAGAATTAGATTCTTTAAGATAATTATGAGGAAGATACTACTTTTGGATATACTAAATCCATATCTCTTTCATAATCCAATCACAATGATTCAATTAATCTAAATAGAAATTAATAAATAACATAATTGATGGCCTCATCAATAAAATAACTTCTTAATTTACTTTTAAATCGACACAAATCTATGCAAGTAAACTCTTTCCATTTCTTAACCAAATTTTACGTCTCATTCAATATTCTATTTTGAACATTTAGTCACTTTAATATAATAACATATTGTTTCTCACAATTAAATTTTAAATTATGCATTCTTTAAATCAAATATTTAACTCCTTCAATTAAACTTAAACATGCCATTTTAAAATAAACAATAATTTCTCCATATGTTTATAATTTTAATTCCACTAATCTAATATACAAATTTTATTTAAAATAATAAAAATAAATATAATACTTTAATATTATAAATTATAATATAAAATATTATTTAAATAATATTTTAATATTATAATAACAATACATAAAATATTAATATTTATAGATATCAATTTATTATTATTTTATTTTCAGATCAGTCATGAGAAAATAACTTAACAACAGTCTCATGTTTCAAGCATAACTCAAAAACTACGATCTGGGTATTTACGATTTTTTGACAGGGATAAGAAAAATTTCAAAATGCAAAAACCCTTTAAATTTTTTGACAACCCAGTTTGTGAAAGTGAAGTTATAGGTGACGCAACCAGACCATTTTACCATGAAAAATATAACTATACTGCAGATTTTAAAATCCGTTTTTTTAATAATAACCAGAAGGTTTTATTTTTTAAAAACATTCTAAATGCATTGTTCAATCTCTATGTTTGATTTCAATAATAACAAAATCGATTTCCTTAAATAATTTAAATTCAACTAAAGTTTTCATTATTTTCACTCAAGAATTTTCACAAGCAAAGGCTGTAAATTTGTTTAATTATTTTCTTCTAATATCAAATTTGTTTTCTAAAACAAATTTAACAAACAAATATTTAATCACTACTATTTAAAAAAAAACAATCAAGAACAATAAAATACAAAGAGGAAAACCTGGTACAAGAAGCTACAGGAAAAGATGAATTTCTGATACAAGCCTCCTCCAAAAATTTTCTGAATTTTTTTCAATCCTCCAATGAATCCAATCCAAAACCAAACAAATGCAAACAATCTTTCCTTCAATCAATTCTACAATCAAACTTTTTTCAAACTCTTGTGCAAATTTTTCAAAATTTTTTACCCTGCTGTAAAAAATGTATTTTTTAAAAAACTTTCTGCCCTAAAATTAAAACATGTATTCTTTATAAATCAAAAATACCTAATACAACCCTAATTCACATTACATGCAAATTAGATATTTCAATTTCAATTTCAATATTTACAACCCAAATTCACATTACATGCAAATTAAATATTTCAATTTCAATTTCAATTTCACTTTCAATTTCAAATTTCAATTTCAATTTAAAATGCAATTTCAAATAATAAATTAATTTCCAAAGTTGCAACTAATTTCCCAAAAAAACATTTAATTAACATTTCTAATTTAATTCCCACACGTTGAAATTAAATTCCAAATTTAATTTTAATTCTTTTATTTCATTTCATTCTCTTGCATCACGTTTAATTAATTAATTTAATTATTTAATAACTAAATTCAACCCCTTGGATCAAATTTAATTAATTATATAAACTAAATATAATTAATTAATTTAAATATAAACTTTTATCCACATTGCATTATTTAAATTAAATAACCATCAACATGATTTAAATGCAATTATTCTAAATATCTATTTCCAAATCAAGAATGCTTCAGAATTAAATAACATCAAAACAAGATAGAAAATAACTCGACACACACAACTGACGACACACTAAGGCTAGGGTGTAAACTTGACACATGTTACCTAACTACTATCTCCCGTTCAACTTAACCGTTGGATCGACACGCTCAAACCTGTGAAACCAGGTGGAGTCGATGTCATGTACCTGCAATCCCGCAACCAAGTAAACAACATCATACAATATATCCAACATATAATACACACCGTGAAGAAGGAATTACGGATTCGTAGGGCGCTCGCAAGCGAGTGATGCGAAACCGTCTTCTTCACCAATACACTCATTGAAACTGACACTTCCATCATAATCCAGTAATCTCATAATAACATCACATGTTAACTCTACAACATCATTAATCCATAATGCAAGTGAAACAATAATCAGATAACTACATCCCACAATAATAGTTGTTGCTCAATAGTAGCGATCAAAACATCATAACAAAATGTATCGAGTATCAAAGTAATCTGCAACCAAAACATAGCATAAAGCAAACTGAACAAGAAACAAAACGAAGGGGTATTACACTGCTCCTGCTAATGGTCTAAGTACAACTGATGAAATCAAGGCGCATGAAGCAAATAATAAAACAAAGTACATTATGAAGAATACTCTTTCATAGTTCGAGTTAATTAAAGTTGCAAATCTAAAGACTGCTAAAGAAGTCTGAGATGCATTGGAAACAACTCATGCAAGAAATGAAAAGGTCAAAGAAGCAAAGTTATAGAAACTGTAAGAACAATTTAAAATCCTACATATGTTTGAAGATGAGAACATTGAATCCTATGTACAAAGATTGGATGAGTTGATAGGTGAAATGTGAGGACTTGGTGCAATAGTGGATGAATCTAGAATAGTGAAAAAGATTCTCAGAACTTTTCTTGATGCATACAGTGAAAAAGTATCTGCTATTGAAGAGTACGTAGATTACAAGAATTATACTAAAGATCAGTTGTTGGGTATAACATCTTATGAAACGAGAAAACCAAATTTGAGAAATGGATCCAAATTAGAAACTACTTTTAAGGCTACAAGTAGTGAAGATTCAGATGAAGAGAACTTCGATGAAGTGGAAGCTACCTTTGTGAGAAGGATGAAAAAGGGCTCCGGTAAGTATGAAGGTAAGTTACCTTTTAAATGCTTTAGTTGTGGAGTAATTGGTCATTATGCTTCAAGATGTCCAAAAAGAGCTAAGAAGAATAAATATAGATTAAGCAAAGAAAACAAAGGTAAGAATATCAACATAGCATATTATGTAAATGAAGATGTTGGTATTTCTGATGAATTTTACTATGAAGATTTTGATGATGATGAATTCTTGCTCTTGGCTATAAAAGATGAATCTACTTTTGCTAATACTGAAAGACAGGTGAAGGAAAATGCTTCGGAAAAGAGTGAAGGTATGATGATTTTTGCTCTTCATGCTAAACAAGAAAATAACTATTGGGTTGTTGATAATAGATGCTCACATCACATGACTGGTGATAAGAGTAAGTTTATCAAACTTGAAAATTATGATGGTGGCTTAGTTAAATTCAAAGATGATACTAGTGCTAAGATTTATGGAATAGGTTCAATTAGTTTTGATGGAAAGCATAATACTGATGATGTATACTATGTTAAGGGTTTAAGGCATAATCTTGTAAGTGTTGGATAGATGTGTAGTAAATGATATAATCTTGTATTTGAGGATGGAAGATGTGAAATTAGGAAAGCATCTGGAACAGTGATTGTTGCTGGAAAGAAGTATGAAGGAAACATTTATCAACTTAAGGGTGTTGATGGACATTGCTTTATGACTTAGATCAATGACAACTTGTTATGACGCCAGAGGATGTGTCATATGAATTTTGATATCTTGGGAATAATTAGTGTTGTGCATGTTGTAACATATCTATCGAGGATTGCAAAGCCTGTTAATGTGATTTGCAAGAATTGTTAGTTTGGAAATCAAACTAGAAACAACTTCAGGTCAAAGGAACAATCTACTATTAGACCACTGGATTTGATTCACACACATCTTTGTGGTCCTACAAGAGTAAGAAGTCTACAAGGTGAGGTATTTTATGCTTTTGATTGATGATTACTCTAGATACACATGGGTTACTTTTCTTAGAGAGAAATCTGATGCATTAGAAAGATTGAAGGCATTTAAGGCTATGGTTGAAAATGAAAAAACTTGAGAATAAAATGTTTATGGTTTGACAGAGGTGGTGAATTCTCCTCGAATGAGTTTAACATGTTTTGTGAAGTTCATGGAATGAAAAGACAATTATCTGCTCCTAGAAATCCTCAACAGAATGGAGTTATTGAAAGGAAAAACAAAACAATTCAGGAAGCTGCTAGATCAATGATTATCGAGGTAGGTCTACTAGAAGTTTATTGGAGAGAAGCTATTTATACTGTTGTTTATGTGTTCAATCGAGTGCAAGAAAAGACTAACAGTACAAAGACCCCCTATGAGCTATGGTGTGGAAGAATTCCTACGGTCAAGTATTTCAAGGTATTTGAAAGCAAATGTTATATCAGAAGGGATGAAGGAAATTTAGGGAAGTTCGATGTTAGATGTGATGAAGGTATCTTCCTTGGATACTCTATTAAAAGCAAAGCGTATAGATGTTTCAATAAAAGGTTGAGAAAGATTGTAGAAAGCACAAATGTCAAGGTGGATGAAGCATTGAAGAATTCAATTGAAGTTGATGGATATATATTAGGTGAACCTGATTGCATAGAAGCTGAAGGAGTTGTTGAAGAATAGGAGAAGAAAAATGAAAAAAATGAAGCGCCAATGGTGTCCCCAAAGATACCTAAATATGTACAAAGGAATTATTCAGAAAATTAGATCATTGGAGACAAGATGAAAGGAGTGTTGACAAGAAGCAAAGTTGTTGTTGCTGGTGAGATAAATCTATGTCTAATTTATGAAGTGGAACCAAAGACAATCAATGAAGCATGTAATGATGAAAATTGGATGAAAGCTATGGAAGAACTATGCAGATTGAGAATAATCAAACTTGGGAATTGGTCCCTAGACTGATGAAAAAAATCATGATTGGATCTAGATGGGTATTCAAAAACAAGTTGAATGAGAATGGAGAAGTGGTTAGAAATAAATCAAGGCTTGTTTGTAAGGGCTGCTCACAAGTAGAAGGTATAAATTTTCAAGAAACTTTTGCTCTAGTGGCGAGGATGGAAGCTATCAAAATGTTTCTAGTATTTGTTGCTCATAAAGACTTCAAAGTTTATCGTATGGATGTAAAGTTCACATTTTTTAATGGTGAGTGAGAAGAAGTGTACATGGAACAATTGGAAGGATTTCAGTTGTCAAATCAACCAGATATGGTCTATAGATTGAATAAAAATTTATATGGATTAAAACAAGTTTCTAGAGCTTGGTATGCAAGGTTAGACAAATATTTGATTCAACGAGGTTTCAATAAAGGTACAATAGATAGTAATTTGTACTTCAAAATTGAAAATGACAAGATATTGATTGTAGTTGTATATGGTAATGACATTATCTTTGGAGGAAATGAAACAATGTGCACGATGTTTGTTGAAGAGATGCAAAAAGAGTTTGAGATGTCTATATTTGGTGAGATGAGTTTCTTTCTTGGGCTGCAAATTAATCAAAAAAAAGAAGGAATTTTTATTTCACAGCCAAAATATGTAAAAGAGATGTTGAAGAAGTTTGGGATGGATGGTTCCAAACCGGTATGTACTCCTATGGTGACTAGTTGCAAATTGAGTAAAGATGATGATTCACCTAAGACTGATTAGAGAAAATACAGATCTATGATTGAAGGAATTTTGTATTTAACTACTACTAGACCGGATATCATGCATGTAGTTTATCTTGTGGCTAGATTTCAAGATCCTAGAGAAACACATGTTGCTGTTAAGAGAGTATTCAAATATTTGAATGACACTTTGAAATATGGCTTATGGTATCCTAAGGATATTGACTTTATACTTAGTGCTTATATTGATGCAAATTGGGCAGGTTGTGTTGATGACAAAAAAAGTACAAGTGTTGGTGCATTCTTTCTTGGTTGCAGATTGGTGTCATGGTTAAGTAAAAAACAAGATTTTTGTTTCTTTATCTATTGCTAAAGCTAAGTATATTGCTGCTGCATCTTGTTGTACACAAGTTTTATGGATGAAACAAACAGTGAAAGATATTAGAGTAATGTATGATGATCTAATTTCTATCTTGTGTGATAATACGAGTGCAATTAACATTTCAAATAATTCAGTGATGCACTCAAGGACAAAGCATATAGCTATCAGGTATCAATTTTTGAGAGAAGAGGTTATGGAGAATGAAGTAAAACTTGAGTATGTACCTACGAAGGATTAGGTTGATGATATATTTATGAAGGTTCTTCCTAAAGATACTTTTGAGTATCTTCAAGAGAATTTAGGGGTCATTGCCCCTATTTTCTTGAACTAGATGCATATTGAGTTGCATCAGTCCAGTGGGTCTGTGGATCTATTTTTCTTCTGGACTGATGTTTGGTGGCTACCTTTTAGGGGGAGCAGGTAGTATCTTGTGTTGTCATTGAAGGAGTATTTAGTATTGGTAATGGTTTTTATGTCAAAGGGGAAATCAGTGAAATATCTTTTGCCTTTGCCATTGATGTCAAAGGGGGAGAGAAGATGTGAAAAAGGAAAAAGTTATCATGTGAAAAAGTTTGAGGGAGAGAAACTAATATCATGAGAGAGTGTTTAGAGCTGTTGTGTTGTCTTTGATGTTTTTTCACATCATGTGTTGCCATTAATGGAAAAAGAGGAGATTGTTGCAAGAATGAAGGTGTTGTCATTGATGTCAGCTGGTTAATTGGTTATCAACTGGTTGTTGTCATTAATGTCATGGATGCAAGTTATTGTCTGTATATGTCGAGGATATTAAAAAAATTGTATTGAAGAAAGGTTGCAGGTATTTCAGTGTTTGTTTTAGGATTTTCTCCTATATTCCTGTGGTTCAAATATGTTAATCATGGTTGTTGGAAGTTGCTATATCTAGATTTTGGGTTTCTAGATCGTTGTATAGTGTGAGATATTTTCACTAGTTGTGAACTGTGTTTTTCAGTGTATCTGGCTGAGGTCTGAGAGAAATGTAGTTGCTCTAGATTTCTTCTTGTTTGAGTCTTGTGACTTGTGGTTGTGGAGTTAAGCTGATATGTTCATGTTGAAGATAATTTTGTTGTTTGGAAAGATTGGATCATGTTAACGTTGCGTGTGCTTAATTATTCTATGTGTTTTACATTGGTTTGGACGACCTTGTGTTAAACACTATTCATGAAGATTATGGAAGCATGTTACGGCATGTTGGAGTTATTTAGGTCCTCATTAAATGTATGTTTGGGTTGCGAGGTAAAAGCACAAAGCTATGATACACTTTTAGCCAAATAAATAGTTTTGAATAAAACATTTTCGACTGGAAAAGTTTCAACCAAATAGGTTTTGACTGAAACCACGTGGCCTGTATGTGGCACATAGGGTTTCAATCGAATATGTTTCAGCCGAATCCAAAAAAATATTTTTTTTTCCTTTCGCTTTGAAATTGACTTATTTTATGTGCGGGGTTTCTATTGAAAGGGTTTCAGTCGAAACCCTTTCTACCTAAACTGTCTATGTGGCATCGTAGTTAACAACCAACTCAACTTTTTTTAGAATTTTCTGAAATTTTCAACTTCAACTAAGTATTTCTTCAGTCAGAGTGATGTTTCTTTTTTAAAATGCCCTTTTGTAGAGCTCAAGTGGTGAACTCGAATATGTAATTTTTTAAATATTTTGATTAGTTTTAATATATTTTATTTTTAAAATAATGCAAGTAGGTTGTTAAAGTGAAAAAAGAGGCTGATTAGAAATTAAAAATAAAAATAAAACATATTTTTTTTTTTTAAAATATGGTGCACTAGAGGAGAGAGTCCTCTTCAAAAGGGTATAATTTGTTTTTTGAAAATGATTAAAAAAATAGGCAATAGTTGATTTCCCATGAAAACTGTCAAATTCTGACAAGTTTGACTTTAAAACATTATTACGAGAAAAATATACATCAAAATTTGATTTTTTTTCCGATGCTCTAGATATTGAAGTTACCTATTTGGAGAAAAGAAATTTAGGAAAAAATGAAGTTTTTTTCAATTTGTTTCTTGACGTATCGTGAATGTCACTTTTTTTCTGAAGTTTTTAGCATTCCAAAATCCATTCTTAAATTGACAAAAAAATAATGAAAACAATTTTTAAAAAATCTAAAAAATTACTATAATAAACTTCATCAAAAGTTTTAGATTTCATTAGTTTACATCATTTTGAAATTCACAAACATAAATACCACTTTTATGTGGTCGAGGTTCAATTTTTTTGTTTGTTGGCTGATTCCTTTATAAAGTGTGACACAAGCTTGTGCTTTTAGCCCATCATCATTCTAATTCCACATTAGAATGTTTTAGCGTTGACCTAATTTGAATTTATAAATGCAAATGGTGTGTGTGGCCGACTTTGGATATGTTTCAAAGTTGAAGATGGTATAAATACAGGTTGAGATGTTTGTAAAAGTGGTGTGCATATAGAAAGAATATACAAAGACAAGAGAGAGTAAGATAGATGTGAGATAGATGTGACATATAGTGTGTGGTTGAGCATATCAGTGCGAAATTTAATTGGCGAGTTTTTAGATGTAGTTAGTTGAAGATTTAATCTATCATTCAAGCATGTCTACAAGTGTGTGAGCAATTTTTGGTGGAAATCTCTATTTCAGTGAGTGCGAGATAGATGCGAAACATAGTGTGTGGTTGAGCAGATCAGTGTATAATCTAATTAGTGAGTTCCAGATGTAGTGAGCTAAAGGTGTACTCTATCATTCAAACATGTCTACAAGTGTGAGAGAATTATGGTGGAAATCTATGTTGCATTGAGATTGTCTTCTCTCTATAACAAATTTCTTCTATATTCTTTATATTTGTGTGGTAGTGAGCCCTTTGGGTGATTAACCCTTGTTGGATAGTGAGTCCTAATCCAGACATTGAGTCCTATTTTGGCAGTGAGCCTTCTTTGGCAATGAGCCTTTGTATTTGGTTTTTATATTCTCTATATTGTGAGCTAATCCTCACTATGACTTTTCCCTTATTGGCTTTTTCGCATAAATCTAGTGTTGCTGTGTGTGTATGGCTTTTTGCTTCTTTCGGTTTCTGCATTTGCACTTAATGGCTAATCATATTAGTAGAGTAAAGGGTTTATGAATGGTAATTGAATTAATCTTTGGTGAATACTGTAAAGGAAAAATTTGCTACAACTGATTCATCCCCCCTTTGAGTTGTCTTGTTCAACATTTATGTTGTTGAGATTATGTGATTTGGAGAAAATTTGAGATGAGTATTTTTGTGAATGGTGAATGGGTTGTAAATAAAAAATGAAAATATTTTGGGAGTTTTGTGTTGGGTTTATGTGATTTTAGAGAGTTGTGGGATTCTTTATTTTATGAGGATATGATGATTGTTGTTCTATTTTGATTATTTTCTTCTAGAGTTCAGTGAGTCCCCTTGATTCCTCCTAGATTATGAATCTTCTATAGATTGATTTGTGTGTCTTGGTCATATGGGTAGCTATAGATTTGTGATGTGTGGATATGTTTTGTGTTGTACAAATTGGTTTCTTTTGAGCCTCCTAGCTTGGGGGTAGACTTGCTTGCAAGTTGTATGATTGGGAAGTGAGTACTACTTGTCCATAACTTTTAATTGATTAACTAGATTGACCAATTTTTTGGATATGTTCTAAACTAAGTATTAGAGAAATCTTTTAAATTTTATCTCTAAATCATATTTTTTTAGATGCATATGACAACTAAGAGGGGGGTGAATCAATTATACATTAAAACATTTAATCCCTCATTAACTTTCAAACCCTTATCATACTTTAAACCCTCATTAAGTATTAGTAGAATGTAAACATGTGAAAAAACAATGCAAACACAACCATACACAAGAGAACATTAGATTTACATGGAAAACCCTAAGTAGGTAAAAACCATGGTGATGATTAACTCACATATATATGAATAGCAACACCGAATCAATTAGGTTCACTGCTAAGGGCTAACTGCTTGTAAAAGAAGAAAGGCTCACTACTGTGTGGCTCACTACCCAAAATAAATTGTGATAGAGAGATTCACTATCTCAGAGCAACAAGAAAGTGTTGCAAGATGGTGCTTCCCTTGGTCTCCTTTGTGCAACGTGGTTCTTGGGTTCGGGACATGGTTTAATCGCATCCCATGGATCTTGTATAAATCTAGCTGTTGTATCGAGCATTAGCAGGTTGATCTTTTGGTGCAACGACAACCACCAATGTAACAATTGGTATCAGAGCCGAGGTCACGGGTTTGAACCCCTCACTTGCGCTAGAGGGGATTGTTTCAAGATGGTGCGTCCCATGGTCTCCTTGGTGTCGCGTGATGCTTGGGTTCGTGACATGGTTTAATCACCTCTCGTGGATATTGTATAAATCTAGCGGTTGTATTGGACATTAACAGGTCGATCTTTTGGTGCAACGACAACCAGTAATGTAACATAAAGATCCACCAATGCAATTCTATGCCATTCGCAACCTTTGGCTCATTGACTCCAATAACTTCAAGCACACTAAAAATATAAACACCTTTTTCTCACTACATTTGGAGTCATAGGCATTAAGATTGCACTCAGATGACCAAACTTGATCACATTCACATCTTTCACACACCTACTCATCTCCAATAATTCACCTTGAATTTATACCATCCATGAACTAAACAATCTTAATTAGGGCGACATTGATGAAACACATGCAACTCAAACATGCAAGACCAAAATAGGTCAGCACCAAACACCTTTGTGTGGAAAGAAGTGAATATAAAGAACACCTAGGGTTAACTAAGACCCAAATCTACACAAACACACATCAACGGGCTTCCATAAACAACTAACAACCTTCACAATTAGCTTTAACACCTAGGTCATCCAAACCTGCATAACACTAACAAGTGACCACATACACGCTTCACCAAGTCCGAAAACAATATGTAGAGCACAAAGAAACAGTTCAAACATCCACACAACACCCCAAAATATTTTGTGAAACTGCCACAACTACGTGAAACAAAAAATACTTTCATCTGAAACATTAGGATGCACTGCCACTAAACTCCAACATAAAAATTTATCTTGTAGAGCAACTCAACACCAAAAATTCTAAGGGAAGGTAGATACAGACAATGTAAGCATGTTCCCAAATCCACAAGACAAGAAACCTTATTACCGAAAAATGCGGAGGAATCTCATTTCTCCTAGACATCCTTCTTCACAAACAAACACATTGTCACTCACAACTTCTACTCTTGTACGATCCAAAACTTGAGACTCTGGATATAACACCTCTGATCATCACATCCAAACCACACAATCATATCTTGAACCATGAAGAAATGGGGAGCACAACACTGAACACACACTAGTAGAATTTGACAAATAAATGACTAGGTGACTAAACATTTTAGTCATAACAACTAAATTTTTTAGTCATAACAACTAAAAATGACTAAATTCTACTCATTTTTTGCAACTCAGCTATAAATGAGTAAATAAATGACTAATTTGGTTGACTAAAAAATTATTCAGTCACAAAAATAAAAATGACTAAATAGTTAGTCATCAAATCCAAATTAGACAAATTAAAAAAAAAAAAAACAAGTCGGCCAATTATTGGTTCGATGTATTGGCGCGATTATTCACATTCATTGCAGATTCATTCGTCTCGCTTGACCTTGCTTCATTCATTCATTGCAGACCTCGCTTCATTCGTTAGCTTGGCATGGGGCATTTTGATTAGTTATAGCAACTACTTGCATGGGTGACAAAGATTCAGAAAGGACTTTGAGACTTCTGAAAAGGCGGGCAAGGGTAAGGAATTCAAAGTTTGTTGCAACAAATTTGAATTTGCTGAGGCCCTCTGTAGTGAAATCAGATTTGGGGACACCCTCTGGAGTGAATTCAGAGGTAATTCAAAACCCTTATTACATTAAACAAAAATTCAAAATGCTCATTACAATCTACTGCTCTTAATAATGTTCTACTACTCTTAATAACATTCTTTTACAATCTTGCCACTGTTCTGCTTCATAATGTGTTCGAGCTAAATATAATAAAATTTGGATGTTAGTGCCAGAATATAATTTCCTCAAACAATTTTGATACATTTTCACTGCAAGCACAAACTGTCCTTGTGCAAAGTAAACATGTCCTAGATTTACCCACACATCAGGCATTTGAAAAAATATGTTTCCTGCAGTAGCTTCTTGTACGTGTGTAAAGGTTTCCTTTGCAATATCAAATTGATCCCTTTCAGCTAGCACAATGGCTACCCTATTTGCAGCATAAACATTTCTTGGTCTATGTGCCAACACTTTACAATGGTTGGCCATTTGCAGCATAAACATTTTCACTGCAAGCGCAAACGGTCCTTGTGCAAAGTAAACATGTGCTAGATTTACCCACACATCAAATATCTAAACAAAGATGTTTCCTGCAACTTCTTGTACCTGTGTAAAAATTTCCTTTGCAATATCAAATTGACCCCTTTCAGCTAGCACAATGGCTACCTCATTTGCAACATAAAAATTTCTTTGTCTTTGTGCCAACACTTAAGTGGCCTCTTTTATGACATTAAGATACTCTTGAGTTATTATTATACTCCTATTTTCCAAGAGAAAATCCCCAAGGCCCATGGGAAATAACGATGAGCATTTGAGTTTCAACTTGGTTTCATTTTGAAAAGGGGACATTACATTGTACAAGATTTGTTTAACATAATAATTTAATCCACCTATTTGGGACTATAAAATAAAAATAGATGAATTAATCCATTTTCAATTATAGGTTCTTTTAATCTAGAATCTGATAGAAAGATAAAGCATAATACATTAAAGGACACAAAAATGTTCTAAAATAAAGACTAAAATAGGTTGCCCATGAAAAACAAGAAAAAGCAAAATGAAAAGATAACATACAAATGATTCATTTGAGGTTTTTGATAAGATCTCATTTAATTATGTCAAATGGATTTGGAAGGGAAAAAGCATATTTGATTGACTAAAATTTTGAGGTAGCTTATCCATCATCATTATATGCATCATCTTCTCTTGGAACCTGTTTCTACAATGCACCAAGTGTAGAATTGATTGGGGATGCACTTAAGGTGGATACAAACTCATCAAATGATTTATGTATGCTTGGCAACATGGAACTGAAAACAAATGATTGGCTTAAAGCAAAATAAACAATTAAAGTAGCACGCCAAATTCTCTTGGTTGATGAAGCAAAACGAAAAGCTGATGAAGAATGAAGGATTCAAATGGAAAGGAAAAATTAAGAGGAAGAACTTCAACGGGTGATGCAACAAGAGGAGCAGTTTGAACGTGTGAAGGAATTATGGAAGAGTAAGCGTAAGGACAAGGATGATGACGATGATGAGGCTAGTCAGTCTAAGAAGAAACAAAAGAAGGAAAATAAGAAAAAGAAGAAGGATAAGGACCACAAGGCTTATGATTCTTATATGGAGGAACTTGATGTTGCCATGGAAGATGAGGCAAATTATATGAGTGATAAGGAACAAGATGCATGCCCAAGATCTTCTTGCAATTGCAGGTCTAGAAGAATCTGATGATGAAGAGACAAATTCTCTAGTTTCAACAAAATTGTGAAGGAGACATGCATACTCTGATTCAGAAGATGATGAACCATTGCAGAAACATAGTCCGAGAGAAGATAATACATATGATGATGATGTCCAGGCTTCCTGAGCTTTAACCAAACCTAGCTCCTATTTTCCAAGAGAAAAATCCCCAACCCCCATGGGAAATGAATGATCATCATTTGAGTTTCAACTTATTCCAAGAGAAGATGATGCATATAGTGATGATGGATAGGTTACGTCAAAATTTTATTCAATCAAACATGCTTTGTCCCTTCCAAATCCATTTGACATAGTTAAATGAGATCTTATCAAAAACCTCAAATGAATCATCTGTATGTTATCTTCTCATTTTTCCTCTTTCTTGTTTTTTATGGGCGACCTATTTTAGTCTGTTGAAACTCAAATGCTCCTCATTCATTTTCCATGGGGCTTGGGGATTTTTGTTTTGGAAAGTAGGAGCTAGGCTTGGTTAAAGCTCAGGAAACCTAGACATCATCATCATATGGATCATCTTCTCTCGGACTTTATTTCTGCAATGGTTCATCATCTTCAGAATCAAAGTATTCATGTGTCCTTCATGATTTTGTTGAAACTAGAGAATTTGTCCTGCCACCATCAGAGTCTTCTAGACCTGCAACTGCAAGAAGATCTTGGGAATTTTGTGCATTATCTCGTGCCTTATCACTCATAATTTTCCTCATCTTCCATGACAACATCGGGTTGGTCCATATAAGAATCATAAGCCTTGTGGTCCTTATCGTTCTTTTTCTTCTTCTTTTTTTTCTTCTCAGATTGACTAGCCTCATCATCATCATCCCTATCCTTACACTTACTCTTCCATAATTCCTTCACATGTCAAAATTGCTCCTCTTGTTGCATCACCCACCGAAGTTATTCCTCTTACTTTCTCCTTTTCATCTAAATCCTTCGTTCTTCATCAAATTTTCGTTTTGCTTCAGCAACCAAGACATGTTGGCGTGCTACTTTAATTGTTTCTTTTGCTTTCAGCCAATCATTTGTTTTCAGTTCCATGTTGCCAAGCATACATAAAGCATTTGATGAGTTTTTATCCACCTTAAGTGCACCCCCAATCAATTCTAGGCTTGGTGTATTGTAGAAATAGATTCCAAGAGAAGATGATGCATATAACGACGATGGATAAGCTACCTGAAAATTTTAGTCAATCAAATGTGCTTTGTCCCTTCCAAATCCATCTGAAATAGTTAAATGAGATCTTATCAGAAACCTCAAACGAATCATCAGTATGTTATCTTTTCATTTTTCCTCTTTCTTGTTTTTAATGGGTAACCTATTTTAGTATTTATTTTAGAACATTTTTTGTCCTTCAATGTATTATGCTTTATCTTTCTATCAGATTCTAGATTAAAAAATTAAAAGAACCTGCAATTGAAAATAGATTAACTCATCTATTTTTATTTCAGTCCCAAATAGGTGGATTAAACTGTTCTGCATTTAAACAAATCTTTTACAATGTAATGCCCCCTTTTTGAAATGAAACCAAGTTGAAACTCAAATGGTCATCGTTCATTTCCCATGGGCCTTGGGGTTTTTTCTCTTTGAAAATAGGAGCTAGGTTTGGTTAAAGCTCAGGAAGCCTATACATCATCATCATATGGATCATCTTCTCTCAGACTCTATTCTGCAATGGTTCATCATCTTCAAAAGAAGAGTATGCATGTCTCCTTCATGATTTTGTTGAAATTGGAGAATTTGTCTCGCCATCATTAGAGTCTTCTAGACTTGTAACTATAAGAAGATCTTGGGAATTTTTTGCATCATCTTGTGCCTTATCACTCATATAATTTACCTCATCTTCCATGGAAACATCGTGTTCCTCCATATAAGAATCATAAGCCTTGTGGTCCTTATCCTTCTTCTTTTTCTTCTTTTGTTTCTTCTTAGACTTACCAACCTCATCATCGTCATCGTCCTTGTCCTTACACCTTCTCAGGTTCAAATTATCCTCTTGTTGCATCAACCACCAAATTTATTCGTCTTGTTTTCTCCTTTCCATCTGAATCCTTCATTCTTCATCAACTTTTCATTTTGCTTCATCAACCAAGACAAGATGGCGTGCTACATTAATTGTTTCTTTTTCTTTCAGCCAGTCATCTATTTTCAGTTCCATGTTGCCAAGAATACATAAAGAATTTGATGAGTTTTTATCCACCTTAAATGCATCCCCAATCAATTCTAGGCCTAGTTGGATCTCATTCTGAGCCTGAGCCATGGCTACAAGATGTAGATATGCATCCACATAATCAAGAAACTTGAACAATTTTAGCCTGTATAAAAGATTTGCTTTTTCAGTATCATGTAGATGTTCAAACAACCTAGCAAAGATTAAATAGTGTTGTGACTTTATCCCATGGTAACTCAAGTGAAACACCACCTTCTAGTCGATGAAATGATTTCATATCCTTAAAGCGCATAGAAAAAACTACAGAATTGGCATCAAGGCTTTTATTTATGAATTCAACCCATTTCCTAATGCCTCCATAAAAGTTTGTTGAGCCAACTCTAGTTCATCACACTCAAAATGAAGAACCCCAATGTTGTTTGACAATTCAATGGGTACTTCTTCTCTACTCTTCTTCAGAAGAGACTTTGCTATCTTAAGAGAATCTAAGGCAACACTAGGTTCTGTCGATATTAATAACTCACCCATCTTGATAAATGCATGGGAATCACGTGGATCTATGCGAGTTACCTTTCTTAAAATTTCCAAAGCCTTCTCTACCCCTTGCTGAGCACATATATGGCCTACAGCTTTTAAGATCTCACAGTTCTCAAGGTGGACCTCCAAAAACTTTTCAAAATTTGAGAGAGAACTCTTAAGATCTCCCAACTTCAATTGAGCCTATCCACAAAATCCTGTGGCCTCTGGCTTTCCTTGATTGATGTCATGTAGTAGCAGCCAGTGGTGTCATAATCACCTTTACTATGATAAGATCATGCAAGATTATAATATGAATGAGATTTCATGAGAGGGTATTCAGTTGAAACAAGAGTTCTCTTAGTCAACTGTTCCACAAAAAATGCTGCCTTGTGAAGAAAAAATGGTTTGCTAAATGATTCAATGCCATTGCACAGTACAGGTATAATTCAAAGGATCTACACATCTTTTCCATTCCTTCATGAACACTACCATTTTCACTAACTGTGAGAATCCTACAATAAAAAAATGCACAATACCGACCATAGAGATTTTTCCCCATTTGAGACAGAAAAATTACCAAAAAAATACGTTTAAAACCTACAAAACAATGCAAATAAAATCATGCTGATTTTTGCACAAAAAATAAAACCATGAGACCATAGCTTGTTGCTTACTATTATGCTTTGATATATTTTTTCCAAGCATCTTTAGCTTGTTTGAAATCACCTGTTTTAGGCTTTTAGCCATAGCAACAAGGTAGTGAACTGTTTGATAAAATGCTTTGGTAGACATGTATGAAAAATATGGTAGCATAGACAAGGCAATGAACTTTGGAAAAAATTCCTCAAAGAAATTTCGTCTCATGGTGATGGAATGCCATGACAAATGCCATGAAAAGTGAATTGCTATGGATTGTCCTGGCATTCCATCACCATGAGACCACATTTATTTGAGGCATTTTTTCAACCAGTTCACTGCCTTGTCTATGCTATTGCTTACTATTATGCTTTGATAGATTTTTTCCAAGCATCCATAGCTTGTTCGAAAGCACTTGTTTTAGGCTTTTAGCCATAGCAAGAAGACAATGAACTGTTTGATAAAATGCTTTGGTAGACAATATGTATGAAAAATATGGTAGCATAGACAAGGCATTGAACTGTTTGAAAAAATGCCTCAAAGAAATGTGGTCTCATGGAATGCCATGACAACCAAATGCAATTGGTAGCTACTCCTAGTTATTAGTTATGCAATGTGAATTAATTGCATAACTGCTTAAGTTGACTTTGTAAAAACTATATTGGAATTAAAATTTGTTCATCTATCAACATCTAGTTATTAGTTATGCAACATCAAGTAATTCTTTGAGTTAGAAAGATGTGAAATGCAATGTAATCAGTAATGTAGATGATTATGAACAAATAATTGATAGTAATTCATAATATACCCCTATATTCCAACCTAAAATACGAAAAAAAATCCAATCATACACAATATTATCAACAAATAATTGAGACGAAAATTCAAGCACCAGATAAATCTTCTTGTCCATTGATTGCTTCAAATAGATATTACAATATAACATAAGTCTCCTCATATATGTTTCTATAAATTTCTATGATGATGATATCAAAATTTGGTCCTGGTTTCTCTTTTATAAGAGAAGCAACAAGCTTCAAACCGTTACAAAATATGGCATCTTTTCAAAATTCACACCTCTTTGTATAAACTAAACTAAACATTAGTTTTTCTTAAAACATAAAATAGAGAAAGTAGATAACTAATGAAGTCCGCAACACTCATGACACCATAGTTTGTTAATCTCTGTAAGGCACCTGTGATCACTGCAGATTTGTTCAAGGTCCTTTCTCCATATTAGTGTATCTGAATGTGCGGTTCTTCCATTGTGACAACCCCAAGGCCTACTGTTTGGGGGGAGGACCCATATACCTCTGCTCCCACTTGTACACTATATAATCATGTGGCCATTTGTATTCTTGAATTTTCAATATATTTGCAAGGTGAATCTTTCATCGGCTCTCTAGTAACACCCTGCCATCCATGATAAGCTTAGAATATCCAACATCCAACGCTATTATTCCATCCATGATTATGTCGAACCTATAAAGACTCAACCCACCATCCTTTTGTATGCGAGTGATGCACCGTGGAATAATTTGGCCAAATTCACTCTTCCATTCATTGAGGTCCTTCAAGTGGTCATCATCTATGAATAGTTTTGGCACGAGCCACTGATTCAGAGTATGAAATGAATCTATTCTTGTTTTGATCTTTTGGTCCTCTCCTTGCATATATTGGAATTCATCTATAACTATTTTGGCCATCTTCTCTGTAGGTTTTAGTGCTGTAGGAGCCTTAGTACTCCTCTGTAATATTTTGCACAAGGTTACCATTGGGTGGTGTATGGGCTGCCAGTTCTTAAAAAGGGGATCTAGTATGGGTATATGTGTTTTAATCTAATCAATTGCATGTGTCAGTGAGTTGTAGAAATCATACACACTTTCCAACTTATCCACAATTAGTTTTATCCTATGCTTGAGGACCTTCTCTAAAACATTGCAGATTTACTTATTCACTCCTTCCTTATCCTCATTATTGGCTTTCTTTAACTCTTCAATCTCCTGTCTAAGAATGCTCACTTGTTCAGTAGAAGCACTTTCTATATGAACTAGTGGAGTAGGAGGACGCTGGTATAACATTATTTCCTTGTTTTGTGAGGGGCCTACTCCTTTCAATTGTTCCTTCAACTTCACATTTTCCATGAACAATTTATTGACTTCATCATTTTGTTCCTTTTTGTACTCTCCCAATCTAGCTTCCATCTCCTTAACTATAGCTCAGGTCAACATAGTTGAATGCATTGTCATGGTTGCCTCTTCTAGAGGAGATGTATCCTTTAATGTTTTCACCATAGTTGTACCTTTCATTTCTTGTACATCTAGTAACCTTGGTTTTTGTGTACTCTTTTGTTTGGTCCAGAATGTGAAGGTTTCAATCTTAGGGTTATACCCTGTGCCAGTTACCCCTTCATCTGAGTCAAACTCAACAATCAACATTGGGTCCTCCCGTGTTCTCACTTGATCAAGTAAAAACATTTTCTTTAATTCCATACCAGGGACAATAAGTATATTCATTTTCAAAATCATGTCTTTAGCCTCTTGTGGGCTGACATCAATATTATCAATCTTTAATTCATTAAAATTTTGGGCTACTATTTGGTGATGTTGGGATTCCTCATCTCCCATCTTATTTATTTCAACCCTCACTTCAAACTCTCTCATTTTCATCTTAATCCAAAAGTTTAAATTCAAGGGTTTTGATAAATTCATCATCTTCCAAGAACTTGCAAGTTGCAACTACTCTGTCATCCTCATGTGTTTCTCTTTCTCCTTGTACCTCAACATCGACTCTAGCTTTAGGCCTGTGGGCTTTAGTTTCAAGCATAGCTTGGTCCACTTCAACACCATCCTTGAAATGTCTTAACACATTAACTGCTTCTTCCGTATCTCCAACCTCCTCACTTATTTCAAAGGAAACAAGTGGCTCTATCTCTTGTGTCTTTTTTTTTTTAGAAGGTGGTTGTTCATGAGGTGATCCTGGAGAAGCATGACATACTAAAACAGTATCTGGAGTTAGTTTTGTAATTACAAGACCACTCAACCTTTTGGGAGACAATTTTGCAAGTCTCCCCGTATCTGTTGCAGTCTTTAATAATTCATGAAACTTATCAATTATCATATCAATCCACTTGTAGAATCTGCTTCCTCTATGAAACAACCCAAGAAATCATCGTGCTTCATCTTTTTGTCTTCCTCAAGCCTTCTCATAACTTCCCATTTTCTCCTCCTGTCATATACCTGTTGAGGACAAACAATTTCTGATTACATCTTCTTCATAGGCAATCTGGTGACTAACCATAGCCTTGGTAAGGATGGTGCATCTTACAAAATTCATGTGACCCTCAAGGTCAAAAGCGCTTTCCTTTCTAGACTGTAAAGAGTACCTTGATTTTAGATAATTTTTCAACTCTTCAAGTGTATCAGATCCCATTGATAGTTCCCAACATGTCAAATTGGGTAGAAATGTACCCTTCCTTTGTTTACTCATGAAATCCTTTTCCATCCATAGAATCTGCCACATGAAATCTAAAAAGGCTAATTGAAGGGGGAGAAAATTTGGTAGTATATGTGGGGCCTATGGGCATCCATAAATCCTGATTATTGTGGTATTTGGTACAAAAAACCAATCACCAAAGTTATGAGTATGGCCTCGCTCAGGTTTCAAAGCCAAAGGTCTTAACAATTGTAGCACAAGTGTGTGTAGTCTTGGTGGTTTGTGGCCAAGAACTCTCATAATTCTATACACAAAGTCATCATAAATATCATAATAATATAATCTAACCTAAAAACATCCTTTTGGTCTATCTATCTTTATTCTAGTCTAATATCAGGTGGCACATCAAAGAATATTGCCTGAATGTTATGGGGGCTTTATTTTCCCTGACTTGTAGAAATGCTTCATGCAATGCTTTCTCAAGATATGAGGCAAAATCACATTCAATTTTCATCTCAGGGTTTTGGATCCTCATAGCCACCATCATTAAACTGACTAACATTCACTCTTCTGCATCTATCCCAAGTACTTGACATAGAGAAAATTAGGTTTTCTTGAAATAGAATTGAAAATCTGAGACTTCAAATGGTTCAGTAGCAGAAGGGGATATAGGAATCACTTTGTTTTTCACACCCCTTTTCATGTAAATGGGGACTTCATCACTTCTATGACTTTTCCTCAGTCTAGTATATTCTTCTTTACTTCTTTGCAAATCAATTTTAGTCAGGGCTTGTTTGTTTAGGTAAAAACATTCAATGATGGTTTCTTTAGTCAACACAACTAATGGTGAACCATCTGACAGTCTCATAGACCTAGTAGCAGGATGATAACTCTGAGCCAATACTCTGATGAACTCTACATCTATAAAAACATTTGGGAAAATTAACTTGGCCAAATCAAATGCCCATGAATTTGACATTGAAATATTTCCCTCTTTTGTCATAAAAGTACCAAAACAATTCCCACTCGAAGACAGGGATAAGGGCATGTCTACAACTGTGAACCACATCATTGAAAACATTCTTAAGTCCTCTCTCAATTGATTCAGGGAGCATATCCATGATAGACTGGTGTAAGAACCTCTTTTTAACCTTAGATTCTTCAGTTTTAGTTTGAGGTTCTTTCTTCTTGGGCAGCATGATGTTTAACTATCTTACTTCTCCTAGTGTATTTGAAATGCATAATTCCAAACAATATTCTACTCGTAAAACTTAATTCACAGTTTAACTATCTTACTTCTCCTATACTTCTAAAATGCAAAATTCCAAACAATCTTGTACTCGTAAAACTTAATTCACAAGAGTTTTGTGCACTTACTCGGGTTACTCGAGCTGCAAAACTTAACCTCCTTGAACTCCTAGCTCTCCACATGATAATTTTTGCAAATGAGTGCAAAGAGAATGTTGAATTCTTGGTTTAATGGCTTCTAAGCTTAGTCATGTCAACATTAATATCAACCTTATGCTAAATATTTTTCTCGTAGCTCGAGTTTGAACATGCACCATTGATTGTACAAGATCAAACAATTGATGTGATTGGTGCATTTAATATTGCTTTATCGCCACCACTTTCTATAACTGCCATGGGATAGAGGGGTAGAAATTGCTATACCACATGTTTCTTTGCATTTCATCGTGGGGTAGCGGGATCCTTACCTCTATACCGCAAGCTTGACTTGTTGAACCCATGGTACTGCGGTTTGCATTAACAGTTACTGCCATACCGCATGCTTTGTCACATCCTTCCGCGACATAGTGGTTCATACCACCTTATTGCATTCCTTTATGGTCTTTCTTGTGGGATGACATGTTATTCCTCGCTATACCGCACCCTTCATTTTTTCATCTCGTGGTATGACAGTTTATGATGTATTTAAATTCTCTCATACCACCCAACCGCGTCCTCATCATAATACTTCCGTGCTATGGCGGTAAACATCTTCATGTTGTCTATTACATACCATCAACCTGCCAAGGGTTCAAATTATTGCTGTGGGATCGTGGTAAGAGACTGTTAAGGGATTTGGAATGTTTTTAGGTGGACATGTTTTTGCTTAGGTATATATATGATGAGTTTTTGGCTTTATATAGGTCTTTTAGTGTTAGTCAGACCTAAAAAATTATATGTGCAATAAAAAATAAAAAGGAATATAAGGGTCAAGGCTCGGGTCATAGAACTCAAGGTTAATTGTGATAATGGAATTAGGCAAAATTTTAAAGTTATAACACCCCTCATGATGAACTAGACTATGTTTTTCCTTCATTTTGCTTGTCTTATGTTTTTATGAGTTCTTCTCTTGTGAGTATATCCCTAAGGAAATTTTGTCTAATACTTGTTATTGTAAACGTCTTGGTTTTTGACTGCAAATTATTTTTAATTTGTAAACTAAATTCTATTTTAATTTTCCATTTTCAGTTATCAGCTGGAAAGTCAACAATTATCAACTTATGAACTCAATAAAGTTTTATTGATTCAAGTTGCTGATTTATACGTTATTGTTTATTTGGACTTCAAGAAATGAAGACAAGGACTGTAAGACACAAATTAGATGATAGTGATCATAATGTTCAAATTCCGGAGACAAAATATGAGCGCACGTGTACTGAAAAAGTGGCCAAGAATAATGAATATTTTTTAACTCTTGGTTTGAAAAGGAAAGTTGTAAATCCACTAAGTAGTATATTATTTGTTTAATATTCTTTAATCAAAGTTTATAGGCAAGAGCTTTATGTATATAAGACATAATATGATATATATTTTTTTGTTTTATAGGCAACAAAAATAGTGCAAATAAAATGTGGAGAAGAAAAAAGGAAAAAAAGATACAGTGTCACCATCTCGTAGAAGCCAACGCTTTTGTGATTCAACAAATGCAGTTGGTGAAAATGATAGTTGTGATGATGTGTAGCCTGGTATAGCACATGGTAATGTACAGCCTAATATAACACATGGTGATGTACAACCTGATATAGCACATGGTGATGTGCAACGTTGTGATGATCTCTTAGGACTAAGTCTAAAAGAGATTATTGAAAAACATTAGGGGAAAGTAACAAGTCGTCTATAGATGCTTTCTTAAACATGAAAGGATGCGTTTAATAATGTGGAATTCAAGGAGACCAGTACTGATCTACCTACTCATTGCACACTTGATGTGGCCAAGGAGCATGAAGTTTTGGTTAATGAAAGTCATGAAGATTGAAAGTCATGAAGATAGACCATTTGCATCCGATGTGCCTCAAAGTGCACTTGTTGCATGTAGAAATTTTGGTGGAATTAGTGGATCAACCAGAAATACTGGTAGTGGTAATTTAATAGAAGATTTGGATTCTTTTGTCAAAAGACAAAGACTAAGTCAAGATTTGCATAGATCTACTGAGAGGAATGCAAAAGAAAAAAAATTAGAAGGCAAGAATCCATTCTTGCTTGAGGTATCGAGAGATGGTGAGCCCATTGGGCGAAATGCTACAAAGTGGGCCACTGAGTTGGGTGTAAGATGTAAGGCCCATTTGGATATTTGCAAATCAAATTTTGTAGAGCAAGATCCACGAGCTATGGAAAATGTTATACAAAAAATGAAAAATGCTTTTGAGACTATTGGTGGACAAATCTCTAGAAATATTACAAGAAAAAGATGAGAATTTTGATGAACAATTATAAATACAGTTGCAGAAAAACAATCATGTTGGGAAAAGAGAGGTTCGACTCCAATCTATCTCGCAAAGAGTGGGAGGAATTGAGAGAAAGTATACATTTTGAAGAATATTTTGTAAAGAGTAACAGAGGCAAAAGAGTAAGAGATAATGTGAGGGCTGGATGTATACATTTGTCCAAGCCGGGTTGCACGCCAAAATGGACAAATTTGTAGTAAGTGTATGGCTTTTTGGGTCAATTTAAATTGTGTTATTTATTTTGATTTTTTATTGAACTTTCTATAGGTTGAAATTGACATTGTATTTTAGGTGGCAAATAGTAATAGAGAAGTAGGTGTAGAAGATATTGTCAATTATATGGCAACACTAGATGCTAGCAAATCTAAGTGTAGGATGAAGTTGAAATCTAGTTCATCAACAAAGATTTCACAACCATCTGTTCAATGCCCAATAGCAGCCTTTGTAGATCATGTCAACTCATATGAACTAGGGTACCAAAAGGTAATGAGTTGTATATTAGGTCTCAGTCAACAAGTTACACAGTTGGTTGAAATCGTTAACCCTATGGTTTCTGCATGGAATGAGCATAAATCCATGGATTCAAATGAGGCAAGAGGATCCATTGATTTCATTTTTTCTTGTTTGGTAGTTCTATATAAAAATGCCTCTTAATATGTAGATTATTGAAATTTGAGTGTAAGAGAATCCAACCCAGTTTGTTTATTGTTGAAGTGATCCAGAAAATGTTCTTTTGGACAAATTTATAGCTTGCATTCTTTACTTGACTATTGAATGCTTTGTATATTTTTTTGCAAGATGGTTATACCACATGCATAGGATTTTTTCAAAGAAATAGGAAAACAAAAAATCCTTCATGGTGTCAACAAAGCTGTTGATATTGATAATGATGAAGTGGACAAGAATGCGCAACACAACTGTCTTAGTTTTCTTGAAGTTGAGGTAATTAATATAATAGTTATTAGTTATATGTCCCAATGTTTTGTCATTCTTCATGCTTAAAATATTGTTTTGGATAAAAATTTATAGCTTTTTCATTGTTTTCTTGACTTATATTAATTTTTGCATGATGATTAAACCACATGATGCAAAACAATTATATGAAGGGACAAAAAGAAAAAAAAGGCTCTATCAATAGAACTCTCTACAAAATTGTACAACTTAATGTCTGCAATGATGTTGATAGTGGTTATGATGATGAACTCAATGAGCATGCACATGATATTCATAGTGGTAGTCGTGTTGAATTTGAGGCGAGTGCTATGAAACCACATGCAAGTAAGTACTATTCAAATAAGTAATGGTTGTTTTATTATGTAAATAAGGGTAATCATTACCTATTTGATAGAAGCTGGATGTTATAATAGTAGTGAATTGTAATTAGCTAGTATACATAGATTATGGAATTAAGGGAGAACATATAACTTACATATGGAAGCTTAGAGATTAGTTGTAATAGAGTTATTTTATAAAAGCACATAGAAAAATTGATTTGTTCCAAGACATAAGAAATTACAACAACTGTCAAAAACAATATAATGTGTATTTTTTTTTGTAGACATATATTGATAAACTCCAAGAATGGGATACAATTGAGGTGTTTGATCCGCATCATGGTGTTGCTGCGGGCATTGGACGAATTCACTCACTATCTATTGTACATGGAGTCAAATTGAAAGGAACAAGAGATGCAAATGTATGTATTTTACAGGTCTCAAGTAACATATCCCTTCTTCATCCAGACAAAATAGATGGAGTTGTCTGTCTAAAAGAAAAACTAGGGACCTTAGCATGGTGGCCACTAAAATATTTGAAAAAAATCACAGAGTTAGCCATAAGTGTAGAAAAAGAAAAGGTTAACAACAACAGAGTGTGGAGAGTGAAGTTGCAGACAAAGAATGTATTGAGCCTGAATAAATTGAACCCAAACAAAAACCAAAAAATATGATTTGGCTGTACATTCTGTGAGTAGAACAAAGAATGTTCTATCTTATTGCACCTTTAATGTAAGACCCCTTGATTATGTTTTTCTCTTTTTGTTTGGGTTCCGCTCATTCAAATTGGTGCATTATAGAAAAGAGGATGTGTTGCTGTGTAAGCAACAAACACAGATAATAGGGGTGAAAAAAAAAAATATAGAGCAAATAAAGAGCTGTAGAGAAGAGGAAAAGTTGCAGAGAGTAACATACATTTATGTGTAGTTGCAAATAAGTTGCAACATAGAATTGTCATCAAAATTGTAATATCTTGTATAACAAAAAAAAAAGGCATGAGCAGGATGAGCGGGATGAGCGGTCACGGGCGTGGTCATGGGCGAGAGAAAACGAAGTTTGAATTTTGAATCAATGGTTGCGGAACTGGAAGCAAAGCAAGATCGAAGAATCAACAGTTGAATTAGGAGCTGGAACCTAGTCAGAAGCAAGGTAAGGATGACCAGGATGATGTGGACTCTAGTGCCAAAATACAGGTGGATCTTGGGGGAAAGGAAATTTCGGCTTCTTTCTCTGCTACTTCTCCCACTAAAAAAATTGAGAAGGTTAGTGGGGGAGTGGGGACCACTGGCGGTTTAGGAGGCAACTGCAAGACCTGGACCTCACTTTTCGGGGTAAAACCTAACGGAAAGTCTCCCTTCCCTCCTGTGCAAAATATCTCGTCCCCTGCTAGAGGTAAGTTTGCTATTTCAATTCCTGATCTGATCATAGACCATAACATAGCTTTAATGGAATGAACTTTGGTTGGAAAGTTAATGGGCTCTAGACCAAATATTGAAGTGGTCAGAGAATTTGTTAAAAACAAATGGAGAACCAGTGGGAAAGTCTCTGTTGCTGCTCTTCCTAAGGGTTTTTTCGCTTTTGAATTTACTTGCAAAGAGGATATTACAACTGTGAGAGGTGGAGGTCCCTAGGTGATAGGAAAATCGTCCTTGGCTCTAAAGAAGTGGTCTTCCCACTTGGATCTATCGGACTCCATCTTTGAGAATGTTCCAGTCTGGGTTAGGCTTTCAGGCCTGCCCCTAGAATACTGGAGTGAAGACATCTTCTTGGGTATTGCGAGCTCCTTTCGATCGACACAATGACAGTTGCTAAAAAGAGACTGGTTCTCGCGAGGATTTGTGTGGGGGTTCCTCAGGAAGCAGAACTACCCTCATCGATAGAAATAAAGTCTAAGTTGGGTTCCTGGGAACAAAGTATAGAATTTGAAACCATCCCGTTTGCCTGCTTCAAGTGTAGGAAATCTGGTCATTGGGTGAAAAAATGCCCTCTTAATGCAGCCTTAGAGAAAGATAAGCCTGTTGATCAGGGTAAAAAAGAATGGAAAAAAAAGAAGAATGACTCTGGAGAAGTAAGTAGGGAGATTAAAGAGTAGGAGTTGGTTATTGAAGCTGATAATCTGAAAGGCCCCTTAGAGATTGAAGCAGTTTTGGAGGAAAAAGGTGAGGTCCGTTTGAGCCTCATATCCCAAAGTCTGTTCCCAAGGAAATAGGTATTATTGAGGGCACCCTAGCTGATGAAGGAGATCAGATCCTGTCTCCTTCCTTCTCCCAAATGACAGTCCCATCTGATAGAAATGAAGAAATACCGGGTTTGGAGGATATTCCCTGTGAGGGCCTATCCTTGGTCTTGAATATCCCTCCTCTCCCCCTGTTTTCTGGTTTTCCCTCCCTTATGGGTGTGGAACACCCATTGGAGACCAGTTTTGCTGTTGGGGTTTTAGAATCCCTTGAAAAACAGGATCACTCTGCCAACCTCTCCAACAATGCTTTGTGTTGTTAGGAGAATGGTAACATGGACACATTACCTTGGGAACAAAGATTACCAAATGATAAGGATTGAGAATCTAGCAGAGAGACAGACAGTCAAGAAGAGACTGATAAAGAAGAGAATTTATTAAAGAAGAAACTTGGAAAAAACAAACAAGGGAAGACCCCAAGTGGCATTTCCACCAGATCAAGAGGCAAGGTTGATTGTGGTGCAACAAAAAACTCAAGAGGTAAAAAGTCTTCGAAAAAGAAAAGAGAGTTGAATAGTTTTTAGGATATAGCGGATGGATCTCAGAAAACCATCCCGGAGTGTCTCAACTCCCCCAGTACTTAATGAAGATTATGTCCTGGAATATAAGGGGACTCAATAGCCCCCACAAGCAGGATGTTCTTCGCAACTTTGTTAGAGATCACAAACCGAATATTCTTCTGATTCAGGAAACTAAAATTTCTAAGGAGAAAATTGAAAATATGAAACTCTTTCAATACTATTTGCAACCAGGGTAATAATTCTAATGGTGCTTCGAGTGACATTGCTACTTTTTGAAACTGCCACAACATCAAAGGTGATCCGATTTTGGAAGGTACGAATCACATAGTTACTAGATTCACTCATATAAGAGATAACTTCAGTTGGATTCAAATGAACATTTATGCTCCTAATGGAAAAGGTATGAGGAAATCATTTTGGCTAGAATTAGCCTCCATTAGAAGGATTTTTGATAAAGAAGCTTGGATTGTTATGGGGGACTTCAATACCCCCTTAATGAATGGAGAGAAATTTGGGGGATCTCAGATCAACTTAGAAAGTAAAGATGATCTTCAGAATTTTATTGATACTCAAAGGCTGATAGATCTGTACCTTCTTGGAGCCGCCTTCACCTAGTCAAATTACAGAAAGGGGATGGACCTCATTCAGGTCAGATTAGATAGATCTCTAATCTCTAATCATTGGTATTTTGATTACTTTTGCTTCCTTAAAGCTCTTACTAGAATAGGTTCTGATCATTCCCCTATCAGTTTCACTCTGGATCCTATAAAAAAGAAGAAGAATACCCCCTTGAGATTTGAAAAAATATGGATTTCCCATCTTGCTCTCAAAGAGGAATTAAAGAAATGGTGGAATACAAGTATTCAAGGTACTGCTATGTTCAAAATCGCTAAAAAATTAAGGGAAGTGAAATGTAATCTTAAAAAATGGAAAAAAAATTCTTTTGGGAACATCTTTAAGATCAAGTCCGAACTTCAGATGGAGTTGGGAGCAATTCAACTCAAAATTCAAAATGAGGGTTACTTGAATGATACTAAGGAAAAAGAGAATGAGCTCCTTATGAAGATGCATGACATTATTGGGAAGGAGGAGTTTTGGAAACAAAGATCAAGAGCTCTTTGGCTGTCAACTGGAGATAGAGACACAAGGTATTTCCACCTTTCGGCTTCTAAACACAGAGCTGTTAACATAATATCCCAAATAGATGTGAATGGTACCAATTTTGTGGAGGAAGAGGATATAAGGATGCAGGCGGGTTCCTTCTTTAAACTTCTTCTGTCGGCTAGTACTAAATAACAAGATCAGTTGGTGGAAGCTATACCAAGTATCATCAACCAGGAGAACAACTCTTTTATGACTGCTATCCCCACCAATGAGGAAATCAAGAGGGCTATCTTTTCCTTTGATGGGAATAAAGCCCCGGGGCTCGATGGCTTTCCCTTGTTCTTCTTCCAATGTTTCTAGGAGATTGTTGAAGAAGATGTGGTTAATTTTGTTAAGGAATTTTTTGGAGCCAGATGTCTTTTAAAAGAATTAAATGCTACTTTCTTGGTCCTCGTCCCCAAGAAACCTGGAGCTGACAACTTTGAGGCTTTCAGACCTATCATTCTATGTAATTCTTTATACAAGATCATTTCTAAGGTCTTAACCTCTAGATTCTTACTTTTTTTGCCTTCCTTGATTTCTCCTCAACAGAATAGTTTCATCCCTGACAGACAAATTCTTAATTCTATTGTTTCGGTTCATGAGAACATTGACTCCCTTGTTGAATCGAAGACTAAAGGTTTCCTTTTAAAGCTTGATATTTCAAAAGCCTATGACAGAGTTGACTGGGCTTTTTTATTTAAAATTCTGAAGGCCTTTGGCTTTAATAATAGGGTGGTTCAAATGGTGGAACAACTTGTGTCCACAACCTCCATATCGGTTATGGTCAATGGCTCCCTGACTTCCTTTTTTCAGAGTACCAGAGGTCTCAGGCATGGTGATCCTATTTCTCCTATTTTATTCACTATTATGGCCGAAAGCCTTGGTAGGAACTTGAAAAAATTGATTGACTTTAAAGTTATCTCCGGGCTTAGACCGTCCTCGGGCAACTTGGTGTGTTCTCATCAACAATTCGTTGATGATACTATGCTCATGGGTCAAGCTTGTGTGTCTGAAGCTAAATCTATTAAACAACTACTTGACAAGTATGGGAGAGCTTTAGGACAACTGATCAACAATCAAAAAAGCTCGCTATTCTTTTTCAATACTCCGACTCATCGTCAGACCAAAATCGCTAGAATTCTGGACTGTAAGGTGGAATCTCTTCCTGCCACCTACCTGGGTCTTCCTTTAAGTTTGAAACCTCCTGATGCCTTCTGGATTTTGTTGGTGGATAGATTTAGTAAAAAGCTTGCAGGTTGGAAAGGTGCTCTGCTTAGCCAAGCTGGTAAGCTTCAGCTCCTCAAAGCCTCCCTTCAGAATCTCCCTATCTATACCCTGAGCCTCTTTAAGATCCCTGCTAAATATGCTGACACAATTGAAAAAATTCAAAAAAGATTTCTTTGGTCGGGTGTTGAGGAAAATAAAAGAATTCCCTTAATTGACTGGAATCTGGTTTGTAGACCTAAAAAGAATGGTGGACTTGGGTTAAGAAGAATCAGATCTATTAATAAAATCCTCTTGGCTAAGCAAATTTGGAGAATTTTCTCCTCCTTCGGGGAGTAGATTGATATTATGGCTGGCAAATATCTTGATAACAATTGTTCTTCCATTATTAATAAGGACCCCCACCTTCTTCTAAGAGGATCTATATGCTGGAACAATTTAATTATTGGAAAAAAGATAGTGGAGAAAGGCATTGGATGGCAAGTGAGAAATGGTGATAGTACCAGATTCTGGGAAGACAGATGGCTTTTTAAGGAACCCCTAATAAATATCAATCCCTTCAGCGATTGGGCTGAGAATTGCAAGGCTAGGTTTGACATTTATGTGAAAGATTGCAGATTGAATGTTAATTGGGTGGACTTAAGCAGAATTAGTCAGACTTTGGCCCCCATCCAGATTACGTTGCTGGCTGTTAGACTTAGCTCGGAGCAGCTAGAGGACCGTGCGGTCTGGATTGATGATCCCTCTGATAATTTTTCTGTGTCTTCTGCTTTTGCTAAGCTTAATTCTTCTCTGGATCATCCTCCCTTTTGGTCTAAAGCTTGGTGCAATAATCTGATACCTAAAATTAACATCTTCTTTTGGATTTTGCTTCAAAATAAGTTGCTAACGATTGAAAACTTGTGTAAACGGGGATTTCAAATCCCTAATAGATGTTGTCTTTGTAAGATGGATGCTGAATATGTTAATCATTTATTCCTTCATTGTTCTTTTGCGGCTTCTCTTTGGAAAATTTTTAATAGATTATAGAACCTCTCTTGGGTATTCCCAATGTTCATTGAAGAACTCTTTTTTCAATGGAAAGCCCCGACAAGGAATCCGTTACTTAGATTTTTCTGGGAGCTTTCCTTTCCTCATATAGCTTGGGGCATTTGGAAAGAACGCAACAACATAATTTTTAGGGGCAAAGAAGCCTCTGTGGATTATGTCTTTGATAAAATTGCCAGATCTCTAAAGGAAAACTTCAGTGCCATGGCCCAGAAGGATAGGAAGACCTTGAATGCAGAGTTTTCAAACTATGATCTTTGTGTTGCTAAGGAATGGAACTTAAACCCCTTACTGTCTAGCTTTACTATGAAGGCTAAAAAGGACAGAGAGGGAGTTTGCTGGACATTTCCACCTAACAGATGGATCAAAGCTAATTTTGATGGTGCGGCTAAAGGCAATCCAGGGGCGGCGGGCTGTGGAGGAGTAATAAGGGATTCCTATGGCAACTTCATGGGTGCGACGGCCTCTCCTCTTGGCTCTCAATCTAATCACCTGGCGGAGGCGGCTGGTGCTTACCATATTATAAATTTAGCCCAAAGTCTCAATATTAAAAACTTATGGCTTGAAGGAGATTCCAAAAACATAATTGACTGCCTCCATGGCAAGTCTCCTCCCTCGTGGACCATCAAATCGTGGATTGATGAAGCTAAATTTAAATTGGTCAAGTTTGAAAAAATTAAAATAACACACGCCTACAGAGAAGCCAATGCTGTTGCGGACTTTTTTGCTAATGAAGGAGTTAAGAGTAAAGAAGTGTGTACCTGGCTTAATAATAGTGATCTAAATATTAAAGTCTGTGCCCTATTAAACTATGATAAATCACATGGTAAGGCGTCGTGTTATCCCTTTAATGAGGACAGGTTGGATCTTTCACATCACAATCATTAGATTGTATGGGACCGAGCTCTGTGGAGTAAATTACAAGTTTACTTCACACGCTTTGTGGGTGCTTAGATTTGGCAGGGCCAATTTTAGAAAGGATTGTGTTTGGTTCTTCCTCACTGTGTCGGCCGATATGGAAGGGGATAGAAAGCGAACTGAGCCGGATTGCTATGAAATCCACATGAAAAATGCTAAGGTTTGGAACAAGATAAAAAGTGGAGGTCTTATTCCTTTTTTGGAGAAGCTTCATGGTTATGATTTGGAGGCTACGAATCTCTTTGCCAAAAATTGGCATGATGGTAACTTGACTCTGTTCGGCAGGAATGTGGAGCTCACTGAAGATTTAATTGCCAAAGTTACGGGATTACCCACTGATGGGAAGAAGTTTTTTAAGGACAGGGCTTACTCTGATGAAGTTGTTATCAGATTCCCCAAAAATGACAAGGAAAAACAAAACTTGGTCAAAATTGCGAACAACTACTTTGATGTTGACTCCATAAAATCTATATGGAGAAAGGTCTTTCGGGCTATTGTGGAGTATATCACAATGGACGGGCGTTTTACCAAAGTTTATGGGTACCACTTCGCACTCCTCAACCATTTCCGTCGCAAGGTAAGGGTTTCTATCCCTTATTATCTCTTCTGCTCTCTGAAGAAAAGTTTGGAGGACAATAAAAAGAACCCCAAAAGATTTCCTATTCTTCATACTGGGTTAATTAGGCTTATTGTTGAATATCTGCATGTGCATGCCCCTGCTACTTCGGAAGCCAACCCTGATGTTGATAGTGATGATACTGAGCCCAGTGGCTCGGAGTATTTGCCTAACCCTTGCCCCTTCCCAAAAGCCCCTAGTTTGCATGCTGGGCCTTTTAGGGAATCGGGTAAAACCCGGGTTGCGTTTGAGCCCAACTATCCTCCTCCTAAGATCAACCCTACTGGCAAGACTACCTAGGCTAAAAGCCTTGTCTCTTACACTGTGGATTCCTCTGAGTCGGAGAAAGCTGATACCAACATTTTTGTGCATTGTGTGGATCCTTTACCAGACACACAATGTCGACAATTCCCCTGTTAACAGTGGTAAAGAGCCCTCCCTGTATTTTCTCAACCTGGCTAAAACCAATTATGAGTCCCACTCTAAACTCTTGGATTGGACCTTCTCTAAGATCAATGAGCTTAAAATTAAAAACTTGGCCTTGCAAAGTAAGATCGAGGAAATGGAGGTTAAGATTGCTGAATTGGGTAATAAAGATTCGGTGCATAGTAACATGAACATTGATACCAATGTTGAGTGCTTAAGGAATAACATCAGAATTATTGCAGAAAAGAACAACCGTATAGCAAGACACAATGCTATAATTATTAATGCAATGACTGAAAAGCTTGACAAAGCCCAGCAGGGATCTCTGGTGGTTGATCTGGAAGAAACTGAAGATAAAAGCCAAGACACAGATGGAGGCATTTCTAGAAGAACCCATGCCAATTTGAAGCGCAAGGCCCCCTTAACCCCGAAAATGGTTCAAACCTTCAAAAAGGGGGTGAAAGATATGCAGGATATGGAGGCGGAGACAGACTGTCCTTAGGTCTCTGAAGTAATGGGTGTTCTTTTTGCTGTCCTTTCTTTTCTGACCCTCCTGGTCCTTTTTGCCTGATTGCTGCTGGTTTTTCCTTGGGCAGCTATTTTTTTGGTGGAACTTTGGTGTTCTCTTCTTTATTTTGTAAACTTTGTGGTTTCGGGTCCCTGTAAAACCCGTTTTACCCTTTTATCAAAAACTGTTGGCAACACAAGGGCAGAAAACTAAGAGGGGGAGGGGGGGTGAATCAGTTGTCACATAAATTATACTTATTAAACTTATTCTTAGATCTAATAATTAAACATGAAAGCAAAAACCATCACCACATTAGAAACCCACATAAGACTAAGATTTTTGTGTGGAAACCCTTTTAGGGGAAAAACCACGGTGGAGGTTAATCCACAAGTTAATACTTTGTTAAAAGTATAGAAAATGGGGAATGCACATGCATTTAGGCACACTACCTAGAGCTCACTGTTCAAATACAAAAGGCTTACTACCTAAAGGAAGACACACTGTCTTACAAAAATATTTAGATTAAATCCATTCGAGATATTTTGAACTGAGAAGATAGCATTTGCTAATGCCTAATTACAGTTTCAATTAAGCACATGAACACTCTTTTTTTACTCACTCTTCTTCACACTTTACTTCTTCCTTTGAAAGATTAGAACATTATTCACACACATGACTCACACACTTAGCTTCACCGATACATCAAATGATATAAGCAATCACTCATATATATCCGCAACCAAGAATAATATCATCTACATGTCAGCTTTAATAAAATATGAAATGAATACAAACTGTCGGCCCAAAACATAAATGATTATCAATGCGATTCAACCAATGTCAGCCACAACAAAGTGAGAACCCAACACAACATCCTCGAACATAATATATTTTCAATAATTATTCCTCGAAGATCCACAACACGCTACAATCACCTTGTTGGCCATGAACATGAAAAACATGAACACACAAAGGAATATCACCAATCACGAGTGCAATGATTAATGCAGACACACAACACAGATAGAGAATGATTTAAAAACATCCACAGGCATCATGAATCACTAGAGAAGCATCCACAACAATTGAACTTACTAAAATTACATCACTTTTTTTAGGAACACCAACTGAAGCAACAAAAAAATTGTCAGAACACAGATACTCATAACTCAATCAAATCTTCATGCGGATCTCTAAAACTTAACATGGATAAACTAGATATACTTGACAAAAAACCCTTTAATCCACAACCTCTGATCAACAACATATTGAGCTAGCCAACATATTGAACTTCATTTCACCACTGACAACCTACAACTTATTTTATTACAATTTTCTCAATATCCTCGACATATACAACTTCTAATGCATTAATGCCAATAGTGTTGACATCAATGAGAACCACATATCAACAACATCCAATAATCTCCCCCTTTGACATTGATGGTGTAATGCCCCACCTTGCAACCCTAGAGGAAGTTTCAAATAAGTACTTAAACGAACTATTTTTTTTTTAAGTACAATTAACATGCAAGTTCACTACCCAATGCCAACAACCGTTAAGGTTACGAGACAAAGGTTATTTAGAACCTCAACAAAAAACAGGAATCTAAACCATGTCCTTTATATACTTAAGAAATTAAAACACATACATTCCAAATATGATAAATTGCATCAAAGTATAAGAGATAAATTTCAATTTCATTTATCCATATTAAACAATACGATTACATCTCTCATTCTCCAAATGAGGCAAGTCCAATAAATATGGTTACAATTACAACTTTCCACCTCCATAACAAATGAGGGGTAATAAATCACAAGATCAACTGAAATAGATAAGGCATGAAATCAAACTGTAACCCACTAGCTCTCCAATTGGAAATCTTGTCCACATGAACAAGAAGAAAGCCCAATGGAGTAAGGTGCACACAACCCAACAAAGTGGAACCCAAAGGCCCACCCCCCGTGCTAGGAGATAGTAACAAGGATTCCTAGCCAAGACCAACTACCTCTAGACACAGGCTAAAACATAACTGTACCAAACTGACACAATCAATCACAGGTGCAACACAAGTACAACTCTAACATGGTCACATTGCTTCTAGGAATGAAACAAATCAAGTATGTTAAGAGAACCATACACATAGTGAACAAGTACCAACTGTTGTCCTAGACAGAGTCTCATCACACAACTCCTCACGAGTTACCCACTACAGATCTTCATAGGCTCCGACCCCCATTATGGGTTATCTTGGTGACTTCAATCGATCCCCGACCCTCATACTTACTAATGCAAGATCAAATACCTATCATAAAGATCAGATAGATAACCTTGCCATTCCAGGCCTTCCCACTCACCCCAAGTCTAAACAAGCACTTGCGACTATGAGTGAGGCTAGAACTTATCTTGATTAGTGTGAAGTACCACCTAACTTCTAAGTACATTGCTTTAGTTATCACTTGATTAAACTACTTCCGAAGTTTACCCAATCTTACCTCTTACGGGCTTTGGCCCCCAACTGAAGCCACTCTTCTACTTGACAACATACACACCATCCAATCAGCAAAGGTACCAAAGTGCAAACAAACAAGATATCATGGCCACCCTTTTGCAGGAGGCGACATAAGTCAAAACCCTCTCCTAACATTGGAGGTAACAAAAATAACCAAGCCACTCCTTACAAGGAGGCACTAAACACCTAATCCACTCCTAACCCAAGGAGGCACAAAACATCCCCGTTCGTGGAAATCAGGTTATTAATTGAATACGTACCATGCACTACTCAAAGGATTCAAAACAGCGTGACTACATGACACGACAACCCACATATTTAAAAAGACCACATCTGGAAGACTCAATAACCCATTCTAATTAATTTCCCCCAAAGCGATAACATAAGGAATTACGTTTTCACAAGCAATTTAATCAGAATTAAATCTACTTCGGATTTCCTAAATCCACTTCTTTTAATAAAATTCGATAGGTTATTGCCACAATAAAGCTAATTAAATAATGCCTCTTTCAGACATAAGAATAAATTTAAATCAAATATTTAATCCTTAATTGCTTGTAATAAAAAATAAAACAACCATTCACTTCTTCGATTTAAAACATATTATTTTAAAGTAACTATCTCTCCTTTGCAAAATAAATCGTTTTAAAATCATTCAATCTCGCTATTAAACACATCTCTTTTAAATTCCATATTTGCCCTTTCCATTATATTATTTTAAAATAAAATCAATAATTGGACTATTGCACATAAATCTAAATTTCACAATTACATTTAATTCATGCATCATTTAAATCAGTAACTTAATATATATTTAATTATTTAGTACTTATATATATTAATATTTTAATATTATATCGTATAATATTAAATATTAATATATATATTTTAATATCTTATATATTAATATTTTAATATTATAAACATATAATAATAAAATATTAAAATATATTCTATTTTTTATTTATTTTAAAAACTCGAATTTAAAGGTCAACTCGCGTTTTCGTTGGAAACCGCACGCAGAATTTTGTTGAAGCACGCGGAAATATCGGCTGGGGCCGACTGTGTTTTACACACAGTCGAACCCTATTGCTTGAGGCGACTGTGTGTAAAACATAGCCAAGCCCGCCAAACCTATGGCAATCGACTGTGTGGGGTGCGGGTTGGGCACGGCTCCCCCACATGCCTCCCATGGGGGGCGTGGTGGGGTGAGCCCCCAACGATCACCACACATGCGTTTTTTTATATTTATTTTATTTTTTCAAAAAATAACAAAACCTATGGATTTTGGGATCCGCGCCCCCTCACAAGGGTATTTTGGAAATGATTTTTAACAACATATGGATTTAAACTTCCCTAGAAGAGATTGAAGAAACAAATTGAGCAAATAAAATTGAAATAATCATTTACAGTCAAGAATTCATTTTTCTTTTGCTTGAAGAGATTCATTTTCAAACATAAGTTTCGTTTCAGATTCAAACTACTTTTCACATGGGTTTTCCTTGCACATCAAACAGAGTTTCAAATATTTTTCAAACAACATCATATAATCTTGAAAGTTTTCAAAATGCAAATTAATTTAACAAGAAAGAACCTAGTTCCAACAACTTAGAAGGTTGCTAATGGAGCTTTGAATTCCTCTTCTAATATCAACTCCTCCAAAAGATTCAACTTGCTTCTTCCCAATCCAAAACCCAAAACCAAACAACAAATTTATTTTCTCTTTTTTTTCCAATTTCTCAAAACTTGTTGAAAACTCATTCCAAAATCCAAATAACAAAGAAAATTCCAAAAATATCTATGTACCCACCTTCATAAATTTTCAAAAATAGAATAGCAAAATATCTCTATTTTTAATTTTTGAATTCAAAATTTATAAAAATGCAATTTAACTTTTTTTTCTTTAACTTTCAATTTCAAACAATATAACAATAACTTCAAAATGAATAACTTAACTTATTTCAACATGATAAATTTAGTTAGTTAATAAAATAGATTTAATCCATGATTAAATTATTTATTAATTAAATTAAATTAATAATAAAATAAATTATATTACTAACATAATCCCAGATCAATTTAATCCACAACTTAACTAGAGAAAAATTTATTTAACTTTATAACATGTGATTAAATAATCAAAGAGAAGGAACAATATAAAGCAATTAACCTGACTAAGACCTGATGACACACTATGACTAGGGTGATGACCTGGCACGAAAAACCTAGCTACTATCTCCCAATCGAATGTCGTTGGGCAGTGGACATGCTCAAACCTGTGAAATCAGGTGGAGTCGATGTCCTGTACCTGCCAACCTGCGAACAAAGAATATATCCACATGCATATATATGTCATAATTAAAACACACCGTGAAGAGGAAATCTCAGAATCGCAGTGCGCTCACAAGCGAGTGATGTGATACTGTCCCCTCCACCAATACAATGTAATTAACTGACAAATCTAACATAATAATATAATCCAAAACATAAAACATCATTAATTCGAATATCCACTTATGCTAATTCAAAACATGTCATAATGATAATATCATAGTAAAATACCATCACATCAAAATATAACATTCATGTTGCTTTATAGATAGCGATCAAATAATAACCGAGTACGATAGTTAAGGTACTAACAAAAAATACAACATAAAGGAGAAGAACACTATTCGATCAAAATGACAAAACGAAGGGGTATTACATATGGCAACACATGATGTGAAAAACACCATCAATACAATTTTCTCTTAGCACTTGCTCCCCCTTAGATTTTGACTCTTCTCCTCAGATAAGTCATAGTTTTTCACATGACTCTTCTCCCCCTTTGACATCGATGACAAAGATAGTTTGTATCTTTCTCGACATAAGATTTGAACCACATTTCTGAGCATCTAACTACTCCCCCTGAGTAGCAACCACCACAACATCAATCCGAATCAATATATGACTATGAAGTACATAGACTGATGCAAGCCAATGCATATTATTTCTTATTAGGGGGGGTAATCACCCCTAGCTTCCCTCTGAGATACTCAAAATTATCCATAGGCAAGGGCTTGGTATAGATATCTGCAATCTATTCCTTAGTAGGCACATACTCCAATCTGACTTCTTTTTCACTCACCTTGTGTCTCAAAAAGTTAAACTTGATAGATATATGCTTGGTTTTTGAATGCAACACCAGATTCTTAGAAATGTTAATTGCACTTGAATTATCATAGAATATAACAATAGGTTCATCATACACAACTTTGATATCTTTCAGCATCTGCTTCATCCATAATACTTGAGTACAATTGTTAGTAGCAACAATGTATTTTGCCTTTGCAATAGATAAAGAAATGGAATTCTGTTTCTTACTTAACCATCAAATCAACTTCTTTCCTAAGAAAAATGCACCACCACTAGTACTCTTTTTGTCACATATCTCCTCCCCAATCAGAAATAGTAAAAGCACTCAAAGTAAAATCATCTTTAGGATACCATAGGCCAAAATCAAGTGTCCCTTTCAAGTATTTGAAAATTGTCTTCACAATAGTCACATGAGATTCCTTAGGATTAGCTTGAAATCTTCCAACAATGCATACGACATTCATGATATCAGGTCTAGTTTGAGTCAAATACAAAAATCCACCAATCATGGATCTCTATCTAGTCTGATTTGCTTTAGGCGAATCATCATGTTGTACCAACTTACATCCGATCACCATAGGTGTACTAATTGACTTTGAATCTTCCGTACCAAATTTTTTTAGTATCTCTTTCACATACTTGGATTGAGATATAAAGATCCCTTTATCTAGCTGAGTAACTTGCAATTCTAGAAAGAATTTTATTTCTCCAATCATAGACATCTCAAACTCACTCTGCATCTCATCAACAAACTTCATGCACAAACTATCGTCTCCTCCAAAAATGATATCATCAACAAAGACTTCAACAATCAAATCTTTGTCAAGATCAATCTTGAAATACAAATTACTATCAATAGTACCTTTATTAAATCCAAGCTTCAACAAATACTTATCCAATCTGGCATACCATGTTTTTGGGGCTTGCTTAAGTCCATACAATGCTTTCTTCAATCGACAAACCATATCTCCCTGATTAGTCAATTGAAATCCATCAGGTTGCTCAATATACACTTCTTCTTCCAGTTCACCATTTAGAAATGCTGACTAGATATCCATCTGATAAGCCTTGTTTTTGTAAGCATCATAAATAAGAAATAGTCTCACAAATTCAATTCTAGCAACATGGGCAAAAGTTTCTTCAAAGTCAATTCCTTCCATCTGAGAATATCCTTTACACACTAGTCTTGCTTTGTTTTTAACAACTTCACCTTGCTCATTCAATTTGTTTCAAAAGACCCATTTAGTTCCAATTACATTTTTGTCCTTAGGTCTAGGAACAAGAGTCCATGTATCATTCTTCTCAATTTGCAGTAGCTCTTCTCTTATTTCTTCCATCTAATGTTCATCTTTGCATGCTTCATTTACACTATTTGGCTCAGTCTTGGATATCAAACAATATTCTTCTACAATTCTTCTCCTAGTTTGAATACCTTTGTTCTTATCATCTATAAAATTATCTTCTGGATGATTCAATTTTACATACCTTGGAGTCTTAGGATGTTCTTGAACTTCAAGCTCTTGTGATCTCACTTCTGCACTTTCACTAGTTCCTTCCTCTTGGCTTTTCTGATCCACCAGAATGATTTGAACTTGATTCTAAGTCTAAGCTAAACTGACATTTTGATCATCTGAATCATATCCAGAGGTTCTAGATGGTCTAACCGTGTCTTCATCAACCTTGACATTAACACTTTCAACTACTTTCCTCAATCTCTTGTTGAAGCATCGGTAGGCTTTACTTTTAGTAGAGTAACCAAGAAATATTCTTTTGTCACCCCTAGCATCAAAGTTTCCTATATCTTCATCTCTTTTGATATAGCATTTACACCCAATTTTTTTGAAGTATTTGGCAGTAGGCTTATGACCAAACCATAGCTCACAAGGGGTCTTACCAATATTACCTTTGACATATACTCGGTTGAGAGTATATAAAACAATACTCACAACTTCTCTCTAGTAGATATGTGAGACATTTCCTTCTAGCGTCATAGTCCTAGCAACATTTAGAAGTATCTTGTTCTTCCTTTCCACAACTCCATTTTGTTGAGGGGTCTGCGGGGCAGATAATTGTCTTTTTATCTCATGTTCTTCAACAAAAGAATTAAACTCACCAAAAATGAATTCACCACCTATATATGATCTCAGTCATTTAATCTTCAAACCTATCTCTTTCTCAACTTTAGCCTTAAAAATCTTGAATTTCTCTAGAGCTTCAGATTTTTCTTGTAAGAAAGCAACCCACATCAATATAGAATAATCATCAATGAGTAACATGAAATACCTATCTCCTTGTAAATTTTTGAGTCAAGAAGGACCACACAGATCAATATGCACAAGCTCCAATACTTCATTTGAACAATGTTGTTTGCTCTGAAATGAATCACTAGTTTGCTTCCCCAATTGGCATTCTTTGCATATGGTATTAGTAGGCTTTACCAACTTAGGAAGATATCTCACAACCTGAGTAGAACTTATCTTGATAATATTGCCAAAGTTTACATGACACAATCTCCTATGCCACAACCAACTTTCATCAACTTGAGCAATCATACAACTTTTACTAGCAGTACTTAGGTGAAATATATTACTTTTTGTTTTTGTACCTGATGCAATCGTATTTCCAAAACTCCCCAATATTCTAGATTTTCCATCCTTGAGCTGAAGATTGCATCCCTTGTCAACCATCTGTCCAACACTTAAGAGATTATGCTTCAAACCTTCTACATATAGAGCATCATCAATATTATTCGTACCATCAAGAGAAATGGATCCTCTGCCATAGATTACACTAGCTGTATCATCACCAAATCTTACAACACCACCATCATAGTTTTCAAGACTCACAAATTTAATTTTATCACCTGTCATGTAATGAGAGCATCCACTGTTAATCACCCATTCATCTTTTTCTTCAATTTTGGCAACTAGAGCTTTCTCCACATTCATGCAACTACTAGATTTAGTAGGTACAAGGTCACTTTCCTTGGTACCAATAAATACAAACTCATCTTCACTTACATTCCCTTTATCAGATTCATCATCTGTCACACTTTCATCAACCAAAAAAAACACTTCCTTTGGAATCTAGGCTTGTTAGGTCTTGGTTTAGGAACTCGTTTTGGACACGCAAAATGACCTATCTTATTGCATGAAAATTATTTAAGAGGAAATTTCCCTTTATACTTACCTTCTCCTCTGGGTACCCTCTTGACAAGAAGTCCTTCAAGCTCATCTAGTTTTCTCTCTTCTTCTTCAATCTTTCTCGTTTTCTGCTCATACTTGGACAAGCTTCTAGAGGAACTTTCTCCCGGATCATATCTCTGCTTATCTTTTCCAGAGGTAGTAGTTTTGAATGTAGATTATATCTTAGGAAGAGCATCACCAAAATCACTTAACTCAAAAGCAACAAGCTTACCAGTCAACATGTCTCTGGTTACATTTTTCATAGTCCAGATCTCCTCAGTAGCAACAAATTTGTGTTTGTATGCAGTAGGCAAGGATCTGAGCACTTTAGCAATAGTCTCCGATTCTTCCATTGTTCCACCCATACATCTGATATTACACACAAGTTCATTCACCCTCTGCATAAGAGCAGTGATGATCTCATCTTCACCCATTTTCAATGTTTCATATTTCCCTTTCACACTCTGCAGTTCAACCATCTTCACATGAGTATCACCTTCATACAAAGTTTCCAACTTTTTCCAGATCTCATAAGTAGTCTTCAGATCCATTACATTTTTCATTTTAGAATCAGTCAGAGCACTCAACAATGCTTCCTTAGCCCTGATATTATACTCAACATCTTTGATTTCACTTGTAGTAGAAGGACCATTATGTGGGATGATATATCTATTCTTTGTAATGTTCCAATCAGGTTCACCAATGCATCTCATATGACACTTCATTCGAGTCTTCCACAAAGAATAATTTGTTCCATCAAATCTCAGACTATCTTTCTTATATGTCGCCATCCCCGATCACCTCAAGCTATTAAAATTCTTCCAAAGAACGTGCTTTGATACCAATTTTTGGAAACACAAGGGCAGACAACTGAGAGGGGGGCGTGAATCAGTTGTCACATAAATTATACTTATTAAACGTATTCTCAGATCTAATAATTAAACATGAAATAAAAAATCATCACCACATCAGAAACACACATAACACCAAGATTTTTGCGTGGAAACCTTGCTAGGGGAAAAACCACGGTGGAGGTTAATCCACAAGTTTATACTTTGTTAAAAGTATAACAAATGGGGAATGCACATGCATTCAGACACACTATCTAGAGCTCACTACTCAAATACAAAAGGCTTACTGCCCAAAGGAAGACACACTGTCTTACAAAGATATTCAGATTAAATCCATCTGAGAGATTTTGAATTGAGAAGATATCATCTGCTAATGCCTAATTATAGTTCCGGTTAAGCACATGAACACTCTTTCTTCTGCTCACTCTTCTTCACACTTTACTTCTTCCTTCAAAAGATCAAAATATTATTCACACACTTCGCTTCAGTGATACATTAAATGATATAAGCAGTCACTCATATATAAACCAAGAATAATATCATGTACATGTCGGCGTTAATAAAATATGACATGAATACAAAATGCCAACCCAAAACATAAATGATTATCAATGTGAATGAACCAATATCAGCCACAACATAGTGAAGACCCAAAACAACATCCTCTAACATAAAACATCTTCAATAATTATTCCTCGAAGATCCACAACACGCTACAATCACCCTGTCAGCCATGAACATGAAAAACATGAACACGCAAAGGAAAATCACAAATCACGAGCACAATGATCAATGCAGACGTACAAAACAGATAGAGAACGATCTAGAAACATCCACAAGCATCATGAATCACCAGAGAAGCATCCACAACAATTAAACTTACTGGAATTGCATCACCTTTTTTCAGGAACACCAGCTGAAGCAACAGAAAAATTGTCAGAACACAAATACTCATAACTCAATCAAATCTTGATGCGGATCTCTGAAACTTAACTTGGATAAACTAGATATACTCAACAACAAACCCTTTAATCCACAACCTTTAATCATCAAAATATTGAGCTAGCCAACATACTGAACTTCACTTCACCACTGACAACCTACAACTTATTTTATTACAATTTTCTCAATATCCTCGACATATACAACCTCTAATGCATTAATGCCAATAGTGTTGACATCAATTATAACAACATATCAATAACATCCTACAATAACTTAGTTTTCTCAGTCACAACACTTAGAAACACACTTTGTAACAGTACATTTTTCAAAACAAAGACACATTTTTGTCTTGTATCTACTGTAAGAACACATTTTCTCAATAAAATTTCAATATTTTTCCTTCTTAATAGTTGTTTCATTATATGCAAATGAATGATTGATTATGTTTTTCTATGTTTTTATATGGTTAAACCTCAATTAAATCATTGTTTTATTTCTAACACTTATAGGTAGAAATCAGTGAAAAAAACAATTAAATAAACTACCAATTGTCTAAGTATACTACCGACTGATAGAAATCAGTGTTAATAAATATGACTAAATATAATGATTATGCAATTAATAAACAATGTATCAATATACCTATTACTTGACAAAAATCAGTGAGCAAAAATAATTAAATAAACTACCAAATTGATCAAAATGATGATTAAAATTAATGAATAAATACACTACCAATGGATATAAATCAGTGAATAAAAATGACTGTATAATTAACCAGTTAACATCAATGAAAGATAAACGAATTTTAAATAAGCATTTTCAACATACACTGCCGCTCTTTCGAGTTTTGAATTTCTGCGCGCATGGTGGACTCTGTCGTGGGGGAATCTAATGGTCCCCCTCTGCTCCCTCCTGACCCGTGCTCCCCTTCTTTGGAGACGTGTCTGGTGGGTACCCACTCTCTGGAATCTGTGCTTTCTCCATCTGGTTTTTTGAAGGAATTGGCTTCTTCGGGCGGTCCTTCTGTGCCGACGGTTGTGTTTCCTCCGGTTGATGGTTGGAAGAATGTCCTAACTTGGGGGAAACAAGTTTCCTCCTCGTTCCCGGCCCCCCAGAGTGTGTTTCAATTGCTGGTACTGTGTTTGACATACCGGATTCGATCAGTGACGGGATTCTTTCTTCCATGGAGAATGTTGTGGTGGGGAGATTCCTCTCCTATCGACCCACGATGGATATGGTTCGTAAATGGGTTGCTGTGAGGTGGTGGCTCAAGGGAAGTGTGGAGATTCGAGCGATGGCTGGTGGTCTCTTTCTGTTTCGGTTTGCTGCAGTGGATGACTTGGTGTCCACTCTGACGTCGGGCTTGTGGGTTTTTGGGAAGCACAACCTTGCTTTGTGTAAGTGGAAACCTGGTTTCGATCCTATTATTGACCTTAACTTGTCGGCTCCTATCTTGGTGTGTCTGCTGGGATTACCCCTTGAGTTTTGGGATGAAGCCATATTTATGGCTGTTGGCGATTCGTTGGGTCAGTTTGTTACTATAGATGCTGTCACTAAGTCAAAATCAAGGTTAGTCTTTGCTCGTTTCTGTGTCAATATTTGCGTTGATAAAATTCTACCAAACTCTATCAAACTATGTTCCAAGCTGGGAAACTGGATCTAACTTGTTTTCTACGAAAATGCGGCAATTTATCGTCAAAGGTGTGCCAAAGCTGGACATCTTATTTCTGATTGCAAATCCTCGGTCAGTAGGGATTCTAAGGAAGTGTGAAATCCTACGAATCCAATAGTGGATACCTCGAGGCCTTCGGGTGTTGCTGAGCTTGTCCCCCCTGACTCTGCTCGGTCACCTGTGCTTTCCCCGCACTCACCTCCCCCTGTTTTTCCTCACCCTGATCAGAATATTAGCATCTCTTCAATGTTGGAAACCCTACCTCGGGAGGTCTCCTTGTCTCAGGATCTTGGATCCTCAGTTGTGGATACCCTGCCTGTGGAGGCTACTGTTGGGATCTTTGGTTTGGGTTCATCGGTTGTTGATCCTCTACCTCTACTGGCCACTCAGGGGACTTGTGGTGTCTCGGTTGAAGAAGGTGAAATTTGGGAGGAAGAGTGTTCTGGCATGTTTGATGAGTCTACTGGAAACTTGGGAAACTTAAAGCTGGAGAAGGGTGAGGATGAAGGGATATGGACTACACCTAAGAAGAAGGGTAGGAAGAAGAAGGCTGATGTTGGAGGGGATTCCAAACCTGGGAGACCCTCCCAGAGATCCACTAGAATGCGTGAGATGAAAAATGAGATTGCTCTGGGGAAGCAGAGGATATTGGATGTGTCCTCAAAAAAAGGTCAGGAATGAGGATTTTGTCTTGGAATGTTAGGGGGCTTAATAGTTCGCACAAACATCGTGCTTTGAAGAACTATTTAGTGGAGCATAAGATTGGTGTTTGTCTCCTTCAAGAAACTAAAATGTTTATGATTAATTTTGACAAAGTTGCTAGCTTTTTATGGCCTAATGCCTCCCATATTCACAGTGATGCTGAGGGAGCTTCGGGGGGTTTGGCCGTGCTTTGGAATCCTTCTTGCTTTCAGGGTTCTGAATTATTCCATTGTAAAAATAGCATTGGAGTGTCGCTCTTTGGTGGCGGATTAGAATGGTCTTTAATTAACATTTATGCTCCTAATTTGAGGAACTTGAGGACTATTCTCTGGAATAATATGGTGGCTAGGATTAATATGAATAAGGGGGGTCGGTGGCTTGTTGCTGGGGATTTCAACTCTCCCCTGTTACCTTTTGAAAAAAGTGGGGGCCTCCTGGATTACACTGATAGCATGATGGATCTGAAATTTTTTTTGAGTTCTTCAGGGCTAATGGATATTGAACTTCGGGGCCAAATTTTCACTTGGTCTAATAGAAGGACTGGTGACGATCTAATTCAGGTTCGGCTTGACCTCTTTTTCTGTTCTCCCCATTGGACTAATGCTTTAGAGGCCAATCTGGTTACTCTACCTAGGACGGTTTCAAACCATAATCCTCTCCTTTTGACCACTAATACTCATCCTTCTTGTGGTCCCTATCCTTTCCGTTTTGAAATAATGTGGAACTCTCACCCTGATTTCAAATTAAACATTGTTGAATGGTGGAATATTCCTGTCCAAGGTTTCCCTATGGTTAGGCTATGCTCTAAACTTAAACATATCAAAATGATGGTTAAAGGTTGGAACGAGAATGTGTTCGGGGATGTTTTCCAAAAGAAAAAATAGCTCGAGGGGAGGTTGAGGTCCTTGCAGAAGAATATGGATGAGGGAGATGTCAGTCAGTGGACTCACAATCAGGAAAAGGATACCAGAATGGAATGGGAAAAGGTTTTAAAAAATGAAGAGGTCTTTTGGAAGCAAAAATCTAGGGTCCAATGGCTGAAGGAAGGAGATAGGAACACGACCTTTTTTCATGTGTCTGCCATCAAACATCGGAAAATGAATCAAATTTCAAAATTATTTAATGCCTTTGGGGAGGTGATATCTAACCAATCTCATATTAAGTCCTGTGCAGTTAATTATTTCAAAGAGGCTTTTTTGGCCCGTATTGAGGCTCCCAACATGGCTATGGATTGTAAGATTCTTTAGCATCTTCCTGCTTCCATCTCTCTGGAGGATAATTTGGGTATTCTTAGGTGTGTTTCCACGGAGGAGGTTCGGTTGGCTACTTTTAGCATGGGTGCCTTCAAATCTTCTGGACTTGATGGGTTCCCTCTTGCGTTCTTTCAAATATTCTGGGATACTGTGGGCTGGGACCTTGTGCTTGCGGCTAGGGACTTCTTTAAATCTGGTAAGATTCTTAAACAAATGAATCACACTTTCATTGCCCTTATTCCCAAGATTAGTGCGCCTCTTTTTATGTCTGAATTCCGTCCTATTAGTCTTTGTAACACTTGTTATAAGATCTTTTCTAAGATCCTTGTTAACCGGATCAAACCTCTGCTAGATAAAATTATAAGTCACACTCAATTGGGGTTTGTCCCGGGGCGACACATTTTTGATGCTTTTTTGACTACCCATGAACTGATCCACTCTATGGATAGATGTAATAATGTGGGGATGGTGCTTATGCTTGAAATTTTGAAACCTACGATAAGGTGCTGTGGGATTTCATTCCTAAGGTCTTGGCTAAGTTTGACTTTAACAATTCTGTCATTAAACTTATTATGGAGTGTGTTTGTACTGTTAGTTCTCGGTTATGGTGAATGGATCCCCCTGTGGTTTCTTTTTAGCTGGTAGAGGGCTCAGACAGGGAGACCCTCTCTCCCCCTATCTCTTTATTATGATTGCCAATGTTCTTAGTAGGAATTTTACGAGTCTGCTAACTGAGGGCTCCATATCTGGTGTTAGAGCTGCTACTTCTCTTGGACCGATTGTGGTGCAACAATTTGTGGATGACACCTTTCTATGTGGAAAAGCCTCTGTTGTGGAAGCTAGGAAATGGAAAGCTTGCCTTAACAGCTACACCTCCTGCTCTGGTCAGTGCATCAATTACAATAAGAGCAAGATTTACTTCTTTAATTGCCTTCCAAATTTGGAAAACAGAGTGATTGCGATCCTGAGATGTGTTGGGGATTCTCTTCCGTCGGTTTACCTAGGGCTGCCACTAACGGTTAAGGAGGTTCACCCGAGTTCTAAAATACTATTCTGGAAAGGATCCAAAGAAATTTGGCTAGCTGGAAGGGCTCCTTGCTTAGTCATGCTAGAAAACTCCAACTCCTTACTGCGGTTATACAAGGTATCCCCACCTTCTTTCTTTCTATTTTTAAGATGCCCAAGTATATTGCTGAAAACTTTGAACGAATTGAAAGGAATTTCCATTGGTCCGGTACTGAGGAAAAAAAGAAGATTGCTTTGGTAAAATGGGAAACGATTTGTCAGGCCAAAAATTGTGGAGGGCTTGGTATAAGGAAGATTGTTATCTCTAATAAAGCATTGATGGCTAAGGTTGGGTGGGATCTATTAAGGAATAGCAAGGACTGGTGCAAAATTCTGAACGCAAAGTATCTCCAGAACAGGCCTTTGATTGATTGTCTATCGGAACCCCATCCCCTTGGTTCCATTATATGGAGAAGTATTTGTAACACACAAGGCCTGCTAAAAAAAGGGATCAAATGGAAAATGGGGAACAAGATCAAAATTAGATTCTGGGACGATGCGTGGCTTTTGGACTCCCCCTTGGCTGTTTCTGAGTTTGGAGTGGCGATGCATGATGCTCAGAGATTCTTTGGTTTATATATTAGCGACTATGTGGCTTGCCCCCTTGGGGCTAGGAGATGGAGAGATCTCTCCCTTTGTTGCCTTCACTCTCTTCACCTGTGCTGCCTCGTTTGATCCCTTCAGGTGTTGCTTTCCAATATCAGGTTCCCTTCCTATGACAAGGAGGATGAGTTCTTTTGGGCTTTAGATAAGCAGGGGGATATTTCGGCTTGGTCCACTTACAAACTGCTGACTAATGAATTTTCTGTTGAGGAACACTGGAGGAGGCTTTGGAACCATCACATGATCCCTAAAATAATTTTTTTTCGGTGTATGACCTGTCATAATAGGATCTTAACTTAGGACAATTTGAGAATTCGGGGGTTGTGTTTTCCCAACATATGTTTTCTTTGTAAGAAGGGGGAGGAAACTGTCAACCACCTTTTGTTACACTGCCCGTATGCTGCTGAAATTTGGGGGATGGATTTTGAGAAGCTTGATGTCCAGTGGGTTATGAGTAAAGACCTTTTGTCATTTATTCTGGGTTGGAATGGACCCTTTCTCCATCCTCTGACTAGTGAAATTTGGAGGCAGACTCCCCCTGTCTTAGGTTGGTGTTTATGGAAGGAGAGGAATAACAGGGTTTTCAGGAACATTGAGCGGAGCCCCAAGGAGGTGTTTGGCATTGGTGCGCGGCTCATTGAAGAGAATATCTCCCTCTTTGACGAAAAACTTCCTGAGTTCAGGCCGTTGAACTACGAAATTAAAATGGCTAAGGAATGGCACAAGGATCTAAAGGCTAATGCCTTTGACAATTCGAAACTTTTAGCTAGGAAGAATACCAAATGGGAGCCTCCAGATTGTGGATGGTTCAAAATGAATTTTGATGGGGCTGCTAAAGGCAACCCAGGAAGGGCAAGTATAGGTGGGATAATCAGAGACTCTATGGGGAATATGGTGGCGGGGTTTGCTGGTGGCATTGGGATTCAGTCGGCTCTGGTTACTGAGGGTTGTGCATTGTTCATGGGCCTCAAAATCGCTGTTTCTCTGGGGGTTGTTTATCTCCATATTGAGGAAGATTCCAAAGTGGTGACAGATGCGGTGGAAAAAAATAGATTAATAGGCTAGAATACCAAGGACATTTTGTTGGATGCTAGCTTCCTTATGTCCAAATTAAGGGACAAAAAGGTGACTCACATTTTTAGAGAAGGCAACTGTGTGGCGGATGCCTTAGCTAATCTTGGCTCGGGTTGAAATTCGGCTAGATGTTGGAGGAACAAAGAAAGATTGCCACCAAATATTCAAACTTTGATAGAGCAGGACAAGGCTACCATGAGGTATAATGATATTCTACTCCTGGATGACGAAAGTTGATTGGGGGGCTCACTGGCTAATTTGGGTGCACTGGTGGATAAATGCCATTAATGGTATGAAGTACAGGTGGAGCTTTGCTGGCAAAACTGAGAGTGACGGGTAGAGATTGGAGCTTCGACGTGTCCATACTTTGGATTGGTTGGATGTCCTTAGTTCATAAAATTAAGATGATTTGGCAAGGTGGGGATTTTTTCGAGAAGTTCATGTCTAGTTATGGCGGCGTGATGCGGGTTATTTGGATGGATGGGACTCCTCATTAGGTGCGTGACCGTACTGTGCGTGCTACTCTCTTGGGAATTGGTTTGTTTGTTTTATCTCCTCATTTCATTTGGAGGAGTGAGTGTATTTATAATGATGGGACTTTCTATAATGCGATTTGGTTGCATTCTAGAGACTTCAGGTAGGCTAGTTTAGCTAGGGATTCCTTAGGCTTACTTTGGAGAGTTACTAAATTTAGTTTATTGATCCGTCCGCATGGGGTTTCGTGCTTTCCCTACATCTTTGCCAACCTTTGCCTTCTTTTATGTAATCATAAATTCTTTAAAATTTGTGTCTTCGCTCACTGTGGTTTATTTCCTCTCCACGCATGTGAATGGTACACGGGGTTAAATTTGCCTTGCTGTAATCAGTTTTATCTACCTTGCTCCAATTTCTGCCTTAACTATCCTTTTGAGATTTTTATCCGCGACTCTTACTTGTGGCATTCCTTGCATTTCTGTGAGCCTTCTGTGCAAACTGGCGGTATGGGTGGTGATCGCGTTCGGACGAAACCAGACAATTGTGATGAATTTCGTAGCAACCCGCTGGTTTGGCACATTTGTGTGGAGGGAGGTATTGCTCCGCTCATGGAATGCTTAGTCAGCCACGATCCCATTTTATTTGGCCAGTTCGCTAGTTCTTGGAAGGACAGGAGGGTTTCCATTGGTGGGATTTCGTTCGAAATCAACGAGGAGGTGATAGCGCTGGCTACGATTTTGTTGTGTGAGGGGATGAAATATCCTAAACATACTAAAAAGCCGGACCATGAGAGCCTTAAGGCGTTTTTCAGAGGAGAAGAGGCCCCGGTTAGGAACCAAGCGGGGTTTGAAAGGGAAGAACTTCCTAAGTTGTGGGACCAGGTTTGCATGGCGCTGATGAGATATGTTACGTTGGAAGGTAGATTCAAAACTTGTTTCTTTTATCATTTCCCTCTGTTAAACCATCTTAGGCATAAAATGCTACTTAGTTTTTCGTTTTTCCTTCTGATGGACCTGGAAAGTTTGGTGGACAAGTGTAAATTATTGGCTAGCAGAAATCCTTGTGACCTCCCGCCGCTCCCGCTTCATCAGGGTTGATTCTCCGACTGTACCTCTTTCATCTTGCCCTCTGCCCACCTAAAGCCATCATTACTGTCTGTGTTGAGAACATTGAAGCCCTATCTATGGTGCATATCTCTCTGGCCGAGTCCAAGAGTCCTCCCCGGAGGCCAAATATTGACAATATGGGGAATGCCAATACCAAATTTGCCACCAAAAAGATTAAGGGTGGGTTAGGCAAGGCCCATGCCAGTGCGGCGGAGGTGCTCTGCGAGCTGAAAGCCACTCAGGATACCACGGTTCCCTCTGTCACTAAGTCGAAAAAAGCTAAGGATAAATGCATGGAGGCGGTGACTATTAAAGATGGCAAGGGTAAGAATGTGGTTAGGAAAGATTCTAGAGGGGATACGGTTGTGGGGAACACAAAGATGACTGGAGGGGAAAGTTCTTGGAGGAGATCGGGGAGGCTGGAAAAAAGCAACAAGAAGAGGTTAATCATCGAGGATTCAAAGGAGGAGCAGTCGGACAACATGGGTTACAAGGAAGAAGAGTCTGAAGATGTTGAAGATGAGATGGAGGAGAGGCCCCTACTTACTCCGCTAGACAACAAGCTCCCTTTTGTTGGCTCTGGCTCGCACTCTTCGTAGCCACTGGTGGATGATCCTGGTGAGAATCATGATGCTATGGATGCTGGGGTGGAGTCGGATAAGGTGGCGAAGAGATTGGACACTCTAGATAAAAGATTTCGGGGGCTGACCCGCTTTACCATGAAACTGGGTCACTTTGTACGAGTACTCTGTCTAATGCGATAAAAGAGGAACTTGAAGGGAACAATAGCCAGGATAACAAAGAGTGGGTGGGAGACGAGGCGGTGGACCTCTTGATTAAGAACTGGGACGATGCTAGTTAGTTTGCTCCTGGTGCTCGTCTGTCGGTTGTTTCTCGGCTGATGATGTGCTGCCTTTGGGCTGTCTCTAGTTTTTCCTATTTTTTCTAGTTATGTTAGCTATTTAAAACTTGCCCTTTTTTGGCCCTAGTGGCTCATTGTGTAGGGTACGACGCCCTATAAATGCTATTTAACTTTTCAAAAACATCAATCAATGACTAAATTAATGAAAAAATATACCAGTGAATAAAAAAATGACTAAATAAGTGACTAGTTTAAAACATTCAATGACTAAATTAATGACTAAATTACACACTGTCGAATCAATCAAATTAACAACTACATCAATGACCAAATCGATCAATTAGATGACTAAATTAATGAGCGATTGACTAAACCAACAACCAAATCAATCAATTGGGCGACTAAATTAACGACCAAATCGATTAACTGGATGACTAAAAATGACTAATTTTAGTCATCAATTCGGTCAGATTATAAATGACTGACAATAAACTACTACTAGTCACGTGACCATTTTCATTTATTTCTAAGTAGTCATCAATTCAGTCGCATTATAAATGACTAACAACTAAGAGGGGGGGTGAATCAGTTGTCACATAAATTATACTTATTAAACTTATTCTCTGATCTAATAATTAAACATGAAAGGAAAAACTATCACCACATCAAAAACACACATAACACCAATATTTTTGTGTGGAAACCCTATTAGGGGAAAAACCATGGTGGAGGTTAATCCATAAGTTTATACTCTGTTAAAAGTATAGCAAATAGGGAATGCACACGCATTCAGACATACTGTCTAGAGCTTACTGCTCAAATACAAAAGGCTTACTGCCCAAAGGAAGACACATTGTCTTACAAAAACATTCAAATTAAATCCATCTGAGAGATTTTGAACTGAGAAGATAGCATTTGCTAATGCCTAATTATAGTTTCGGTTAAGAACATGAACATTCTTTCTTCTGCTCACTCTTCTTCACACTTTACTTCTTCCTTCAAAAGATCAAAATATTATTCACACACAAGACTCACACACTTCGCTTCATCAATACATTAAATGATATAAGCAATCACTCATATATATCGACAACCAAGAATAATATCATCTACATGTCGGCTTGAATAAAATATGAAATGAATACAGACTGTTGGCCCAAAACATAAATGATTATCAATGCAAATCAACCAATGTCAGTCACAAAAATAGTGAGGACCCAAAACAACATCCTCGAACACAAAACATCTTCAATAATTATTCCTCGAAGATCCACAACACGCTACAATCACCCTGTTGGCCATGAACATGAAAAAATGAACACGCAAAGAAAAATGACAAATCACAAGCACAATGATCAATGTGGATGTAAAAAATAGACAGAACATAATCTAGAAACATCCACAAGCATCATGAATCACTAGAGAATCATCCACAACAACTGAACTTACTGGAATTACATCACCTTTTTTCAGGAACACCAATTGAAGCAACATAAAAACTGTCAGAACACAGATACTCATAATTCGATCAAATCTTCATGCAGATATTTGAAACTTAACGTGGATAAACTAGATATACTTGACAACAAACCCTTTTATCCATAACCTCTGATCATCAACATACTGAGCTAGCCAACATACTTCACTTCACTTCACTTCACCATTGACAACCTGCAACTTATTTTATTACAATTTTCTCAATATTCTCGACATATACAACCTCTAATGCATTAATTCCAGTAGTGTTGACATCAATGACAACCACATATCAACAACATCCAACAATAACTTAGTTTTCTCAGTCACAACACTTAGAAACACACTTTGTATCAGTACATTTTTCAAAGAAAAAACACATTTTTGTCTTGTATCTACTGTAAGAACACGTTTTCTCAATAAAATTTCAGTATTTTGCCTTCTTAATAGCCATTTCATTATATGCAAATGAATGATTGATTATGTTTTTCTATGTTTAAACCTCAATTAAAGCATTGTCTCATTTCCAACACTAATAAGTAGAAATCAGTGAACAAAAACAATTAAATAAACTACCAATTGACTAAATATACCATCAATTGATAGAAATTAGTGTTAATAAATATGACTAAATATAATGATTATGCAATTAATAAACAATTTATCAATATACCTATTACTTGACAAAAATCAGTGAGCAAAAATAGTTAAATAAACTAGCAAATTGATCAAAATGACGATTAAAATTAATGAATAAATATACTATCAATGGACAGAAATCAGTGAATAAAAATGACTATATAAGTGACCAATTAACATGAATCAATGACTAAATTAATGACAAAGTATACCAGTGAATACAAAATGACCGAATAAGTGACCAGTTTAAAACATTCAATGACTAAATTAACCACTAAATTGCACACTGCCAAATCAATCAAATTAACGACTACATCAACGACCAAATCAATCAATTAGACGACTAAATTAACAAGCGATTGATTAAACCAAAAACCAAATCAATCAATTGGGCGACTAAATTAACGACCAAATCGATCAACTGAATGACTAAAAATGGTTTAGTCGTCAATTCGGTTGCATTACAAATGACTGACAATAAACTACTAGTCACGTGACCATGTTCAGTCATTTATAAGTAGTTTTTAGTAGTTTTTTCAGTCACATATTGTTGTTTTTGTATAAGTGACACATCTACCACATGACACACTCTTTTATTCAAATTTTCTCAAACGCACTTTCAACACCAAAAATCTCTCCATCTACATTATCTATTCAACACCACACTAAAAGTTGATATCAGTGACAATAATAAAAACAAAATAGTGAAACATATTCACTGTTGACATCAATGAAAACATTGCACCAATATTTTTGACCATATTAGAGGTTGAAATCAATGAATAACTGTTGACATCAATGACAACACCAACAACATACTTGCAACAATCTCCCCCTTTGTCATTGATGGAAACACCAGCTCTAAAAAACCATAAAAAACAAATGCCACTATCATCAACAACATCAACTCTACATCAAGCATGACTCCTCCTTACTGGGGCATAGGGAAAACTTTAGTGGCGAATCTTCGCCAATTGGTGAATTCTAGGAATCAGACAAATCGAAATTGGCGAATTTACCATATCCAACAGGGTGTTTAAATCGCCAGGATTTCACGAACTATTGGTTCAATGCATGTCCATTCGCCAACGGTTTTTTTTTTTACGAGGTATGTTTAGGCAATAAATTTGCCATAACAGGCTACGATTTTCCAATGGACCGATTAATATTTTTGCCTGGAATCTCGGGGGGCATGTCATAAAACAACAACATATTCACCAATACTATTAAAACAACATTATATGAGGACCCATTTTTTCAATTAAAATTTATAAATAGTTGCTTGTGAAGACCCATTTTGCCAATGAAAATTTATAAATAATTGCTTATGAGGACCTATTTCGCCTTGAAAATTACAAGGTATCGTTGTATAAGCACACAATATTCGCCAAATTTTTAACATACCATTTAAAAAAAATCCCGTGGAATTCGCCAAATATGGATTGATATAAATACAATTTAACTGTTATTTGATCTTACACAATTTTGTTTGGTTCTGAGGTTCTACTTCTCGATTCAAAAGTCAGCGAAACCTGAAAACGTAGACTCAAAGGTGAGTGATCATTTCTTCATACTGTTATTTGTTATTAGTTATAATAATAAGATTTCTTTATCTGTTTTCCATTCTTGTTTCAGTTTTAAACATGATTTTGAGTAGGGAATGGGATCTATATTCTTTGTTGGTCTGTTCTTCTTAAACAATAAGACATTTTTTTCCAGATTTTATACGAAGTGAGATATCAATATGTCAAGCAACAAATACAAGGGTAAGGCTCTTGAGGGTAATGAAGAGACTGGGAGGCCACCAAAATGCCCAAAATGTGGAGGTACCATACAATCTTACTTTGGAATTGGCAAAACTTCTAATCCGTCAGATCAAGGTGGAGCTGCACCATCAACTCTTCTACCAAATATTATTGAAGATGGCATTGACAATACCTCACAGGAAGGTCAAGGTGAGATTGTCATTGTGTTAAATGAAAATGTATCAAATGAGGATGACAATATCGCAAAATATGTTCTAAGGGATACCCTGGTTAGCTAGAATGAGATAATTGACCTGGATGAGGATGATGTTGGTAGCAAGAGAAGAAAAGGCAAATCAAAATTAGGGCACAAGTGGGAAATGACAAGGAATTTTCAAACTGGCTGGTTGTCGAAGTACCTATTCCTTGAAGTAGTGGGGGTATGATACGAAAATGATATTGAAAGGGCAACAGAGGTCAAATGTAAGATTTGTAGTTGGAAATGTGGAAGAGACAAGATGATGCAGCTAAAGCTTGACACTATAGAAAAGCATATCGGTAAAGTTTACGAAAAACAAATCATAGACGGAAATGAACAATCTGTCGTACGATGGAAATGAAAGGAAGAATGTCTTCATGTTAAGTATGCCGCAGATTATGGAGAGCATAACCATAGAATGTCGAAGATTAAAAAAAAAAAAGGTACACTTGAGGCTCATTTTGGAAAAGCCATGGCAGCAGCAAATTTGTCAAAAACTGTTCAGATGAGTGTTGTTTTTCATATTTTGTCCAGGGGGCGTCCTATGACAGACTACCCAGAATATTTTGATTTATTATCTTATTTGAGTGCTTCTCACTTTCCCTTCTCACATTGGTCAGTAAACGTTGGATGGGAATGGGCGAACTGTCTTGTTGCAGTGGAAAAACAAGATTTAAAAGAGAAATTAAAAGAGTTAGATTTCATTGCATTATCTTTAGATGAAGTTACTACGGTAGACAATACTTCTTGGGTTTGTATGCATTTGTATACTATAGAACAACATGTTCACCAAGCTCATCTTCTTTGTGTTCATAAAGTGAAGGATAGTTCAACATCGCAAAATCTATTTGAACTAGTCAAAAAATCTTTGAATGAAATTGTAGGTATGGATGAGTTGACAATTGCCAAAAAGTTGGTGTGTGTAGGAGCTGATGGAGCTGATGGAGCTGTAGTGATGCAAGGTCAAATGAGCGGTCTTTGCACAAAGTTACAAATTACTTGTGCACCATACATGCTTGGCATTCATTGCATGGCCCACATAATGAATTTAGAATTCAAAATTGTAAGCAAATTTACTACAGTATCAAAAGTTGAAAATATAGTTCGCGAGATCCACGCATACTTCTGCCAAAGTCCCAAACGTTTCCTTGAATTTTAACATTTTGCTGAGGGAATAACACCTGGAAACAAGCTTCTCAAGGATGTTGATACCGAATGGATCTCCTTGCATGTACCAGCACAACGAGTTCTTTTAGAATATCAATCCTTGATTGGAGTGATGTATGAGCATCGCAACATAGTAGATAAAGCTCCTGACCTGTTACATAGGTTAAGCGATATAAAGACACTCTTGACTTTAGCTAGTCTTCTCCCCATGTTGGATGAGATGAAAAATCTTGTGAAGAAAGCCCAAGACAAAATATGTATATTTATGAATATGCCAATCTACGTAAACTTACATGCTTGGCCCTCGATAATCTATATCTAGATCTAACACAAAAAGGCGCAAATTATTTAATGTGGCAGAAAATTATTAATTTGAATAATCCTGATAATTATTTACAGTTTAATGCAAGCAGGCACTTATGTATTTGTGTACATGGATATGAGATACCAATGTAACATTGTAAGACAACCAGGCGCTCTTGAAGAGAAGTACCTGTTAACGAGGAAGATTTTAATGACATTGTTAAATCTGTTAATAATAATTTGAAGGAAATTACAAAATCTCTTTCTTTAGAGATTCGTGAAAGATTCCCTTGACATTAAATACTTGAAGCCATGGGTATTGCGTATCCTCAATTTTGGGTAAACCGAGATAACACAATATTTTCATGATCAAGTAAAAATCTTGATCGAAAAGTTTTCAAAAAAGGTAACATACAATGAGCAGACAATAGAAGGAATTTTAAATGAAAATAAGCTTAGAAAGTAATGTCGGAGTTTTGCAACAACTATGAGGGACCAGTATAAATCCATGGGCAAGGAGAAGGCCTTTGAACAAAGATCAATAAGAAAGGTTTGGACAAGCTTAAGTTAGAGTGAAATATTGCGTGGTTCGATGTCAGAATATTTCAAACTTGCTGATTTATGTCAAACAATGATATTGGGGTCGGTGGAGGATAAGAGAGTTTTTAGTACATTGGGGTTTTTGAAATCAAAGTTAAGAAAACAAACTGGACAAGAATTTGGAAAATTGTTTGAGGATGAAAGGAACTGCGTATAATATCAAAAATTTTCCTTTTGAAAGGGCACTCGCAATTTCGAGGTCCACATGTGAAAGAAGAGGGAACGGGTTGTGCAACATAGGCTCTCCAATTCCAATAGCTGCTGGTATTGGTGGTAGTGGCAGTGGCAGTGGGCCTAGGAGAGATGCCAACGATATTGAAATTGACACAAATCACACAATGAATGTTTAATTTGAGACACAGGCCGAAGAAAGTGCAGAGCAAACTTAGAATCAAGATGACTCTTTTACTTTATCTCAAGATGAGCATCAGTTTGAGAACCATGACTCCATTTGGGAAATGGAAGAGAATTAGCAGGTTTTAGGTATTTTTACTGCACTTCATGAATCAGTTTTCATTGTTCCAAAGTTCAAACTGTAGTTGATGACATTTTATATTGTATTCAATGACAATCGAAACTGTGAATCATCACACTTCATGATATCTTATTTATATTGCACTCAAGCACTGCATGAATCATATTCCAAACTCTAGTTGATGATTTTTTATATTGTATTCAAATAAATTGTGAATCATTGCACTTCAAATTCAGGATAGTTTATTTTATATTGCACTCCATGATATTTTATATTATATTGCACTTCATGAATCATATGCCAAAGTCAAACTGTAGTTGATAATATTTTATAAATTATATAGTAATCCATCATCCATGAAATTGTGATATTAAAATTTAAATTTGATCTATTAAAAGGAAATTTATTTTTTCTTACAAAGAAAATAGCCTCCACCGAGTCCACCCCACTTATCTTCCACATATCAATAATCACAAAAATAAACGACACTTTGATTTTATGATTCATAAATTATGAAGAATGGAAATTATAGAAATTTGTGTGACAAGATCCATATTTAGCCTACATTGCATCCATAAACAAATTTGAAATTCCGCAGTGATGTAGTCCTTGCCCCATTCCTAACAAAATTCAATACCATCGGCCTAGCAATGCTTCATCGGCGGAACCCCCATCATAGTCCCGCCAATGGCCCGATGAAAATAGCTCACAACCTAGTATCGGTGTAATAATACTCTATCAGGCTGACTCCTAAGGTGCTCTCCCGATATACTGATAGAGTCAGGTTGTCAACAAAAGTAACCATGAATTATGACCATGGGCATGAATTATCGAATTTTATCAATAATCACAAAAATATACCACACTTTAATTTTATGAAGAATACAAATTGTAGAAATTTGTGGGACAAGATCGATATTATAGCCTACATTCACATTGCATCCATAAAAAAATTTGAAATTCCGTAGTGACGTAGTTCTAATTCCTTCCCCCATTCCTAACAAAATTCAATACCATTGGCCTAACAATGCTTTATCAGTGGAACCCCCATCACAGTCCCACCGATGACCCGATGAAAATAGCTCACAACCTAGTATCGGTGTAACAATACTCTATCGGGCTGACTCCTAAGGTGCTCTCTCGATATACCGATAGAGTCAAGTTTTCAACAAAAGGAACCATGACTTATAACCATGGGCATGAATTATTGAATGCATAAAGTATATCGGAGGAACTATGGTGCATCGGGGAAACATTATCTGGCGTCCCACCGATAGAACGAAGGATAGGTGCCCATCGGTGGAGAGGGTGGCTATAGGTGAAAGACTGATGTGACATCTCAGGGCATCGTGCTGCGGTGCATTTATGAACCATAATTGAAGTGAATTATATCACAAGTTGATCGCATAGTTGTTACAAAATCCCAGAAGATTTCACTTAGAGAAGAAGCAAAAAGGCAAAAACTTAGAGTTTTGATGCAACAAAGACCAATGGAATTTGGAGGCGACTCGACGAGAATCACATAAGTACTTCAGAACTAGCTGAGAAGCTATTTTCATCAAAAGCTTAAGATTTAAATAATGGAAGAGTACAGACAAACCCAAAGCTAAAAAATAGAAAATCGAAAATCCTAAGAGACTCCTAAATGAAAACCTAATAGATCAATGCCCTGGGTCAAGGTCGAGACCTAAGAGGAGTGCTCAAATGAATCCTCCCATGGATCGACTATGGGACAAACATAAGGGCTTAGGGGATATTTGGACACCGCAATGAGGGTATGACCTCTTGATGTACCATTACAGAAAACAATTTAGGTTTCAACCAATCTGCAAACCAAGGAGGTTGAACCTGGGAAGACTTGTGGTGCCCAATGTGTTTGTGAACGCAGAGCTAATTAAAGCTCTTGCTATTAGATATGAACCCAAGAAAATAACTATTCAGTCACATGGCGGGGGTGACATGCTTGTTATTTCTAGGGATCTCATTTCTAATGTATTTCAGTTAGAGTGTTCACTGAATTTATCATTCACGATCAAAGATCTCTTGACAGAGTATCGCCACATGGATACCGGCTATAAGAGATGGAAATTAGCTTTGCATAGGCCCAAGGATAAAGGAGGCCAACTCAAGAGGTTCTCTAGCAATGAAAATCCTCCTTTCCATGAAGATTTGTTTGAAGAGTATTTTTGATACACCTATTATTCAGCTGGTCAAGTTTTGGGAGTAGAGGTTCCACCTCTCATGTCGATTGCCCCAATGGTCTTAGCTGCAGACATACAAAGCAAGGATGCCATGCCATTTGATTATGCTAGATACTTGGCCAACGCCCTACATCGAGGGCTTGAAAAGATTTAAAATAATAGTGATAATATTAATTTTGAACACTATTCTTTGCTTATGCATTTTCTATTGTACGAGGGACAAGTCAGAGGGGTCTGGAGTGAAGAATTAAAGATAAAAGATACAGATTAAAATGGAGATTTTAAACCTGTACAAATGTAGACTTCATTGTGGGACAACCGATTTGGTAGGTCTCATTACCTTTATTTTGAATATTTTTTTTGTAAAACCATTGATGAAGTTGTTGGGGTATCTGTGTAATTATAACCTATCCACAAATTACAAAGATTTATAAGACCAAAGGAAAATGATCGGAGAAATAAAGTGAATCATAACTAGGGAGACTGGTATGCTTTCCCTGATTGTACAGTGATAAGGCTTCATGGGTTCGAAGGGGCTCCACACTTGATGCCACGAGTAGTTCCTGACCGAATTGCTTATTTAGAAATTATGAGGCAATTGGCAAAATCTGATTCCAAACACCTCAAAGGACATAAAAAACAATCAACTATGCCCAACACCTTATGTTTTGGAGACTTAACAGTGGTTCAATGAAGGATATAGAGAAATTGATGGTAAATTAACATAGTACAACCTATCTCTAGGTGATGTAAGGAAACAATTTGATGCAGAAGGGTTTATTCACAAGGTGAGATTATCGTAGGGGCTATCAGGGTATGAACATTCGTTCTCAATCGAAGATGTCATAAGAAACCATGATGAGGCTTCTAGCAAGGAAAGAATGACCGCCTATAACAAGATTATGCTTGCACAGGAATGGAAGAGAAAAAATGTCCCATCTTATTCAAAGGCATTTGGTGAGATATAGGATCCTTTAACAAGAATTGAGCAACTCATCACTCATGTCAATGAAATGGTAAAGGATGTTTCCCCAATTGTTTTTGATGCACTTCATGCAACCTATTCAAGCATACAAGCTGAAGACATAGAGCCCTTGGACTACATACCTTCACAACCTACTCCTGAGGTATGTTTTTCTGTAGATACTGATATAAGTGAAGAAGAGCAGGGTGATGAAGAGGGTGAGAAGGTCAAACAAATCAACGCTCTTGTGATTGCATAGTACGAGCCCCCTCAAGAGCAGAATATTGTAAGATTTGAGGCATGAAATGAACTATCTGATGATGTGAGGGTTAGGGTTGGACAACAGTTTATTTATGATTGCGATTTTGTTAGATCTTCTGAATTTTAAATCATTTGTTTATGAATGTAAAGGCAGAAAAATGAGAAAACAGATACATGATATCACTTATGAGCATGAGGCAACTGCTTTGGAGGAATTGAAAAGGGAGGTAGAAAATGAAATGGAGTCCATTACTCTTTAAAGAGGAAGGGAATTTCTTCAAGAAGCTAGAGTGTTGCACCTGCCAGGGTGGGATATTAACTCTTCAATTGTATTTGATTGCTTCAGAAAAGGAGGGGATAAGACAATGAACTTAACTTAAGAAGCAAGTGACAAAATGTATTCAAGATCTGGGTACAACCCAGATGAAACCACCTTGCTTATTTGGTCACTATATCCCCATGATAAAAGACTTGCTATAATTAGTAATCCAAACCAAGTGTTTGGTCATCTCTTGGTTCAACGAGTAGTGGATACCAACCCTATGGAGACAACATAATTGAACATAAATGTGGAAAAATTTACCAAAGCACAAATCGAAAAACTGATTAAGGAAAATGACAAACTGAAGAAGGAGCTAGCAAATTAGAGAGAAAGAAAATCTTCCTCCTCCACATCAGAGTTGTACTCCCCATGGATTGAAAAAGATAAGAGAGTTCTTGATGCATTGGCTGATGCAGCCTATTAGAAGAATTGCCATTTGAAATTCCAGGGGAAATGCAAAGAATTGGAGAAAGAAGTGAAAACCATCAAATATAACACTGTATTTGAAATGATAAAAGAAAGATTCAACAAAATGATGAAATGTGCTAATGAATATTGGAAAGTATTCAAACAGACATGCATTGCATTGGTGGAGAATGAATGATTGCAGCCTAGAATGATGGAGAAAAAAAAGGAGCTCATAGATAAGAATGTCAGGAAAGGACAAATATTGTTGACATATAACAAGCTGGTAGAATCACATAATGGATATCATAACAAGCTTAAGGAAGATTTCAACTGCTCTGGTTCAATCCCACTCCCAACACTTCATAATGGCATTGGAAATGTGCGAGAATATGATGATTGGAAGGAAGAGCTTGTTGGGCTTCTAACTGCTACGTTGCAAGAAATAAATAATGAAGATATGGTTTTACAAAACACTCATAAGCAACTCGAAAAAATAATATCTCTGGAATATGATATGAAAGAGGCGATCTCTAACGTGGACACCTATGCTGAACAAGAGTACATCCATCACCTCTCTGTAGTCAATCTGTTTATTCACTAAACTGTAGATGTGTTAGAATCAGATCCAACGGGACAACCATCAAATTCAGAGTAAGAATGCCAACCACCAACATGATGAACACCCTATCATGGACTAGAAGCCTTGAATAGATCTTAGGTGGTCACCGACTTCTGCTTGGAGATTAACGGATCGGTGCATCCACCTGCGACATTGTTTTATTTATAATTTGAGTTATGTTTAGTTGTCAAATGTCATGACTTTTTGTAAGGGGTTTGTAGCTTGTTGCCTCTCATATATAAGAGAGATCAAGACCTGAATAGGAGATCAATGGATCATCACATCATTTTTAATTAGACTTTAGCGTAGAAAATAGTAAGAAAATAGATATTATATTGCACCAATTCGCCCATCCATCTCATATCATAAAATATTTTTATAATGCATATCATTTGAACTTTGAAGATCAATACAATGGAGAAGGTTACAACACATAATTACTATTTTTCTTTCAAGTGTTCAACTATTGTGGATTCATATGCTTATAAGTTATTAACTTATTTGGCTATCTCCAAAGTGGCTGTTTATGTTATTCAAATTGAGTGTGTGGAAGTACATTTAATATCTCAGTACATTGAATTTGAATTCTTTTGGAATAGGGGCTGTGACCATGGAGTTTTAGATTTATTTATGGACATGATCATTGATCAAGTAGTAATGTGGGCCACAAAATGGATCTTGTCACACAAATCTCTACAATTTGTGTTAATCATAAAATCAAATGTAGTGTATTTTTGCAGTATGTGGGATGTGGGTGACGTGTAAGACTATAAGTTGGTGGATACTGATAAGGATTTTGAGTCAAAACATAACAGAAGCTAACAGTTCAACATCCATAACTTAGAATCTCTACCAAGAAATAAATATAATGAACTAACAGTTCAACATCCATAACTTGGAAGCTCTACCAAGAAGTAAATATAATGAGCTAATAGTTCATCACCTTATAGTTTAAATGATAAAATAAATAATACAGATAATTGAACATCATTATATTACTGTAGTCTGAATTTGAGCTGTTTAATTGATTTTCACATGAAGGAGTACATATTGGCATTGACAATGCAAAATCTTGCCAATGCCCAAAGACAAGTTTGCACAGAGCTGAGTTGGAACTTGGAAACTCATATTATCAAAGATTGAAAATTAAAAATCAAGTCATTGTATCACCTTTTCTAGCAACTTCCACTCTTCAGGTGGTGGAATTGCCATTTGTTCTAGCTGATGTTGCTTGACTTGAAGTTTTGTTAACATTTCATGATTGTAATTGGAAGGGGAACCTATCTTGAATTCTTCAGTCAATTTTCATCCAAGGTTATCAGTGTTCTGATGGAATCCAAATAGTTCACATCTGGGTTCTGAGAAAATTGGTCCAAATCAATCTTTCTTGCACCTTCCATCTTCTTTCTGAAACCATCATTTCAAATGAATCACTCATTGGTGTCAAAAGCCTCTGGAAAACGAAGCTCTGTGAAGTTCCTTACCTTTTCATCCACCACCTTCATCTTGTCTGCAACCAAATGCAAATATTCCTTTGTTCCACACATTCTCGAAAACTTTTCAATCATAGATGACAAGTTCATTGAGGTTTCAATCCAATTAGTAATCCCTTTTAATTTCAAATCATTGTGACTGGCTTTGTAGACTGTTTGTAAGACTTGATTTGTAGATTTCTCTAATTCCAACACGTTTTTGTTGTCCACTAAATATTTGTTGAGCTTCTTATAATGTTGTCTGATAGAATCAATCAATTGAAACATGTCACACAAATGATCAAACCTCTGCATTATTTCATACTAGATCTTTTATTTCATATGTCTCACTGTATCTCTACAAAATGTAGATAACTTATTTTGAGAAGACTTAATTTCTTCTTTTGCTTCCGTCAACTCTGTCTCCAATCTTTCATTTGTTTTTCTCTGTTTCTCCAATTTTTGTTCCCACTGTGCATTTCCATTTGCAATGCTTAGTCTTAATTTTTATGAAGTGGATTTTTCCTCATCATATTTCTTGTTGCTCTCATCTAGCTTTGTCTCCAATCTTTTATTTTTTTTTCTCTGTTTCTCCAATTTTTGTTCCCACTGTGCATTTCCATTCGCAATGCTCAGTCTTAATTTTTCTAAAGTGGATTTTTCCTCATCATATTTCTGGTTGCTCTCATCTAGCCTTTGCTTCAGGTCATTCACTTCTCTCTCATTTGGTTTATCCTCTTTGCTTGTTGATGTTGAGGCAAATTTTTTTTTTTTTTTTTCTAATTCACTGCTCTTGTTATCTGCTGCTTTCCTCTTTGCTTTCTCACTTGCTAGGTCTGCCTGTAACTTTTCTATTTGGGTCTGCAACCTTTTCTTCTCTCTATCTTGCTTTAGCAATGATGTGTACACCAATTCATTGTTCTTCTTTGATACATTAATTTTGTCAATATTTTTTAGGCCAAAAAAATTCAATTGAAAATTGGTTACCTAGTATTCAGATCGATCCATCTGATTTGTTGGTTTGTTTTGAATTGTGGGAACAACAATTATGTACTGCATGATTTCTTTATTTGTGTCAAATGTGGGTAATACCATGGTTGTTGCAGGCTCTGAAGTTACAACAGATGCACTCTCCATCAATTGCTTCTTTTCTTTTTTAATTCAAGTTTTATTTCTTTTTAAACTCTTCAATGAAATCATGACCTAGGGAGGCAGGAACAATGGAATGCTTGAATGGCGAAGGAATAGGAGTACTTGCAGTTGCTAATGATGTCGCAACTACACTAACCAGAATTGGGGGAGTGCTTGGAAATAAATCCTTTGTGGTGGATCCAGTGATAGTGTGACTTGGACCTATCAAAATCCTTTGCGTCTTTTGATTGCCTTGATCACTTGGTGTTTTTGTGGTATCTTGTATTCTTTTCCTCATGTGTAATTTGTTGTTGTAGCACATGTTGACCACTACTGGTACTACTAGCCATACCATCGCCACCAATGGAACTCCCAGTTGCACTAAGCTGTCCACCAAGGGCATGTCCTAGTTGTGATTGTATCTGACCATGAGGATGAGGATTAGAAGCTCTAACAAATTGACTTGTATGCCCTTGGTCTACTTTTTCACCTCCAAGCCCAAGGCCAAATTTATCAACTAGTTTTCTATTCTGAACATCTATTACCATCCAAACACCTTGTCTTTTGGAGTCTTTGGACCCCAAAGGACCACCTTCATAACCAATTTTTTCAAGTATGGCTGCTCTTGAAGTATATGTTGAATCATATGCTTCTTTTGCGGCCTCACTTAAACTAGGTTTGTAATTAGCATGGCTTTGTTCTTCTTCACTATCATCATTAGATTCATCATCACTTCCTTTGTTTTCACGTTCACCAGGATGCTCTATATTCCACAATTTGCTAAACTCTTTATCTTCTTTGTTAGCTCCATACTCTGCAAGAGCTCTTGGATCACCTAGGTCCTTCCTCATAGACCAAAAGGCAGCAATTTTTGATCGTGACTAGTTTTTATATGTAACTTCCTTCTCTAGAGAATGTAGAATTTTTACTCTACTAGATGGTTTATCATTTTTTTCATAAAAATGGTTATATGTCCTAACTGTCTTTTGGTGCAAAGCGATAATTTTTGCTGACAATTTTTTAAAAGAAATACCATTCTCAGCAACACTTTTCTCCATTGCTATTTTGACCTCATCCCAAGAATCCTTGTTTCTCAAGTTTTCAAGAAAGGGTTTACTTTGATGTTGAATTCTACTTGCAACATTCCTATTGCCCACAATAACTGATTTAATGATGTCACATGGATCATACTGCTAGTGACAAATAGCATCAAATTCAAAAAAATTCAAAAGATTATGTGCCACACTATATGCTTTTCTCTCGAATGTGAACCCTCCACATGAAAAAGGTAAAGAAGGAAATAAGGTCTTCTTTTGCTGACTGAAAAAGTGTAGTTCATCAACACTCTGCACCTACCTTACATATTCCAATGCAAAAACCCTTTCTATCACATGTATTGGAAGTTTTTATGGTTGTACTCCCGATCCATAGAATCTTAGCACAATATATTCTTCCATTAAGTACCAATCAACCAATTGTATTTCTTTTCCTAGTTGCATGCAGTTTCTACATGACATAGGCAATCTAGGCATTGGAGTATTTGTAATTGCTTGATGCAATGGAGCCAAAAATTAGTCTACAAAATGACTGTATTTCCTTCGAAAATCATGCATCCTTATCTCAGTGATCCATTGATGAGGGTGCAACCCGAGACACAGAAAATCACACAGAAAAACTAACAAATCTTATTATTTTCAAAGTATGAAATTCCTACATGCAGAGGATCTCAAATCCTCGAGTTTTGCAATACATGCAAATTACAGAAAGAAACTACAGAAATTCCCCTATTCGCAGCATGCGATCTTCTTTCCCCAAAAACTGCCTAAAAGAAACAGTAACTCGCCCATAAATAGCCCGTTTCTTTGTTTGGAGCCAAAAACGGGATTCAAATTATGCACCAACTTTGGAAGCCCTAACTCAAGATCTAACCGTCAGATCTTCAATGATAATACCTTTTCGGAAAGCTCTCGCGAAGATCTCTTGCCGAAAAGTGGGGCCTAAAGGCTAACCACTTTCGTATTCCGCCAATTTTTCAGGCCCATCCGGAGCCTCTAAGTACCTCAAAATTAGCTCCGAAGATTTTATAAGGCAAAAAGCAGAAATTGAAACATGAATAACTTTTGAACCGAAAATGCTCTTGATCTAATTCTTTCACCAAAGTGTTTATTATTATGTCTTGAAGCTTCCCTTAAATTTTTGTCTCCTCACGCCTTCAAATTCATAACTGCTAAAAATAGCAGTTGAGCAGAAAAAGCAGAAAAGCAGTTCTGAAAGTTGGGAATTCTTCTTCGACGAAAAGGGTATCCAGAAATGCAAAAACATCTACAAAAAAAATCTAAATGAAAGTAAATATATTTTTGGGTGATGTAGGATTGCCCTTACACCACTGGATGCTCCTGCATCAGACACCCAGGGTAATTTGAAAAGTGACTCCGTCACTTCTCAGATGGTTGAGGAAAACCCAAACGGTCAACCTCTGCCTTGGACAACCAGGATGAATCTTCCACAGGCCTTCCTTTCCACTTCACCAAATATTCTTCATATTGCTTATTTCTGGTACTCCTTCCTACACGGCTATCCAAGATTTCTTCAATCTCCTCCTTTTCTGAAGTAAGTGCTGGAATACCGCACTGTTCCATTGCTGGTACTTCCTCTGCGCCACCCTCATGATATTCTATCAAATCTGCAATGTTGAACACAGGGGAAATGTTGAATCCATCTGGCAACTCTACCTCATATGCGTTCCCTGAATCATGCCTCTTCAAAATTTTACAGGGACCGAACTTCTTCATCTTCAATTTGTTATAGGTTCCTACTGGAAACCTTTCTTTCCTCAAGTGGACCATCACTTCATCACCAATCTGAAACTCCTTATACCTCCTTTTTTGATCTGCCTTAGCCTTATACTGCATATTCATCTTGTTAATGTGTTCTTTTACCTTCTCATGCATATTCTTGATGTGTTCTGCAAAGTCTTCAGCTTCAGCACTTGTCTTCTTCTCTTGGTCCATCTTCCTCAATTCTGGAGCAGTCCTAGGACTACTTCCATACACAATCTGGAACGGTGATCTACCAGTGCTTCTATTGACAGAATTGTTGTAAGCGAATTCTGCCTGGGGTAAGATCAAATCCCATCCCTTTGGTTTATCTCCTACCAAGCATCTCAGTAGGTTACCCAAACTCCTGTTCACAACTTCAGTCTGCCCATCAGTCTGGGGATGGTGTGCAGAACTAAACTTCAACTCTGTTTTCAACTTCTTCCACAAGGTCCTCCAAAAGTATCCAACAAATTTTGTGTCACGATCTGAGACTATACTCTTTGGCAAACCATGTAGCCTCACCACCTCTTTGAAGAACAAGTCAGCAATGTGGACTGCATCATGGGTCTTCTGGCATGGGATGAAATGTGCCATCTTCGAAAACCTATCAACCACCACAAATACTAAATCATTCCCTCTCTGTGTCCTTGGCAAACCAAGAACAAAGTCCATACTTATATCCTCCCACGACCTCTCTGGTACAGGTAAGGGCTGATACAACCCTGTATTCTGACTCACTCCTTTAGCCATTTGACATACCCTACAACTCCGCACAAACTTCTTCACATCTTGTGATAACTGAGGCCAATAATAATGCTCACTGATAATGGAAATGGTCTTATCCCGACCAAAATGTCTTGCCATTCCTCCACTGTGCTTCTCCCTTATCAGATTCTCCCTCATGGAACTCCTCGGAATACATAATTGACTTCCCTTAAACAACATGCCTTCTTGAATTAGGAAATCCAACCACTTTGTCCTATCAACTATAATAGGTTCCTTGCAAGCTTTCCAAGCCTCTGCAAAATCAGGATCATTCGGGTACAATGTCTTGAGTTCACTGAACCCAACCACCTCAATCTGCATTTCTATCAACAATGTATGCCTCCTACTTAAGGCATCTGCAACCCTATTTGACTTCCCACTCCTATGCTTTAAAACAAATGTATAACTCTGCAAAAATTCTACCCATTTCATATGCCTCTGATTTAATTTTCCCTGACTACTCAGGTACTGCAATGCTTGATGATCAGTATACATAACAAATTCCTTCGGCAACAAATAATGCCTCCATTTCTTTAATGCTTGAACTATTGCATAAAATTCTTGGTCATATACAGAGTACTTTCTCTTTGCATCATTTAACTTTTCACTGAAATAGGCAATGGGCTTACCTTCCTGGCTTAACACTGCTCCAATGGCACAACCACTGGCATCACAATCCACTTGAAACACCTTATTGAAATCCGGGAGAGCCAAAACAGGTTGTTCTGTCACCTTCTGCTTCAATAGATCAAAACTCCTTGCTGCTCCAGTGCTCCACTTGAACTCTTTTCTATCCCCTCTCATTGTTTCAGTTAGGGGTGCACAAATACTACTGAAGTTTCTAATAAACTTTCTGTAAAAACTGGCCAAACCATGGAAAGACCTCACCTCAGTAGTAGTTCTTGGGGTAGGCCATTCCAGAATAGCCTTCACCTTCTCTGGGTCCATCTTGAGACCTTCTGTCGAGACAACAAACCCCAAGTACACTAACTCCTTCTTCACAAAACTACACTTCTTCAGATTAATCAGCAATTTCTCTTCTCTTAACTTCTCAAAGACTCTACCAATATGCATTATATGCTCATCCAGTGACTTACTGAATATCAAAATATCATCTAAATACACAATAACAAAGCTTCCTAGGAACTCTTTCAGTACCTCGTTCATGAGCCGCATGAATGTGCTCGGTGCATTGGTTAGCCCAAAAGGCATGACTAACCACTCGTACAGGCCCTCTTTGGTCTTGAAGGCGGTCTTCCATTCATCTCCCTCTCGAATCCGAATCTGGTGATATCCACTCTTCAGATCAATCTTTGTGAAGTACTGAGCTCCACTCAAACAGTCCATCAGGTCATCCATCCTTGGCAGGGGAAATCTATACTTGATTGTTATCTTGTTTATGGCCCGAGAGTCTGTACACATCCTCCACTCCCCATCCTTCTTTGGTGCTAGTACTGCAGGTACTGCACATGGACTCAAACTCTCTCGAATCAAACCCTTTCTCAACAACTCCTCAACTTGTCTGTTTAACTCCTCATTTTCTGCAGGAGTCATTCTATGAGCTGCCTTATTCGGCAAACTGGCTCCTGGGATCAAGTCAATCTGATGACTGATCTTCCTCATTGGTGGTAAACCCTCAGGTACATTATCAGAAACAATATCCTGAAACTCATTCAATAACCCAGAAACTTCTACTGGAACCTTCTCACTACCCTCCTTATCCATTTTAGGAATCAATGCATAACACACACGCTCATGTTTTATGCCTTCTAAAAATTTCCTTCCATCGACATAACAAATTCTAGCACTACTGCATACCTTTTCTTCGGCCTTCTTCAGGGGTTTCAACTTATGGCGGACTCCACCCTTCATCAGGGAATAAGTGTTTGCATGGCCATCATGTACAGCTCGCCTGTCAAACTGCCACGGCCTTCCCAACAACATGTGACATGCATCCATGGGGATGATATCACAGAGTACCTCATCACGATAGCTTCCGATCTTGAACTTCACCAGGCACTGCTCATTGACTAGAACTTTGTGGTCTTTCTGCAACCAGGCAATCCAATATGGATGTGGATGCCTTTCCCTCTTCAGCTTCAACTTTGTAACCATTTCTTCTGACACTAGATTATCAGTGCTCCCACCATCAATAATAACATCACAACATTTGTCTTCACACTTGCACCTTGTGCGAAACAAATTCTTCCTCTGTTCTGGCTCCTTCTCTTCAATCACCAAGGCTCTTCTAACCACTAGGGCTTCTCCCCTTTCAGCATCATCTGAATGCTCAGATTGAGCCTCCTCATCTACATGCGCAACTCTTGCACGACCTTCTGGCCTTTTGTCTGTCCTTCCTTGGTATTGTGGACATTCATAGGCTCGATGCCCTTCTTCACCACATCGGAAACAAGTTCCTCTGAAACCACCTCTTCCAGGTCCTTGCCCAAATCTTCCTCGTCCTCTACCTCTTTGATCACCACCATTCTGATCACGTGGGCGGTAGAAGTTATCATTCCTCTGGCTTCGACTGGTACCCACATCTTCATTTTTCTTCTCATCCTCATTTCGGCTTCCAAAAGATCTTCCGCTACCCCTTCCGCTTTGACCTCCTCGTCCTTTTTGCTTGCTGTCAAATCTCTTGTTTAGCTTCTCTTCAACTCTCAGCGAAAATTGGTAAGCATCCTCAATGGTGGCCATTCTGACCAGGCTTAACTCCTCTTGAATGCTCGGCCGTAACCCATTAAGATAACGGGCTACCTTCTCCTTGTTGGCCTCTGCATGTCCCGTTCTGATGATCATCTTGTGAAAATCTTCTGTGTATTCTTTCACAGATCTACTTCCTTGCTTCAACCCTTGCAATTTCTTCAATAGATCTAACTCATAGTCCATTGGCATGAACTGCTTCTTCAGTTTCTCCACCATGCGATCCCATCTGGTGATCTTTCCCTTTTCTCTCTTATTTCTTTCTAGTTGGACCTCTTTCCACCAGATACTGGCGTGGCCCTTTAGCTTCGTTTTTGCAAACTTAACCCGATCTGGGTCCTCTACTTCTTCATACTCGAAATACTCTTCCAACTCATTGATCCAATCAATCAACTCTTCCGGGTCTAGACTTCCGGAAAAACTGGGAACTTCTACTCTAGGTCTTTTTCCGATCTTCGAAATGGCCCTTATCAGCCGCATTTGATCTTGATCAATAGCTTCTTCTTCCTCTTCTACATCTGAATCTTCCACCTCTTCTTCATCCTCACTTTCTTCTCCCCTTCTCGGGTTTACCCCTCTTCTTAACTCTCTTTGTAATGCATTTATTTGTCTCTGGAGGGCTCTGAAACCCTCAGCCGCTAATGGATCTCTTCCACCAGCATTTCTGGCACCACCTCGCCTACCACGCGCCACTCTTGGAGGCATCTTGAATATCTTGAACCCACAACCACAGTCCTGGTGCGAACTGCCTCACGATCGGCGATCTGTCCACACGCTCAAGAAAACCCGCTCTGATACCACTTGATGAGGGTGCAACCCGAGACACAGAAAATCACACAGAAAAACTAACAAATCTTATTATTTTCAAAGTATGAAATTCCTACATGCAGAGGATCTCAAATCCTCGAGTTTTGCAATACATGCAAATTACAGAAAGAAACTACAGAAATTCCCCTATTCGCAGCATGCGATCTTCTTTCCCCAAAAACTGCCTAAAAGAAACAGTAACTCGCCCATAAATAGCCCGTTTCTTTGTTTGGAGCCAAAAACGGGATTCAAATTATGCACCAACTTTCGGAAGCCCTAACTCAAGATCTAACCGTCAGATCTTCAATGATAATACCTTTTCGGAAAGCTCTCGCGAAGATCTCTTGCCGGAAAGTGGGGCCTAAAGGCTAACCACTTTCGTATTCCGCCAATTTTTCAGGCCCATCCGGAGCCTCTAAGTACCTCAAAATTAGCTCCGAAGATTTCATAAGGCAAAAAGCAGAAATTGAAACTTGAATAACTTTTGAACCGGAAATGCTCTTGATCTGATTCTTTCACCAAAGTGTTTATTATTATGTCCTGAAGCTTCCCTTAAATTTTTGTCTCCTCACGCCTTCAAATTCATACCTGCTAAAAATAGCAGTTGAGCAGAAAAAACAGAAAAGCAGTTCTGAAAGTTGGGAATTCTTCTTCGACGAAAAGGGTATCCAGAAATGCAAAAACATCTACAAAAAAAATCTAAATGAAAGTAAATATATTTTTGGGTGATGTAGGATTGCCCTTACACCATTGGATGCTCCTGCATCATCCATTCATATACTGGAGCCATTTTCTTTTCCTCTGCATTACTATAGGGCCGAATTTGAAGCTTGTTGGTCAGAAATATTCCACTAAATTTGAATAGAAAAAAATAACACAAGTAGGTTGTGAACCTAAATGTCTTGGTGGAGCCTGCTTTAATCATTAAAAATTGTTTATGCATGGATTCTACAATGTGTTGAATATAATTATATTTGACATGTTCATCTCCATAATGGATATTATATACCATTTCAAGGAGGCTTGCACCCACTTCCAAATTGCTATCCAGACCGAGGCAAAATGCTAGCATGGAAATAGTATCCTGAACCCATGGTTTAAAAATAGCCAAATTATAAGGAAGCTTATGAACACCTTTCAATTTGTTTCTATCCTTAACTATTTTATTTAAGAAATTATTTTTTTGCCTTTCTTCCACTGCTTCATAATCACTAGCTAGATTTTCTAGGTCAATGTGGTCGTTTCCAAATTCTTCGGTTGTAAAACCCAAAACTTTTTCAAATTATTTTGCATTGATGGATAAAAATTTTACTTGGCTATCTTTAATAACAATTGCTTTTTTCTTATCATCATAATTTTCGGCACACACCATCATAAATTCTAGGCAAGGGAAAACTTCATGTAACATCATGCGCTTTAATCCAGTTACCAACGGTGCACTGACACTATTAACTTGCGTTTGCTTTGCAACCTTATTTTGAAATGAAAATCTAAGTTCTGAGGTACGCCTACCATAGATTTCAGGATCATAAATATCATGGTACCCATCAGTGAAACTTGGGGTTTTAAGCAGTTCTGCATAATGTATTTTTTTATCGGACATTGCTCTAGTGGTACTGGTGGTAGACATGCTTATACAAATGTGAAGTTGTGAAATTTGAATTCCCTAATACGTATTAGTCCTCCTTAATTTTAATGAATTCTTGAGTCTTTAAACCAAAACTTCAAACTTTGACAAAATAAGATTTTAAGAAATGCCAAATGATGAAATGTAGCCGCAAGAATTCTTTCACTTACCTAGATTTTGAGTCCCGTCTCTTGAAAACTGGAATGACGTTGGAAGTGGAGCTGTGGAATCCAAAATTGGGTGGTGCACTGCAATGAGCAATCTAAAGAGTAAAGAGTAAGAATTTAAAAATCACTGTACAATTTTAAAGTGAAAAGTGCTTGAAATGCTTTTTTTTTCTTGTAATTGGAACATTAAAGTGAATAACATGTCTTAGGTCTATAAGACTACAAGTTGCAAATTCTTAATTGTTGATCTTTCTAGATCTAACGGTTATAAGGTGATTCTAGAGGCTTAAGTTGGGAATCCCATTGCTCCGTGCATTTCATTACGAAATGCAACTACAACCATACATCAAATATTCATCCAACGGTTGAAACTTGAGTAATTTATGATATTAACTTAAAAAAATAAACATGACATATGTGTTTTAAAGTTGTTTTAAACTTTTTTGCGCTAGGATTGGCATCAAGGCTAAGGGGCTGGTAAATTAACGTTGCAAAGGACTTGAAAAATCTCACCGTGTGCTGACCCTCTCACTTAAAAAAAATCAGTAATCACTTGACAATTGACACTTAGCAGTATAAAGTGCTTTATTTTTCAAAATTCGAAGATTAAAGTGAATGAACCGTCTTAGGTCTGGAAATGGAAAATTTTTAATCTTAACCGTTGATCTTTCTAAATCTAACTGTTATAGGGTTATTTCAGAGGTTTAAGTTGGAAAGCCCATCGCTCTGTGCATTTCATTACAGAATGCAACTACAACCATACATCAAATGTTCATCCAACAGTTGAAACTTGAGTAATTTATGATATTAACTTAAAAAATAAACATGACACATGCGTTTTAAAGTTGTTTTAAGCTTTTGCGCGCTAGAATTGGCATCAAGGCAAAGGGGCTGGTAAATTAATGTTGCAAAGGAATTATTATAGCGTACATATTACAATGTTACATAATATAAATCATAGAGAATTTGTGTGACAAAATCCATATTATAGCCTACATAATTACATTGCATCCATAAACGGATTTGAAATTCCGTACTTGTAGTCCTTCCCCCATTCCTAACAAAAACCAATAGTCAATACCATAGGCATCAGCCTAACAATGCTTTATTGGTGGAACCCCCATCACAGCCTCATTGATGGCCCGGAGGCGAAGACTCATAAGGTGCGCTCTTCAATATACTGATAGAGTCAAAAAAAGTAAGCACTAAACACATCACTGTAACACATAAACATCAGTGGAACAAATTATTGCATTCCCTCGATGGCCCAATATAACCATGAATTATCAAGTGCATATTGCATAAAGTATATTAACTTAAAAAATAAACATTAATCACTTGACAGTTGACAGTTGAGACTTAGCAGTACAAAGTGCTTTATTTTTGAAATTCGAACATTAAAGTGAATGAAACATCTTAGGTCTACAAGTTACAAATTCTTAATCTTAATTGTTGATCTTTCTAAATCTAAAGGTTATAGGGTGATTCCAGAGGTTTAAGTTGACAAGCCCATCACTTTGTGCATTCATTATAGAATGCAACTACAACCATACATCAAATGTTCATCCAACGATTGAAACTTGAGTAATTTATGATATTAACTTAAAAAAATAAACATGACACATGTGTTTTAAAGTTGTTTAAAACTTTTGCGCGTTAGGATTGACATCAAGGCGAAGGGGGCCGATAACTTAACGTTACAAATGACTTATTATAGCTTACATATTACATAATGCAAATCGTAGAAATTTGTGTGACAAGATCCATATTATAGCCTATATAATTACATTGCATCCATAAACAAATTTGAAATCCCGTACTCGTAGTGTAATGCCCCGCCAAGTAACCTTAAAGGAAGTTGCAATTAACATCATAAGTGAACCAATTTTTTTTTTTATAAAGTGCATTTAACATACACATTCACTTACTAATTAACAACGACCTCTAAGGCTACAAGGTTAGGATTACTTTAACCCACATATACATATTACATATAACCATAGCCTTATGAACTTTATGAAATCACCATCATACATCATAAGAATATCACATAACATAATGAGATAATCAACCGAGATACAATCTCATAAATATTATCTTAAACCAATAGTTACATCACTCATTCCCAGAATGAGGCAATAATACAAAGAATTACAATTACAAAATTCCACCTCATAAACATAAGAGGGATAAAATAACTTATACAAGTTAAAATATTTCAATGCAAGAAATTACAACAAGAACCGCGAACTGTCCATCTGGATGTCTCGCCACCAAGTACTGAAGATAGATGGGGACCCAACGATTTTGGTGCATGTTCCACCCAACCAATGTGGTACCCGAAGGACCACCCCCCATGCTAGGAGATAGTAACAAAGTAACATGGACAAGATTCTACTACCTCTAACCAAAGACAGACTCAAACTGACTCATACTGTTATAACCAACCAAATGAATTAACAAGTACAACTCATTCACCATACAAGTATGAATCAAGTACAACTCAAGTACAATACAAGTACAAAACAAATACAATACAAGTACAATACAAGTACAACTCCAACATCACTGACATAGATCACATTGCTTCCAGACATAATAATAATTATGTTCACAGAACCATACACATAAAACAATTAACAACAGTTGTCATAGATAGAGTGTCATCGCAAGGTTTGTCATGAGATCTCCTTTGGGCATTCTTCATAGGCTCCGGCACAAGTAATCCTGGTGGCCTCAACTGAATCCCGGCACTCATACTCACTCATGCGAAATCAACTACCTCTCGCAAAAACTAGATAGTTGATCTTGCCATTCCAAGCCTTCTCACTCATCCCAAGTCTAAACAAGCTTTTGTGTCTATGAGTGAGGTAAAATTATCTTGATTAATGTGAGAAGTTAGTCCTAATCTTCTAAGTACATTATTTTAATTATCACTTGTTTAAATCACTCCTGAAGGTTATCCAGTTTACCTCTTTGGGCTCTGGCGCCTAACAGAAGCCACTCTTCTATTCGACAACACACATCCAAACAATCCACCAAGGGAACCATAAGTGTATACCAACTAGGCATCATAATCCACTCCAACACAAGGAGGATACAAATAATATAACTCACTCCATACATTTTGGAGGCAACAACACATAGTCCACTCCTTTCACAGGACGTACAAAATATCCCACTCCAAACATCTTGGAGAAAATAACACATAGTCCACTCCTTTCACAGGAGGTACAAAATATCCCACTCCAAACATCTTGGAGGAAATAACACATAGTCCATTCCTTTTATAGGAGACAACAAGATTAAACCACATAACAAGGTCACTCCATACAAGGAGACACGGATCCCATAATCCGCTCCTAAACCAAGGAGGTGCAAACATCCCCGTTCATGAAAACCGGGTAAAACTGAAAAGACGCCATGCACTACTCGAGGGAAAACAACTGGATGGCATAAAGATTCAATAACCCTTATCCTCTAAGTTCTTCTGGAAGACTTATAATTTAGGACTAACACTAAATCCCAAAACCAACAATGCAACTTGACAACATAGCAACAAAAGCATTCAAGTCATCAATCAAATCTAATATTTGGATTTCCTAAATCCATACTCATTCAATAGGTAGTGTTTGACAAAGTCAAAGACATGATAAGTAGATCATCTAAAATAATCATAACTCCTATTTCCCTTTTCATTATTGAAAATCTAAAACAATTAAACTTACTTCCCTTTACTGAATACAAAGAATTAAATCTTTTAAGATAAGCATGAGGAAGATAATACTTTTGGATATACTAAATCCATATCTCTTTCATAATCCAATCACAATGATTCAATTAATCTAAATAGAAATTAATAAATAACATAATTGATTGCCTCGTCAATAAAACAACTTCTTAATTTACTTTTAAATCGATACAAATCCATGCAAGTAAACTTTTTCCATTTCCTAACCAAATCTTACATCTCATTCAATTTTCTATTTAAAACATTCAATCACTTTAATATAATAACATATTGTTTCTCTATCCATTTTTCATATACACTAATCAATCCATTTTTAAATCTATATTCAATAATACATTGCATGCATCTCATTAAAATAAAATACGATAATGAATTTTACATTGAATATATATATATATATATATATATATATATATGCTCCATATTATATAGACACCATTAATATTCCATTCACAATGGTTAGATTACTCTATGGAACTAAATAAAACATAATAACTATTTGCCTTTTTCAATATATTTAATTCCTAAATTTACTTTTAATGCAACCTTGACACTATTGCCAACAATCTTTTCCAATTTTCTATCCGGAGTCTATGTCTTATCAACTATTCATTTAAAAACATGCAATTTCATCAATGTATAAAAATATCTTTTGGCTTGTCTATTTGGCCATGCATTCATATTGTTTATAATTAAATCTCATAATTAAAACAAACATTTAAATATAAATATTTCTATAATTCTTCAATATATTTAAATATCCTTTTTCTTATCAATTTTGACCATACATTGAAAACTTATCATTTAAATTCTTCATGCAAAGCTAAATTACACGCACTCAAATAAAACAAGGTAAATACTGATTGAAAATACTCATGGATAAATATATACATTTCAATATATTTTCTTCAATCATATTAACAAAATACATGTTTCCTTTTAAATCAAGTAATTACTTCTATCAAAAAAATATCTTTTTTTATTCATTTTCTACACATACTAATTATTTCTTTTAGAACACTAAAAATACCCAATTTGCAAACAACAGAATAAAATAAGATAAAATATTATTTATTCTCTCAAATGGATATATACTTTTATTATATATCTACTAAATATAAATTAATATATTTAAATATATTTAATCATTAACATATCTTCTATCCTTTGCAGAATATCAAATTGATTAATTCAAAATAAAATATCCTTTATCATCAATATTTCAAAATATAAATATATTTTTCCAATTAAATCAAATTAATAATTGGACCTTTTACATATGGATTTAAATTCCACAATTCAATTTTAAATTATGCATTCTTTAAATCAAATATTTAACTCCTTCAATTAAACTTTAACATGCCATTTTAAAATAACAATAATTTTCCCATATGTTTATAATTTTAAATCCACCAATCAATATACAAATTTTATTTAAAATAATATAAATAAATATAATACTTTAGTATTATAAATTATAATATAAAATATTATTAAATAATATTTTAATATTATAATAACAATACATAAAATATTAATATTTATAAATATCAATTTATTATTATTTTATTTTCAGAACAGCCATGGAAAAATAATTTAACAGCAGTCTCATATTTCAAGCATAACTCAAAAACTACGATCTGGGTATTTGAGATTTTTGGACAGGGGTAAGAAAACTTCAAAATGCAAAAACCCTTTAAATTTCTTGAAAACCCAGTTTGTGAAAGTGAAGTTATAGGTGGCGCAACCAGCCCATTTTACCATGAAAATATAACTATACTGCAGATTTTAAAATCCGATTTTTAATAATAACAAAGGGTTTCATTTTCTAAAAACATTCTAAATGCATTGTTCAATCTCTATGTTTGATTTCAATAACAATAAAATCAATTTCTCCAAATAATTTAAGTTCAACTAAGGTTTTCACAATTTTCACTCAAGAATTTTCACAAGCAAAGGCTGTAAATTTGTTTAATTCTTTTTTTGTTAACATCAAATTTATTTTCTAAAACAGATTTAACAAATAAATCTTTAATCACTACTATAAAAAAAAAAAAAACAATCAAGAACAATAAAATACAAAGAGGAAAACCTGGTACAAGAAGTTACAGGAAGAGATGAATTTTTGATGCAAGCCTCCTCCAAAGATTTCCTGAATTTTCTTCAATCCTCCAATGAATCCAATCCAAAATCCAACAAATGCAAATAATCTTTCCTTCCATCAATTCTACAATCAAACTTTCTTCAAACCTTTTTGCAAATTTTCCAAAATTTCTTTTCTGCTGTAAAAATGTATTTTTCTAAAAACTCTCTTGCCCTCAAATTAAAACATCTATTCTTATAAATCAAAAATACCTAATTCAACCCTAATTCACATTACATGCAAATTAGATATTTCAATTTCAATATTTACAACCCTAATTCACATTACATTCAAATTAGATATTTCAATTTCAATTTCAATTTCGATTTCACTTTTCAAAAACCCACTTTCAATTTAAAATGAAATTTCAAATAATAAATAAATTTCCAAAGTTGCAACTAATTTTTCAAATAAACATTTAATTACAATTTCTAATTTAATTCCCACACGTTGGAATTAAATTTCAAAATTAATTCTAATTCTTTTATTTCCTTTCATTTTCCTGCATCACGTTTAATTAATTAATTTAATTATTTAATAACTAAATTCAACCCCTTGGATCAAATTTAATTAATTAAATAAACTAAATATAATTAATTAATTTAAGTATAAACTTTTATCCACATTGCATTATTTAAATTAAATAACCATCAACATGATTTAAATGCAATTATTCTAAATATCTATTTCCAAATCAAGAATGCTTCAGAATTAAATAACATCAAAGCAAGATAGACAATGACTCGACACACACAACTGATGACACACTAAGGCTAGGGTATAGACTTGACACATGTTACCTAGCTACTATCTCCTATTCAACTTAACCGTTGGATCGACACGCTCAAACCTGTGAAGCCATGTGGAGTCGATGTCATGTACCTGCAATCCTGCAACCAAGTAAACAACATCGTACAATATATCCAGCATATAATACACATCGTGAAGAAGAAATTACGGATTCGTAGGGCGCTCGCAAGCGAGTGATGCGAAACCGTCCTCTTCATCAATACACTCATTGAAATTGACACTTCCATCATAATCCAGTAATCTCATAATAACATCTCATGTTAACTCTACAACATCATTAATTTATAATGCATGTGAAACAATAATCAGATAACTACATCCCACAATAATATTTGTCACTCAATAGTAACGATCAAAACATCATAACAAAATGTATCCAGTATCAAAGTAATTGCAACCAAACATAACATAAAGTAACTTGAACAAGAAACAAAACGGAGGGGTATTACACGTAGTCCTTCCCCAATTCCTAACAAAAATCAATAGTCAATATCATAGGCATCAGCCTAACAATACTTTATTGGTGGAACCCCCATCATAGCCCCGTCGATGGCCCGAAGGCGAAGAATCATAAGGTGCGCTCCCCGATATACCTATAGAGTCAACAAAAGTAAGCACATCGCTGTAACACATAAACATCGGTGAAACGAATGACTGCATTCCCCCGATGGCCCGATATAACCATGAATTATCAAGTGCATATTGCATAAAGTATATTACTTAATTTCTCAAAAGAAAAAAAAAACTGATTTGAATATATTTGGATAAAGTATATTTTGAACTCAAAAAACAACTCTTTACTCTAAGTTTAAATGAATAACGAAGAATAACACAACACGACCATTTATTTTATTGCAATTGAATTTCAATGTCACATTATTACATATCTTTTTATAGACGAGTAGCTGTAGATCAGACAAGCTCCTATTTTGTATAAATATCATATGTTAGTGTGTCACTTTAGTACTACTATTTTACATAGACAAAATTTAATAATTTATTCCAAGTTGTTGCTCGTTACAATCATCAATAGATTATAAATTGATTCCAATTTCCAAGCTTCTGCTGCTGAAAAATTACTACAAATGTAACTCTAAAAATAAATGCATGATTCCAAGCTTCTGCTGGTGACAATGTAATACAAATGTGGCTCTAAAAATAAATGCATGATTCCAAGCTTCTGCTGATGGATTTTCCAACCATGCTGGGGAAAGGGGGTTCTAATCAATCCTAGGGAAATGAGAGCCGTGAAGATACAAAATGTACGTACCCCCTTCGAGAATTAGAGTCATACAAAAGATGTAATACAAATGTCTCTTTGAAGATAAATGCATGGGGCTTTCCTAGCCAACCATGCTAGGGAAATGGGAGCTATTAGAATACAAGAGGAGAAGCAAATCCGCTCCCATCTTTTGCACACAGCTTCCATGCACTGGTATAGAACTTACATCCATCATAGCTCCTCATCCTGGTTCAAAACCTGTCTGAGAAATCAGGTTAACCAAATCAACTTCTTTCTAATTCCACCCATTCTGAACTTGAAAGAAGTTCATCTTTTACTGATTACTCTGTAACTACATAAATGTAGGGAAGAGAATTATAGTATCCCCGATATTGTATCATTTTCTTCGTGAATCCTTATTAACCCTAGAAAATAAAAACCCTTATGGCACTATCCACTATTCATTGAATCACTATCCCTATGTATGGGCCACCAGTGCTGCTACTAGCCTGTATAATTAAAATGTTTAATTTGATTGACGTCTGGCTACATGCCAACTGTACCTCAAGTTGACAAGCTGTCAAAATCACCGATTCACCAGTGCCACTCAAAGTTCAAAATGAAATCATTACAAATCTTGTTTCATTAAAGCTATGAGCTATCCAAGAAATTGCTTCAGATGTTCATATCACATATGGCATTAATCGCCGCCACTGCCAGCACTAGCACTAGCAATACGCCAACCACACTTTCTTCAAAAAGATTGAGAATTTCAATTAAATGAAATGTACAACGTCGAGGCATTGAAAAGACTGAATGAGTGATGAGCGATGGGCCTTTATCTCACCACATGTCTGCATCTAACGGTTATAGTGTTATTTCGGAGGTTTCGATTCACAAGTCTAATGCTTCACATATTTTCTTTCGAAATGCAACTCTTTTTTCTTGTTGGTGTACAGATTTGTCACTTATACCATGAAAGTAGATGCAAAATATTTTAAAACAAATGACACAAAGTCCATTTTTCTCACAATTAGTAAAGAAAAGCGATAGTTTCTCTTTTAACAAATAAATTAATCTGAACACAAAGTCTCGGAGATGAAAAAATAGGCATTCTGACCTAACAGATAAATATTGAACAATTATCATGAAGAAACATAATTCATTCATAATTAAAAGGCAACATTAATAAATACACAGATCTAGAAATATATTCTTTTATCTCTCTAATGCCAAAAATGTGGTTTCACAGACCTGTCACCCCACACCTTGTACAATCAAAATTCAAAAAGCGTTGAAAAAGATGAAACTACGCCCCGTTATCATTACGTGTCACAAATTCACAATTCACGAAAGGATTCATGCATGTTGTTAAACTGTTGGAGGTGCTGGGACTTTGTACAGTTCCAACTGCATTTTCATAACTAAATTATGAAATTCAACGTGTTCTTCTTCTAAAACGAAAATCACCCTGTTGTACTCGTCATAACTGGTTTTCTCTTTTCACGCCACTGAACGTAGCTGAGAAATGATGTCAAGTTTCTCTTCTTTAGGCCACTTCAAATTTGGTTGCATGACGGCCATAAGTTCATCTTCCCATACCCTGATATCGGTTGGAAGTACCATTTTGAGGAAACTCTGATTCTGAAGTTCAAAATGCTTCCACCTTTCCTTGTATGCAGGCTCACTTAACTTTACCGACAGGAAGTGACAATCTGCTACTAACTCCGTTTCTCCAACCTCCTTATTTAAGATCTATCCTTTCGAAGGATTTAAAAGATTACGTTAAACCTAAAGTTGGTGTTTGAAAGCATTTGAGAAGACATCCCTTAATGGCACCTTACAATTCATTAAATGAGCTAACACTTCGAAAGTTGTGCATCCTGTCGAGGTCGCCCAATAGCTGACAAACAAAACTTTATAACCATTTGTACGGTAATAAAATCCCAACCATTGATTTCTAGAAATCTAACGGTTCTAGTGTTATTCTGGAGGTTTCAAATCGCAAGTCTAGTGCTTTAGAGATTTAATTTCAGAATGCAACTATAGTTGTCCATGAAACATTCATCCAACGACCCCTATGATTTTTCGTTGGCATATCTGTTTATTTTGCCACTGCATTTTTTAATTATTTTTAATTCACTAATGAAAATATATTTTTTGCTTTGAAAAAAGGTTTTAATCGCCAATGGAAAAAAAGTTCTGGTTTGAAAACTAGTTTTAATCGCCAATGGAAAAAAAAATCTGGTTTGAAAAATGGTTTTAATCACCAATGAAACATATTTTATTTGATTAAAAAAATATTGCATTCACCAAGATTTTCCATAGATTTCTAGGGATTATCAAAGATTCGCTAATTGAGATTATTTGTTTTCTCAAGAAAATGAAAAATTTCGCCAATAAAATTAATAATTTTTATCGAGAAGTATACTGGATTCGCTAGGAATTTACACCTTCACCGAGGGGAGTTCTTAAAGTTTTCCCTACTGGGGCATCTCTTATACTTCACTCTCTCCTTTTTTGTATTTTCTCCCCCTAACTTGAGGAGTTCTTCAAACATTACTCTCCCCCTTTGTCATCAATGGTAAAGGGAAACATCTTTCCCTTTGACACATCGCCTTCATACAATTTTTAATTTTCTACTCTCCCCTTTTGACATTTGTATAGATCACTTTGACACAACTTGCTCACTTCTCTTTAAGTGACACTAGCAATCAACTACTCTTTGCACTTATACATTTTATACTACTCATTCTTCACTTCTCCCTCTACTATTTTCTCTTTTCTGCCACTCCCCTTAGGGACACAAGAAATGCTCCATCAGACTATACCAATCAAGAACACTACTACCTACTCCACTTGAGAGGTAACCTTCATGATCAATCCAAGACTAGGTATGCATATTGAATGCTCACCTAGACAGATGCACCAACTTATACATCTAGTTGAAAGGAGGGACAATAACCCCTAACTTCTATTGGAGATACTCAAAAGTATCTTTTGGAAGAGTCTTTGTAAAAATATTTGTAAATTGATGCTTTGTAGGCACATAATCTAGCTTCACCTAATTCTGTACAACTTTCTCCCTTAGAAAGTGATACCAGATAGAGTCATGTTTTGTTCTTGAATTTATTATGGGTTCTTTGAAATATTGATAGAACTTGTATTATCACACAAGATAGAAATAGGTTCATCATATGATACTCTAATATCCTTCAATGTCAGCTTCATCCATAACACCTATGTGTACCATGATGCTACTGTAATAAATTCTAGTTTTGTCGTAGATAATGATACTGAATCTTGCTTCTTACTCAACCAAGAAACCAATCTACTTCCAAAAAAGAAAGCATCTCCAATTGTACTTATTTTTCATCTGCACATCTTGCCCAATCTCCATCTGTATATGCACTCAAAGAGAAATCAGTATCTCTAGGATACCATAGACCGAAATTCGGAGTTCCCTTCAAGTATCTCGAATTTTGACTACTGCTGCATGTGATTCTCTAGGATCTTCTTGAAATATTTCCAGAAGACATACCACATGTATGATATTTAGTCTAGTAGCAGTTAGATATAGTAGTCCACCAATCATTAATTTGTACTTTATCTGATCAGTCTTAGGAGATTCATTAGTCTTGCTCAATTCAAAACTAGTAACCATAGGAGTACATACCAGTTTAGAATCCTCCATTCCAAACTTCTTCAACATTTCCTTAACACATTTTCACTGTGAAATGAAAAAAATTGATTGACTAATTTGTAATGCAAGGAAGAAATTCATCTCCCCACACATTGACATCTCAAACTCTTGTTGTATCTCTTCTGCAAACCCCTTGCACATACCTATATTTCCTCCAAATATAATATATCAACATACACTATTACAATCAAGATTTGTTCTTCCTCAACCTTGAAGTGAAGTTTGCTATCTGTAGTACCTTTTTTGAATCCTTGCTACAACAAGTACCTATCCAACTTTGCATACTAAGCTTTAGGAACTTGTTTGAGCCCATATAAGGCCTTATTTAACCTACAAACCATATCATCATCATCTGATAATTGAAAACGTTTTGGTTGTTCTAACTCACCATTTAAGAATGCAAAATTGACATCCATCTGATATACCTTGAAGTTTTTATGTGCTATAAAAACCAAAAACATTCTAATGGCATCTATTCTTGCCACTAAAGAAAAAGTCTCTTCAAAATATATTCCTTCTATGTGTCTGTAGCCCTTACACACAAGTCTAGCCTTATTTCTAACAAATTTTCCATCCTCTTTCAACTTGTTTATGAAAACCCATTTAGTTCTTATTACATTCTTTTTTGCAAATCTAGGGACCAATTCCCAAGTCCGATATTTATCAATCTGTTCCAACTCTTCTTTCATAGCCTTGATCCAATTCTCATCTTTGCATGCCTTAGCTACTATTTTAGGTTTTATCTCTAAAAGTAGACAAAAGTTTACATGTTCCTCTATCATAACAACTTTTCTTCTTGTCAACACACCTTTTCTCTTATCTCCAATGATTTGATCTTCAAAATGATTCTTCTGCACATAGTTAGGATTCTTAGGGATATTTTCTAGAGCTTCTTCCTCTTCAACTATCATTTCTTTTTCCTTCTCTTCATCCTTTTATTTTTCCTTGCAAGGGGATTCATCAGATACATATACTTCTATCAATACTAAACTTTGTAATGATTCTTCATCCACCTTAACACTTGCACTCTCAACAATTTTCTTTAGTCTTTTATTGTAGCACCGATAAGCTTTTCTCTTTGTATAATATCCAAGGAAGATTCCTTCATCAGATCTTGCATCAAACTTTCCTAAGTTTTCTTCATCTCTTTTGATATAGCATTCTCTTCCAAATACTCTTAAGTACTTCACAATAGGAGGTTTTCCATACCATAACTCATAGGGAGTCTTTGAATTGCTCACTCTTTCTTTAATTTTGTTAATAATGTAAATTACAGTATGAATTGATTCTTTCCAATAGAATTTTGGTAGATTTTCTTCCTTCATCATAGCCCTTGTTGCTTCTTGAATTTTCATATTTTTCCTCTCCACAACTCCATTATGCTAAGGAGTCCTAGGAGCTAATAAATGTCTCTTTATTCCATGATCTTCACAAAAACTATTAAACTCATTTGAGGTGAACTCACCACCTTTGTTAGACCTCAAACACTTGATTTTCAAATTCATTTCATTCTCAACCATATATTTAAATGCTTTAAACTTATCTGGAGCTTCTAATTTTTCTTTGAGAAATGTCACCCAAGTCATTCTAGAATAATCACTAATTATTAACATGAAATACATGTCACCATGTGAGCTTATTCTGGTAGGTCCACATAGGTCTGTATGTACCAAGTCCAAAGGACCTGTGGTAGAATATTCTTCAGTCTTGAACCTCTTCTTTGTTTTCTTTTTGAGCTGAAATTCCTTGTAAATTGCATTGATAGGCTATGTAATTCTTGGAAAATATCTCACAACATCAATAGAAATGATATTTGCTAGGCTATCAAAATCGATGTGACCCATTCTTCTACACCATAGCCAATTTTTATTTATTTGAGACATAAAGCATTTATCACCACCATGTTTGAGCTGATAAGCATTACCTTCTGTCCTTGTCCCTGCAACAATGAAAGTACTAGATCCTCCTTTTCTGATTTCACAACCATCATCTTGAAACCCCAAATTATATACTCTACTACACATCTATTCTACACTAAGAAGATTATGTCAAAGACCCTTAACATAAAGAACAAAATCTGTTTTATGCTTGCCATGAAAACTAATTGAACCTTTTCCACATATCTTAGCATATGTATCATCACCAAACTTAACAAGACCACCATCATACTTTTTAAGTTTAACAAACTTTCTCTTATGACCTATCATATGATTTTAGAATCCACTATCAATTATCCAGTAATTTCTTTCCTCTCTTGCATGAAAAATAGTCACCACAGTTCCTTCAACCTTGTGACCTATTTCCAGATCAGGTTTCTTCACATATCTTTCATAATTAGTAGAATTAGTTCCAACATTTAAAGCCATGAACAAGAACTCATCAATTTCTTCATCAGGATAGTCAAATTCTTCATCATTAGATACACCATTGTCTTTTTCCAAATAATAACTCTTCTTGACAGATTTACCTTTATGATCCTTATGTTTTTCATTTGAAACTTTGGTTGGATATTTAGAAGCATAAGGACCTATCTTTCCACAATTGAAACATTTAAAGGATAACTTACCTATGTATTTTCTAGTGTCCTTTTTCAATCTCCTTACAAAATTTGCTTCCAGCTCATCAAGATCATTAGGATCTGATTCACCACCTTTCTTTGCCTTGCATACGTTAAAATTAGTTTCTTTCTTTGTAGTATCTTGACCAAACGCTCTCAATTCATAAGAAATTAAAGAACTAAACATCTGATCTCTAGAATAATTATCCAAATTCTGAATTTCCTCAATAGGAGAAACATTAGAACTATAAATTTTAGGAAGAGTTCTTAGTACCTTTTTCACAACTTCAATTTATTCTAGCTTGCCACCAAGACCATTAATGACATTGACTACTTCATCCACTTTGAGCATGTAGGCTATAATATCTTCATCCTCAGACATCCTTAGGGTTTCAAATTTGGCTAGTTATTTTTGCATCTTTGCTTGCATGGCTTTATCATCTCCATCATAAATACTCTCCAACTTTGTTGAGACATCTTTAGCAGATTTCAAACTTATCGCCTTCCTAAGTTCAAAATCGGAGAGACCACTTAGAATAGAATTCCTTGTTTTACCATTTCTCTCATAATGCTTGATCTCATCATCACTCGCTAGACCATTAGCAGACATGGTATATCCTTTTTCAACTGATTTCCAAACACCAAATCCAAGAGGGACTAGAAAGGATTCCATTCTGGCTTTCTAGTAAGTATAATTCATTTCATTAAACATAGGAGATTTGACACGTTTCTTGTGCGCCATCAAGATCTACCTCAAGAAATTTAACTTCTTTCAAGGAACCACAACTCTTATATCAATTGTTAGATGCACATGATAATTGAGAGGGGGAGGGGTGAATTGGTTATACATTAAAACATTCAATCTTTTATTAAATTTCAAACCCTTATTAAGCATTAGCAGAATGTAAACATGTGAAACAATAATGCAAACACAACCATACACAAGAGAATACTAGATTTAAATGAAAAACCCTAAGTAGGGAAAAACCAGGATAAGGATTAGCTGACATATATATGAATAGCAACACCAAATACAATTAGGCTCACTACCTAGAATATAAGAAAGGATCATTGCCCAAAAGAAAGAAGAATATAAGAAACTATTATAGAGAGATTCACTATCTTAGAGCAAGAGGAAAGATCCACCACTACAACTCTATGCCATTCACAACCTTTGGCTCACTGCCTCTAGTAAATTCAAGCACACTGAAAATATAGACACCTTCTGCTCACTACATCTGGAGTTATAGGCATTAAGCTCACACTCAAATCACCACACTTGATCACATTAACATCTTTTGAACACCTTTTGCTTAGATCCAATAATTCACCTTGCATTTATACCATCTACGATCTAAACAATATTAATTAGGCCAACCTTAATGAAATGTATGCACCTCAAATGTGTAACACCAAAATAGGTTGACAACAAACACCTTCATAGTGGAAAGAAGTGAATTTAGACCACACCAAGGGTTAACTAGGACATAAAGCTACACTGACACGCATCACCATGCTTTCATAAATAGGTAACAACCTTCGAAATTAGCGCTAGCACCCAGATCAACTAAACCTGCACTAACACTAACAAGCAACCACATACACACTTCTTCAAGTCTAAAAAAAATATGTGAAACACTTCAAAGCATCCACACAACACCCTAAAATATTCTAGCATCATCAATATATTCTTTAACACTGTCACAACTACTTGAAACAAAGAATAATTTCATCTTGTGCATTAGGATACACTACCACTGAACTCCAACATAAGAACTGATCTTATAGAGCAACTCAACACTAGAAATTTCAAGGGAAGGTAGATTCAGGTAACATAAGCATATTCTCAAATCTGCGAGACAAGAAACCTTACTGCAAAGAAATGCGGAACAATCTCATATCTCTCAGACAACCTTTTTTATAGATAAACACACTATCACACACAACTTCTACTTTTGTATGATCTAGAACCTGAGACTTTGGATATAAATCTTTGGACACCACTGATCATCACATCCAAACTGCACAAGCATATCTTCAACCATGAAGAATTCAGAGCATAACATTGAACACACATCTGCCACACTGCACAATATTTTATTCAATTTTTTAAAAAAGGAACTTGGAAACCAAGTGAACCAACTACATCAGCAACACCAAAAACATCTCATCAACATAGATGCATCACTTTCAACAACAACAATCTCCCCATCTAAAATATCTACTCAACACCACACTAGAGGTTGCATCAGTGACAATACTAAAGACAACATAGTGCAACACACTCACTGTTGACATCAATGACAACATTGCACCAATTTTCCTGACCATACTAGAGGTTGACATCAATGACAACACCAACAACATTTGCAATATATTTCTCTCATTCTCTATGAATAAATCTAGTAAACTATTTTTTAATTTTTTAAAAAGATTGTTATGTAGCTCTTTAAACCACTTTTGTTCATATTCAATTATGAATTTGGTAAATTAGATTTTTGGTTTTATAGTACTTTAAGTGTTCTTTCTATTCCATATTAAAAGTTGGAAATATATATTTTTTGAATAATTTATGATAATTTTACTCTAGCTTGCAATTATGTGATTACAACCTCATTTTGTATGATGATACTAAGTCATTTACACTATTGGAAATTTCTTGAAAGTTTTATATTTTTTGATTTTTTTTTAGTTTTCTAAATTCATTTCCAAAAAATCATTTGATATTTATCTTACTTCCATGGCATTTCACATTACCACTATTCTTGGGGATGTATTATCCAACAATTCATATACATCTTTACACTTGCATTTCTTTGAAACATTTGGTCAAACAAAATACATGTCTTTATTGTAGGTGCACATTTCATGAAACATTCTATCAAATAATTCACTTTCATTTATATTTTTCATGGAAGTTTACTTGGGTGCTTGTAATAACATCCTTATACCAAATCTATTTTTATATTCATTTGAGGATGTCCTCAAATCATATTTTCAATAACAAAAATTATGTTTGGTCTAATTATTTTAATTCATATGCTGTATTTTGGTGCCTTCTCTTTTGCATTGTGTATAGCTTGTAAATGAAACACCATTATGAATGATGAAAATTTCCTAATTTCTCTCAATTATGTTTATTATTTTACACGTTGTCTAGGATTTGATTATTTTCACCTTGATTCTTACTTTCTTGATCCATGTATAAAATATACAAAAAAAATTGTTTGTTCAAATGATTCATATGTATCTTTGAATTACTTAAGATTTGAAAGCTCATGCCAAGTTTCAAGCTTGCTCAACTTCTATGAGATCTCTATATCACCAAGTCATCAAATTTATATTGCTAATGAGAATTAACTTGTCGGCCTAATGTTACATTTATAAGTGATACAATATCTATATATATATATGTATATATATATATATATGTATATATATATATATGTATATGGTATTATATAGGTATAGTACATTAATTGATTGTATAAAGTCATTATACTAGATAGTATACATATTTGTTCATTTTGGTGAAGTAGTTATTGCATCTAGATAAATTACAATGTTAACACTATAATCTTTTGGTAGAATTGGTAATTACAATTTTGAATGAATTAATATGGAATAGCTATAACTGTATGATAAATATATTTTGATAAGAAGAAGTATTCAAGGATTTGATCTCTTATTAGAGTAAGTTTTGACTATTTTGTATTCTGACACAACTAATATTGAGAAAAAAATGCAATAGACATCAATAACCTTGAGTTCATGGAAAGAGGATACCTACTATATCATTGTGTACTACATTTTAGTGTATGAGTTTCATAAATTTGGTAATTGAAAATAATATAGAATATATTAATACATTTTTCTATAACATACCTAAATACTTTAATTATATCATAGAAAATTTATTACAATTATTTCCTTGCTTGTTGGTTTATGATTGAAGCCTATAAAAGGAGATTGGTGGTTGAATGATGAGTTTGTCTTATTAGTATTTGATTAGTTTGTTATATATTATATCTAGCTAACTAATTTCATATTTTGTGACTTTTTTAAGTGACATAAATTTATGGTGATTTATTTTTTATTTGTTATCATTTATGTTTTAATTGTAAGATTAAATAACAAGAAATAAAGTAGAAAGTAATTATCACTTAGCTAGTGAAAGAAGCAATTTTTTTCTCTTTATTATTATTATTATTTTTAATTTTGATTTATTTTTTCTTATTTTAGAATTTTTAAATAGTATCGATGGAGAAGGATGAGAATACGAATTTGGATATGTGAGTGTGAAAGATAGTGGATGGTTGACAGGGAGATGGAGGAAGGAAATCATCTAGTTCCATGGATGGTATACCTTGAAGAAGTGATAGAATGATTTATGTGTTGGAAGTCTACCATTGATGATGTAGTTTGGCAACATGAGCATGAAGTATATATATATTGATTGATCCAGTGTTTTCATTGATGTCAACATTGTTATGATTATCTTAGCATAGTGTGGGAGCATTTTTTTGAAGACATTTGTACAATGTAAGTTGGTCCAAAAAGTATGACTTATTAGGAAATTGACTAAGTATTTCCTTTGGTAGTTTTATGGTTCATTGCATCAGTTTTTAGGTTTTCACTTCACCACAAGTGGAGATATCACTATGTGATTTTAAATACAGTTTTGAGATCATCAGATGTAGCTATATTCAAGATTTTGTGACATTTTTTGAAGGTTTTCGAAAGATATGAATGATAGTGCCCAACCTTGTATATCACAGTTACTTTTTGAAGTGTATCAGTGTGGGAGATTTTGCATTTCTTCGCAGATAATTATTTTGTTTTGCAATCCTTAGGACAAGATAATAGTTTTCAACTAAATGGGAATTCAAAGGAAGATTGAGCTTTGAGGTTGCACGTTTTGCAAATTAATGTACACTTGAAGGTTTTGTGTTTAGGTCTATTTTTGGGCTGACCTAACACGTTTAATGTTTCATGGAGGATAAACAAGTAATTTTATCTTATGTGGGATTTATATTAGGTCCATGCCAATCTATCTTGATGTAAATTGAATTTTGAATTAAGGTGCAAAGTGTGGATAAAATGTTTCGAGGATGACATACTTAATTTTGTGTGTTACTTCCAATTAGGTCGACCTAATGGAAGTTACACTTGATATGGATATATATTAGAGAAGCATTTGATGATGAAAAGATAGAAGATTGTATGTGTGTTGAAAGATATATGACATGTATGGTGGTTCACCCACATTTGTGTGATGCAGAATTGAGAAAATTGTGAGAAAAATAGAGTATTGATTTAGATTAGTGTGGAGATCATTTTATACTTCATTGGAACTGTAATCTAGCATTTGATAAATACTATTCTATCAGTTCAAATAGGATGTATAGCCACTGCTTCTTTGTTCCTTGTTTTTCTCCATGGACAAAGAGTTCACTTAGATAGCGAGTCCACTTGATAGTGAGCCTTTTTGTAAGATCTTATATCTAGATATAATATATTGTGAGCTAACCCTCATTGTAGTTTTTCCCTTTTTGGGTTTTCCACGTAAAAATATTGGTGTTCATGTGTCATGTGATTTTTTAGATGTCTTCATTCTTTTATTCATCATTGCAAATATATTTATCCTAGTAATTGGGTGGCTTATGTTTAATTGGTTTAAAGGAATACTAAGTCACCCCCCCTCTCAGTATTTCGGGTGTTCAACAATTGGTATCAGAGTTTGGATCCCTGGAAGGAGCTTGACCACTTTGGGAAGATATTGGAGTTTGAACACATGGCTAATAGAAAGTATTCTATTCCTCTGGAAGAGATTCTTGCTATTGAATACATAGAAGATTGCATGTTAGACAAAGATGAAGAGCTCAAAGTTGTTCTTCAAGATATTAACAAAGTTGAAGATGAGAACGAAGATGTGAAGGAAAATCTAAAAGAGGCAAACGAGTGCATCAAAAAATAGAGAGAGCATATTATGAAATTTAGAGAAAGGCATAAGGAAGTCAATCTAAATATTGCAATGGTAAAAACAAATATTGAATAATGCACAAGACTTGAACAAGAGGTGGTAAATTTGAGATCAGATCTGGAGAAAGCAAGAATTCATGAGGATAAATTCAAAATAAGTTCTGCAATGCTTGATGAACTAATTACATGGCAAAAAACATCTAAAAAAAAGGAGTTTCAAGACTTGAAAAAGGAGAAAGCTCAAAAATATCAGACATCTAATGCAAAGAAGATCAGTGAACTAGAGAAAGCTGAAGGGAAGAAGAAAAATGACATGTTATGGGGTGATCCCACAATAGTGGTTTACAATTTTTGGCCAAATTGGACACTGAAATTATTATTTTAGACTAAATCTTCACACTCGGGCACCTATAGCAGTTAAACCATGAGGAATTTCAAGATGATGCAAACTAGAGTCTCATCACATTTTGTCTGTAGATTCTAAAAATATTTTTTTGAAATTTTTTGAATTCAGATTGCACTTCTTTTTCCATCTCCCACGAAAACTGGTTTTTTTCAGAAAACAACATTTTTAAAAAGTTACGCTCACTGTATACAATATAACTCTTTTTGTGTGAAGGATAAAATTCTAATTTTTTTGAATTTAGATTTCTAACTATGATATCTAGCACTTTCATTTGGTCTCATAGTTTTTTATTGACTATTTTTTCCTTAATCAAGTTTCGAAGTCAAACCAATTGCAATTCAGACATAGGTGGACTGTATACAACATAATTTTTTTTTATGTATTGAATTTTTTTTTTTTTTAATGGATCGAGGACATCAATACCCAGCACGAACATATTTTTTTAAAATTTATTTTGATAATCTGCTATTTTTTCACATGTGCAAAACAAAGAGCTTGATTTTCGGTGAAAAACCTATGTTTAATAAAACTAAAAAAACACATACATAATAAAACCAAAACATATTAAAATTTTATTCATTGGATAGCTCATTCTGAGGACTACCATCTTCCAGTTGGGTTTGTGAAGTCTCCTCCATTTTCATCATCAACCCGAGCTTCGAAGGGCATAAATCTACTAAAATTTGGTGGAAGAGGAGGAGAAGGGCAAAAAAGGAAGGTTCGAGCGAACCCCCCTTTGAGCGAACCCCCTTTCGAATGAAACCCCCTTCGCTCGAAGGGGTGAAGGGGAGTTCGTTCGAAAGGGGGTTCGCTCGAACCCCCCTTTTTTTTGAATTTTCCATTCATTTCTATGAAGAAACGTGACATCATAGGGTTCGAGTGAACCCACCATGCAAAAGGGGGTTCACTCGAACTAGGGGTTCGACCGAACCCCTCTTTTGGGCTCGTGCAAACTCCCTAGTTTGAACAAACCCTTAGAAACATGAAATTTCGAATGTGTAAGCATTTTTACCAATTTCCTTCCTCATCAAAATTGTACAGTACTATTATGGGTTTACCCTATGGGAACAAAGAAGCAATGCTAAAAGACCCCCTATCAAACAACCAAATGCTTAAAGGTACCAATCTTTCATGGTTTCTATTATTTTTGCAATAAGTTTGGACATAGAGCTATGGAATATAGAAGAAGAGTGAATCAAAATGTTTCATCCTTTACTGGTGAATGCTTTAGATGTAAGAAATCTGGACACATAGCAAGTGAATGCAAAAGTCAAATGGTGAATAGATACAAAAATGGTAGAGTGAATCAATTTTCAATGGTTATTGCTATACATGCTATACATTTGGACACAAAGCTAATCGATGCAAATCTAGAATGAATGGAAGAAATAATTCTCAAAGAAATATCACACGTAACAATTACATAAACCTTGGACATATCGCTAAATTTTGCATAAATAAAATCACAAGGAAGAATGATCCGATGAAGAAGAATGAACCAATTAAAAAGATTGATTCAGATGAAGTGAAAAAAGAAAAGAAAAGATATGGAAAAAGAAAGGAGAGATTGAGGATAAGGGAGAATTTGTACCACCCTCCAGTGCAGATGTTTCCTCTAGTAACTAAGCCCGAAACTATGGCTTAGGGGAAGATTTAATGAATATCGTATATCCCCCGTCCGAAACAAGGTACTGGAACTACAACACAAAGATATGTCATGGATAATGAAATTATTGAGCTATGGAATAAAATTACAGAAGAAAATATGCTAATGCAGAGGTTTACAAAGAATGATAAGATGACTGTGCACATAGTTTTAGGGTTATCATCTTTTTGTTCTGAAGCACATATTACAGAGTTAGGTGAAATCAGAGAATTAAATGCAAGTGTGCTCAGGAAGATTCATTTAACTAAAAGCATTTGAAGGGGAAGAGAAGAGAAAAAGAGGAAATTGAAGGGTTCAATGTGTCTCCCAATGGCCGAACATCAAAATCCTAAGTTCGTCGAGCTGGCTAAGAGGTATTTTGCAATTCCTTCATATTCTTGTCTTTCAGAATTTTTCTTTGTAAGTAATTTAAATGTAATGGAGGTATCAAAGGTTGTAGATGTCTCATAGAGACCGCAACCTGAGATTAAAAGACATTCCGCCAAAGTTTTTCTAGATGATCCCTTAGGTGCATTCTCTCACACTCCCTATGGGGTTTTACCTACTGAAGACATTAAAGCATACATTCATGAGAAAATGGAAGAAGTTTCTCCTAATAGACTATTTGTTTTATGGACATAAGAGTTAGAAGAAAATGTTGACACTTTAAAATTAGAATACAAAGCCTTAAGTGAGAAGAGGTTGGATGTGTGGAAAATGTTTTCGACATTTGAATACAAAGAGAAGTATACCTGAATTGTGCTAAGAAGAATTCATGATGAATCCATATGGATTGATGACCCTTACATGATGACCAAGGAAGCTTTTAGAGAAATAACTAGTTTGTGGTCCTCTAGACTAGTTCCAGACCGAATATTTGTTAAAATCAAGGATGTAATAGAAAAGACAAGTACTACTCTTGATCAAAAGGAACTCAATTTGGACTCTATTAGAAAATCGACACTCTAGTATGTTGTAATGCTCATAGGTCACAAGATTTATTACCCAAATAGAGACAATAGAGTCTTTTCCATCACCATTCATGTGGCACAAGATATGATTGAAAATAATATTGATTATGAACTCTATGAACTTCTCCAACAACAATTGTTGGAAAACTTGAAGGATTTATCACCCAAATAGAGACAATACAATCTTTGCCATCACCATTCATGTGGCACAAGATATGTTTGAAAATAATATTGATTATGAACCCTATGAATTTCTCCAACAACAATTGTTGGAAAACCTGAAGGATATTAAGAAGAAGAAGCGTACATTCAGGTATGGAACATTGGTAATCTGTCTACTTTTCTAATTCTTAAGGGAAGTACCAATGGTTGGGAAAGTTAATTGGATAAATGCATAACCTATTGCACATTATATTGTAGACCATATGAGAAGCCTTGGAGCTATGAATGCTCAAGATGAGGCCCTTGCAACATTATTTGCATTATTTCAAAGTAGAATGAATGAAAGGATGAGAATTCCTAGAAGTGTGATGGAAAGATACTTAAAAGACATTAAATTTCATGTTTCCACTAATTTTTTTTTTATGGAAGAAATTGAACCTAGGACTATTTGGATCTCAAAACTAGATTATGAAGTGTCATAGGAAAAAGCTATTAGCTATGCAAAAATACTTCTAAGCATTCCCAAAGACCCCAAAAAACCAAGGATAAAGGATAGGACTAGAGCTAAGATGAGTGCAAAAGTCTTTGATAGTTCTAGGAGATCAGGTAAGAAGAAAAAAATCACAGATAGCCCTCTGGTTGTAGGGAAGCTAAACAAGAAGTTACAAGACAAAAGGATATTGATGTCAATATTGTTGAAGAAGAAAGAATTCACATAGATGATGCTCAACATGAGGATGAGATTAGTGTCAGAACCACTAATGCACAAGATATGGATGAAGCTATAAAGGCCTTAGAAGAGATAACTCCTGGTACAAGTATTGATGCATCATTATCTGCTTTGGAAAATTTCACTCTTTGTTGTTTCTTTCAAGGAATATGCCTATAAACTAAAAGGAAAAATTAAAATTGAATCAGAGGCAAGGCTTGCAGAAAAGAAAATATTGAATATCACAAGAAAGTGTGCAAGTGCACATCACAAAGTTACATAATGTTTGAAGGATGTACATCCTGTGGGGAAGAAGCACAAAAAATATATTCTTATTGCATGAAATGTCCAGATATCACACAAAGCATAAAAGATGCTATGAGTAAAATTGAAACACAAATAACCACAACAACATATACTTATGATCCAATGTGAGACAAAGATGATCGGACCTAGACTAGAATAATGCAACTACATGACAATTTATTCTCCCTGTAGAGTTAGAGAGAAGAGACAATCAAACAACATGTGAAGCTAAGGGAATTAGTGAATAAAATATATATGCCCATGTCATGTTCCCTTTCTAGTACTGATAAACTCTGAAAGATAAAGCTCAACCCTAGTACTCTAGAAGAAGGAGAAGAAAATCTAATGGAGCTTGAATTACAGTACATGACACTTGTAGAAGCAAAGAGGCTTTGGGAAGAAGGAAGATCTACTTGGAAAGACATCCAGAAGCTCAAAGTATAAAAATCCTCAGGCTAACAATTTTTACTCCTATGCATTTTTTTAAGTTTTTAGAATCCCTATTGCATGAATAAAGGCATAAAAGTTCCCTTTTTTGGTTAATTCTCTGAGTGGGAGTATACTGAGTTTTTGCACATCCTTTTCCATTGATGTCAAAAGGGGAGAGGTATTGGGAAAAAATTGAAGAAAATTTTGAAAGACAATTGGAGAGTTATTCGAGAAATATTTTTGGAGAGATATGAGTAAGGGGGAGATAGAAATTTTTTTTGATTGCATGTTGTCATCAATGACAAAGGGGGATATTGTTGGAAGTTGGAAGTTTTCCATTGATGATGCAGTTTGGAAACATGAGCATGCAATATATATTGCTTGATCAAGTGTTGTCATTGATGTCAACATTGTTATGATCATCCTAGCATAGTGTGGAAGCATTTTTTTTTTAAGACATTTGTACAATGCAAGTTGGTTCAAAAAGTATGGCTTATCACGAAATTGACTAAGTATTTCTTGGGGTAGTTTTATGGTTCAGTGCGTTAGTTTTTGGGTCCGCAATTCACAAGTGGAGATATCACTCTATGATTTTGACTACAGTTTTGAGATCATTAGATGTAGCTATATTTAAGATTTTGTGACATTCTCTGAAGGTTCCCAAAAGATATGAATGACAGTGCTCAACCTTGTATATCATAATTAATTTGTGTATAGTGTATTAGTGTGGGAGATTCCACATTTCTTTGTGGATAATTATTTTCTTTTGTGATGCTTAGGACAAGTTAATAATTGTCGGCTAAATGTGATTTCGAAGGAAGATCGAGCTTTTGTTGCCAACAAAAGGGCAGACAACTGAGAGGGGGGTGAATTAGTTGGCACAAAATTTCAAACTTATTAAACTTATTAACCTTTAATCTCAAATTTGATTAATAACACTGAAAGCATGAATCAACAACACATCAGAAAAACACATAACACCAATTTTTTTGCGTGGAAACCCTGTTAGGGGAAAAACCACGGTGGAGGTTAATCCACAAGTTATACCCTGTTAAAAGTATAAGAAGAATATATGAGGAATGCACATGCATTCAAGCACATTGCTCAAAGGAAGACTCACCGTCTTACAAAAAAAATTCAGATTAAATCCATTTGAATAATTTGAACTAAGAAATTAGCATCTACTAATGCTTGAGTACAGTTTTGATTAAGCACATGAACACTTCACTTTCTTTCACTCTTCTTCACACTCTACTCTGCCTTCGAATGATCTAAACCTTTTTCGCACATAACACTCACACACTTCGCATTTCACACACCACACATGCATCTCAAATGAAGAAACAATCACTTATATATATCCACAATAGGAAATTACATTGCTTTATGGTTGCTTCAACAAAATAATAGAATGGATACAAATTGACGGCCCAGAACAATAAAGATTATCAATGTGCATCAACCAAGGTTGACCACAACATAGTAGAGACCCAAAATAATGTTCTTGAACATAAAAAAACCTTCAAAGATTCTTCCTCGAATATCCACAACACGCTTCAAACACCTTGTCAACCATGAACATGAAAAACATGAACACGCAAGAGAAAATCTTGGATCACAAGCACAATGATCAATGCAGATGTGCAAAATAGATAAAACATGATCTAGAAACATCCATGAACACCACAAGAACATACACAATAACTCAAATTACAAGAATCACATTATCTTCTTCCATGAACACCATTTATAGTAATAGAATAGCTGTCAGAACACATAAACTTGTAACTTCCTCAAATCTCCATTCGTACCTCTAAAAATTTTATAGTAGAAACTAGATAGATTTGAAAAAAAACCATTTTATCCGCAACATCACACTATCAGCATACTAAACTTTCTTCCATACTGATCTTCACTACTTCACAGACAACCTACAACATATTTTATTACAATTTTCTCAATATCCTTGACATATACATTCTTAAAAGATATTAATGCTAATAGTGTTGACATCACTGACAACCGCATATGACCAAGTGGACCACAACATCCAAAATTCTCCCCCTTTGGCATTGATGCCAACACATGATGTGAAAAAACACCATGAATGCAACTAACTCTTCTTCCAACAATCTCCCCTTTACACATTTCTCTTTTCTCCCTTAATTCTTCAAGAGTTTTTCACATTAATCTTCTCCCCCTTTGATATTAATGGAAAAGGTACACAAGCTCTGAACCACATATCTAAATCATCTAACTACTCCCCTTGAGTAGCGACCACCACATCATCAATCTAAATCAAGATATGACTGTGAATGCACAAACCGATGCAAGGACTATGCATCTTAGTTTTGATTAGGAGGGGTAATTACCCCTAACTTCCCTCTGAGATACTCAAAAGTATCCTTGGGCAAAGGCTTAGTAAATATGTTTGCAATCTGTTCCTTAGTAGGCACATACTCCAGTCTGACTTCCTTATCACTCACTTTATCTCTCAAAAAGTGGTACTTGATAGATATATGCTCGATCTTTGAATGCAACACCAAATTCTTAGAAATTTTTATAGCACTTGAGTTATCATAGAGTATGGCAATAGGTTCATCACACATAACTTTGATATCTTTAAACATCTACTTCATCCACAATACTTGAGTACAATTGTTAACAACAACAATATATTTTGCCTCTGCAATAGACAAGGAAATGACATTTCACTTTTATCTTAACCATGAAATCAATTTCTTTCCCAAGAAAAATGTGCCACCACTACAATTTTTCTTGTCATTGACATCTTCTGCCCAATCACCATTAGTAAATGCACTTAAAGTAAGATCATCATTTTTAGGATACCATAGGCCAAAATTAATTGTTCCCTTCAAGTATCTAAAAATTCTCTTTATAAAAGTCACATGAGATTCCTTAGGATCGGAAACAATGCATACACCATTCATGATATTAGGTCTAGTTTGAGTCAAATACAACAATCCACCAATCATTGATTTGTATCTAGTCTGATTTGCCTTCAGAGAATCATCATCTTGTGTCAACTTACATCTAGTCACCATGGGTGTACCGACTCATTTTGAATCTTTCATACCAAACTTCTTTAGCAGTTCTCTCACATACTTGGACTGAGACATAAAGATCCCTTTATCCACCTAAGTAATTTACAATCCTTAAAAGACTTTCAACTCTCCAATCATTAACATCTCAAACTCATTTTGCATCTCATTAGAAAACTTCATGCACAAACCATCATCTCCTCCAAAAATGATATCATCAACAAAGACTTCCACAAACAAATCTTTATCATCATCAATCTTGAAATATAGACTACTATCAACAGTACCTTTTTTAAATCCAAGCTTCAACAAATACTTATCCAATCTGGCATACCAAGCTCTACGGTCTTGCTTGAGTCCATATAATGCTTTCTTCAACCGAAAAACCATATCTCCTTGATCAGTCAATTGAAATCCATTAGGTTGCTCAATATACACTTCTTCTAATTCACCGTTTAGAAATGTTGAATTGACATCCATCTAATAAAATTTGTAGTTTTTGTAAGCAACATAAGCAAGAAACAGTTTCACAGCTTCAATTCTAGCAACAAGAGAAATTTTTTCTTCAAAGTCAATTCCTTCCATCTGAGAGTATCCTTTTCATACTAGTCTTGGGGTGATCCCACAATAGTGGTTTACAATTTTTGGCCAAACTGGACACTAAAATAATTATTTTTAACCAATTCTTCACATTCGGGCACCTATAGCAACTAAACCGTAATAAATTTGAAGATGATGCAAACTAGATTCTCATCAAATTTTGTTTGTAGATTCTAAAAATATTTTTTTCAAAATTTTTGGAATAAGATTGCACTTCTTTTTCCATCTCCCATGAAAATTGGTTTTTTTCAAAAAATAATATTTTTGAAAAGTGACGCTCACTGTATACAACATAACTTTTTTTGTATGAAGGATAAAATTCTATTTTTTTTGAATTTAGATTTGTAACTATGATATCTAGCACTTTCATTTGGTCTCATAGTTTTTTATTGAATATTTTTTCCTTAAAAGAGTTTCGAAGTCAAACCAATTGCAATTCAGACATAGGCGGACTGTATACAACATAACTTTTTCTATATGTATTGAAATTCATTTTTTTTTTTTTAATGGATCAAGGACATCAATACCCAGGACAAAAATATTTTTTAAAAAATTATTTTGATAATTTGCTATTTTTTCACATGTGCAAAACAAAGAGCTTGATTTTCGGTGAAAAACCTATGTCTAATAAAACTAAAAAAACACATACATAATAAAACCAAAACATATTAAAATTATATTCAAGGGATAGCTAATTTTGAGGACTACCATAATCATTTGAAATAAATTATAAATGAATTCATTAGATCCCCCAAAAGGTAAATCAAAAGTGATTTTTTATCAGCATTTTGATAGGTGTAAAGGAGACTCATTTGTAGGTATGGTTTAAAACTAGTGAGGTTCTATCCAAGGGGGTTTGATATAAGGTGGTTTGATCAAACCCTCTTCAATTGGAATCCTTAAAATGAAACTTTTAAAGGTTTAAATCATTATATTTTCTAAAAATATGTGATTTCAACAAAAATCAGTTCCTCTCAGAAATTGTAAACCAACTTTGTGGGATCACCCCTTGCTTTGTTTTTGATAACTTCACCTTGTTCATTCAGTTTGTTTCTAAAGACCCACTTAGTTCCAATTACATTTTTGTCTTTAGGTCTAGGAACAAGAATCTATGTATTATTCTTTTCAATTTGTTGTAGTTCTTCTTTCATTGCTTCAATCCAATGCTCATCTTTGCATGTTTCATTGACACTAGTTGGCTCAACCTTTGAAATTAAACAATATTCTTCTACAATTCTTCTCCTAGTCTGGACAACTTCATTCATATCTCCTATAATCTAACTTTCTGAATGATTTAAGCTTATATACCTTAGAGTCTTAGAGTGTTCTTGAATTTCAGGCTCTTGTGATCTTTCTTTTGTACTTTCACTATTCTCTCCTTCTTGATCTTCTTGATTCACTGGAACGATTTGAAGTCCGACTCTTATTTGTACTGTCATTCTGATCATCAGAATCATACCCACAAGTTTTGGAGGGTCTGACAATGTCTTCATCAACCTTAACATTTTCACTTTCAACCATTTTCTTTAATCTCTTGTTGTAGCACCGATAGGCCTTACTCTTAGTAGAATAACCAAGAAAGATTCCTTCATCACTTCTAGCATCAAAATTTCCTATATCTTCATCTCTCCTGAGACAACATTTGCTCCCAAAGATTTTGAAATATCTAATAGTAGGCTTATGACCAAACCATAGCTCAAAAGGAGTCTTACTAGTATTACCTTTGATTTGTATCTGGTTAAGGATATAAACAACAATACTCACAACTTCTCTTCAATGGATATGAGGGACATTTTCTTCCAACATCATAGTTCTAGCAGCATCTTGAACTATCCTATTTTACCTTTCCACAACTCCATTCTGTTGAGGGGTCTACGGTACAGATAATTATCTCTTCATCCCATGTTCTTCACAAAAAAATTAAACTCACCGGAAGTAAATTCACCACCTCTATCTGATCTCATACACTTAATCTTTAGACCTGTCTCTATCTCAACCATAGCCTTAAAGATCTTGAACTTTTCTAGAGATTCAAATTTCTCCCTTAAGAAAGTAACCCACATCATCCTAGAGTAATCATCAATAAGTAACATGAAGTACCTGTAACCTTGTAGACTTCTAATTCTAGCAGGACCACACAAGTCAGTATGCACAAGCTCCAACAATTCATTTGAACAATGTTGTTTGCTCTGAAATGAAATTCTAGTTTGTTTTCCTAACTGACATTCCTTGCATATGATATTAGTAGGCTTCACCAATTCAGGAAGATCTCTCACAACTTGTGAGGAAATTATTTTGATAATATTGTTAAAGTTTACATGACACATTCTTCTATGCCATAAACAATTTTCATCAACTTGAGCAATCCGACAACTTTTACTAGCAGCATTCAAATGAAAGATGTTACCTTTTGTTTTAGTATCTGAAGCAATCACATTTCTAGAACTTCCCAGTATGCTATATTTCCCATCTTTGAATTGAAGATGGTATCCCTTATCAACCATCTGTCCAACACTCAAAATATTATGCTTCATACCTTCAACATAAAGAACATCATCAGTATTATGCTTACCATCAAAAGAAATACATCCTCTACCATGAATTATACCACCATTGCTATCACCAAATCCTACAACACCACTATCATACTTTTCTAGGCTTACAAATTTACTTTTATCACCTATCATGTGATGTGAGCATCCACTGCCAATTACCCATTCATATTTTTCTTCAACTCGAGCAACTAGAGCTTTCTCCACATCTGTACAACTAGCAAATTCAGTAGACATAAAATTATTTTCCTTGATAGCAATAAATACAAAATTATCTTCACTTACATTCCATTCATCTTTTTCTTCAACTTGAGCAACTAGAGCTTTCTCCACATCTGTACAACTAGCAGATTCAGTAGACACAAAACTATTTTCCTTGATAGCAATAAATACAAACTCATCTTCACTCACATTCCCTTTGTTAGATTCATCATCTGTCACACCTTCATCAACAACATAGTGACACTTCTTTTGAAATTTAGGCTTGTAAGGTCTTGTCTTAAGAACTCTTTCTGGACACCTGGATGCAAAATGACCTATCTTGTTGTAAGAAAAACATTTAATAGGCAACTTTCCTTTATACTTACCTTCTCTGACTTCCGTTTTCACAATAAGTGCTTTAAGCTCATTCAATTGTCTTTCTTCTTCTTCAATCTGTCTCATTTTTTCCTCATATTTGAATACCTTTCTAGAAGAACTTTCACTCAGAGCATATCTCTGCTTGTCTCTCTCGGAATTAGTAGCTTTAAATGTAGATTTTGTCTTCAGAGGGGTATCACCGAATTCACTTAACTCAAAAGTAGTAAGTTTATCAAACAACATATCTCTGGTTATATTTGTCACAGTTCAGAGCTCCTCAATGGCTGCAACTTTGATTTTGTATGCATTAGGCAAGGATCTAACCACTTTACCAATGATCTCTAATTCATCCATCTGTCCACCAACACATTTGATACCACACACAAGTTCATTTACTCTTTGCATGAAAGTAGAAATACTCTCATCATTACCCATCTTCAACAATTCATATTTTCCTTTCAAACTCTGTAGTTTAGCCATCTTCACATTAGCATCACCTTCATATAAAGTTTCCAACTTTTTCGAGATCTCATAAGAAGTTCTCAGATCCATAACATTCGTCATCTCAAAATTAGTCAAAGCACTCAACAATGCTTCCTTAGCCCTGATGTTATATTCAACATCCCTAATCTCAGCAGTAGTAGGACCACTTGGAGGAATAACATAGCTATTGTATGTAATGTTCCAGTAGGATTCACCAATGCATCTCAGATGACACTCCATTCGAATCTTCCATAGAGAATAATTTGTTCCATCAAATATCAAACTATCCTTCTTGTATGTCGCCATCTCGGATCACCTCAAGCTGTTAAACTTCTCCCAAGGAACTTGCTCTGATACCATTTGTTGGCAACACAAGGGCACACAACTGGGAGGGGGGATGAATCAGTTGTCACATAATTTCAAACTTATTAAACTTATTAACCTTTAATCTTAGATTTGATTAATAACAGTGAAAAAATGAATCAAAAACACATTAGAAACACACATAACACCAATATTTTTGCGTGGAAACCCTGTTAGGGGAAAAACCACGGTGAAGGTTAATCCACAAGTTATACCCTGTTAAAAGTATAAGAAGAATATATGAGGAATGCACATGCATTCAAACACACTTCCTAGAGCTCACTGCTCAAAGGAAGACTCACTATCTTACATAAAACATTCAGATTAAATCCATCTGAAGAATTTGAACTGAGAAAGTAGCATCTACTAATGCTTGAGTACAGTTCTGGTTAAGCACATGAGCACTTCTTCACTTTCTTTCACTCTTCTTCACACTATGTTTTTCCTTCGAATGATCTAAACCCTTTTCACACATAACACTCACACACTTTGTATTTCACACACCACACATACATCTCAAATGAAGAAACAATCACTTATATATATCCGCAATAGGAAATTACATTTCTTTATGTTGGTTTCAACAAAATAATAGAATGGATGCAAACTGTTGGCCCAAAACAATAAAAATTATCAATGCACATCAACCAAAGTCGACCACAACATATTAGAGACCCAAAACAATGTTCTCGAACACAAAACACCTTCAAATATTCTTCCTCGAAGATCCACAACATGCTTCAAACACCTTGTCGGCCATGAACATGAAAAACATGAACACGCAAGAGAAAATATTGGATCACGAGCACAATGATCAATGCAGACGTGTAACACAGGTAGAACACGATCTAGAAATTTCCATGAACACCATAGGAACATACACAACAAATTAGATTACCAGAATCACATTATCTTCTTCCATGAACACCATTTACAGTAACAAAATAGCTATTAGAAAACAAAAACTTGTAACTTCCTCAAATCTTCATGCGCACCTCTAAACTTTCAGAGTAGAAACTAGATCTTCACTGCTTCACAAACAACCTGTAACATATTTTATTACAATTTTCTCAATATCCTCGACATATACAGTCTTAAAAGACATTAATGCTAATAGTGTTGACATCAATGACAACCACATATTAGCAACTCGACCACAACATCCAACAGCTTTGAGGTCACGCGTTTGAAAAATTGCATGTACACTTGAGGTTTTTGTGTTTAGGTCTATTTTTGGGCTGACCTAACACATTTGATGTTTTGTGGAGGACAATAAGTAACTTTATCTTATGTGGGATTTATATTAGGTCCATGCTGACCTATCTTGATGTAAATTGAATTTTGAATTAAGGTGCGAAGTGTGGATAATTTTTTTTGAGGATGACATAATTAATTTCTTGTGTTACTTCTAATTATGTCAACCCAATTGAAGTTACACTTGATATGGATATATATTAGAGATTAACTTCAATTTTTTTGGAGTATAGTGAGGAGTGGTGTGTGTGTGGATGTGTGTGTGAGTGTTAGAAATGAGAAGCATTGGTTGATGAAGATATAACAAATTATATGTGAGTGTTGAAAGATATATGACATGTATGGTGGTTCACCTACATGTGTGTGATGTAGAATTGAGCAAATTGTGAACAAAGAAGATTATTGATTCAGATTAGTGTGGACATCATTTTTTACTTGATTGAAATTGTAATCTAACATATGATAGATTTTATTGTATAAGTTCAAATAGGTTGTATAGCCACCCCTTCTTTGTTCCTTCTTTTTCTCTATGGATAGTGAGCCTTTTTGTAATATCTTATATCCAAATATAATATATTGTGAGCTAGACCTCACCATAGTTTTTCCATTTTTGGGTTTTCCACATAAAAGTACTGGTGTTCATGTGTCATGCAATTTTTCAGATGTCTTTATGCTTTCATTCATCATTTCAATTATATTTATTCTGATAATTGGATGGTTTATGTTTAATTGGTTTAAAGGTATACTGATTCACCCCCCTTCCAGTATTCTAGGTATCCAACACTATGAAAATTGGAGGTATGCTCATAGATGTTGGTAGAATAATGGCAAAGGATGAAATGGGTGGGAAGATGGGGGAATAAGGATTTTATGCAAAATATTGGATTAAAGGGATGTGATGGAGAATGGATGTTGGATAATGGGTGGGGTATTGGAAGAGTTATGGATGAGCGGATGGAAATGTTGGGAAACCCAACATTGGCACACACCTTGAGGGGTGGTGGAATTGTGAAGTAGAAGTGGATTTCAAAATTTGAGATTAGATATGGAGGAGTGAAGGTGGGTTTTGGGACATAGGGGTCCACAATGGGTTTGGAAGATGGGATATTCTTAGATGGAGTATTAGAGGATTTAGAAGTGGAGGAAGCTTTTGGATGAGCATATTTAGATAGTGCTTTGGGATGCACTACTTCTTTTGGCTACTTTGAAATGCACATGGTTTTTGTTTTTTTTTCTACTTTATGGGCCCTTATAAAATTTTGGGTTTTATTCTTATTTTTGAATTGGATTTTTCTTTTCTTTATTATGTCTATTTTTATGGGACATGGAAATCCTTGGATTTGTGTGTATTTTTGGATTTATGCATTTTTGTTTTGGAATCAAATTTGTTTCCAATAGTAATAGTATGGGTGAATGAAGATGAATTATTTGAGGATATTATGGATGGGGTGATGGAGGGAAGATGTTGAAAGATGCTCAAGGATGTGTACGCATGTTGATCTTGACTATGGACTTGAGGTGATGGATGGGTACGATGCATGGATTTTGAGGTAGGAGTGATGGGGGTGATATATTTAGAGATGTAAAGACCCAAAATGAATGGGAAAAATGAAGGATTTGGTTTTGGGATATAAGGGCCCAAAAAAAATTTAGAAGATGAGGGATGGGGATGTTTGGATTTAGATAGGGGATTTGGGATTTGGGATTTGGGAGGAGTACCAATTTATTGAGAATGAGATATTTATCCAAGTCCATGATAATTTGGATCTTATTTTTTATGAAGGGTTTTTATGATGCCTTGCTCATAGAGGCCTAATCCTTCACCTTGATAGTACATGCTTTGACAAATTTGATTGCTAATTGAATTCTTGTTGTTTTGGAAACAAGATGTGAACCCATGTTGAGGAGGGTAGCAGGTGGAAGGGATTATCGGTTATTCAAGGAAATTAGATTGGATGAAGGTGAAAGAACCAAGTTGGTAGATTTGTTGTTCATGGATGGGTGAGAGGGAATTGTTTCTTGAGAGGGTGGTAGGGACACTTAAGATAAACTGCAAGGGATAATTTGATCTTGGGATGGAAGGGATGCTTTAATCTTGATTTAGAGGAAGACATGTGGGAGAATGATTTGGAGGAATGGATTGCAGTAGTTGGATTAGTTTGGAGGAGATGAGGGAGGATGAAAATTTGAAATTTCTAGCAAGGATTGCATGGATAAACTCTAGTAGTGGTGCACATGGGTGGGGGAAGGATATTTTAAGTTTGAGGATGTAATATTTGATGGATTTGAGGGATTGGAGGAATCTGGTAGACTTGGGAGATGAAGGATGAGAGCATGGATTTGGATGAGTGATATGGTAGTGTGCCAAATTTATTTGTGTGTGGGGTTTGAGGTTCCTTGGATAACAGTCCATGATGGAAATAGTCAAATATTTGGGATGAAGTGGACTTTTAGGATTGGGATGGGGTAAATTGTGAAGATGTAGGGGACAAATAATTGGGATAAGAACTATAGGATTTATATGTTTTATGGATTGAGTATAAAGATAGGTATCTTGGAGAGGAGTTATTGATGTGGATTTATGATATGGATGGAAGTTAGGGGAATTTGGGTGGAGGGTTGGTTTCCCTTGTCAAAGGAAGGGGAACGATGATTAATATGATATGAATCTGGCTTTGATGGGGATGTGAGGATTTGATTTTGGTACCAATACTTAGAAGGTACCTAACAATGGAATATTTATCTTGGTTAAAGAGGTAGGCTAGGATCTCTTGGTGATTGCAAGTGAAACTAGCGGATGTTTGGGTTTGAGGGATGCTTTATGGGTGATGGGAAATGTGGTCTAAGGATAGGAGGAGTTTATCTTGGTCCACAAGACTCATATTATTGTGATATGGATCATATCCAGATTGGTCAACAAGACCAAAATAATTATCATCAAAGATTTTTGAGGAGGCATAGAATGGAGACATGGTGTTGGATGAAATTGGGATGGAGGATAGTAGATTAGAGGAGATTGGATGAGGTTAAGTTGGATTAAATGGTTGGATGAAATGGAGGATTTATTTATTAAAACTTAAATTTGGGATAAGGTGGTTGGAATGGAAGAAGGATAGGATTGTTTGGAAATTGGATTAGGAAATGATGAAAGTAGGATTAGAATATGAGAAAGGGGATTATGGGTGGGGATGAGATGGATTAAGAATTATGGAGTATATTAGAGGAATGTGGTAGAGTTAATCGAGATAGAATATTTTGGATGAATAATTGGATAAGAATAAGGATAAAAGTTGATTAAGGTTGGAATTTGATTTTAGAAATTTGGAGGGGGGTGGAAACTAGGATAATGGATTAGAAAAGGATTGGGGATTATAAGAATGGGACTTAAGGATTAAGATGAAATATGAAATCAAATATGGATTTAAGAAGAGAATGGTGTGATGAAGATGTAGATAAATGGATGAGCATGAAGGATGAATATGAAAATAGAAAAAATTAGAGGTGATTGGGATGAAATTTGGATTAGAGGAAGATTTGTGAAAGAATCAAAATATGAAGGCATCAAACTGCACAAGCACTAAACAATGCAAGTGCTAGAATATACAAGCATTGAACCATGAAATCACTAAAGAATAGGGTGATGGTGCTAGACTAAAATGATGGATTGAAGGTTGCATTTTGGATGGGGTATCTATTTTATTTTTGAATGGAGGGTTGGATTAGATAGATGTTGGTGATTTAGATGGATGAAGGATTGGATTGGAGCAATGGATAAAGGATTAGACAACTGATTTAGGATGCATGATAATTTTCTTGACCAAGGGATGGATTTAAAACCAAACCATAAAAAAAGGTTAGATTAAGGGGGATTTAGGCTAATAGGCATGTATTGGTTTTGTACAACAAGACACATCAAACACTTGCTCAATTCAATTTTATTCAAGTAGGAATGTCACCTTATTTGTGACCATAATTACACTATCTACCAAGGGCATGGGTAGCTAAGAAATGTAAAGTCATGGATTATGCACCCCTTACCTTAGAGGCTTAAAGTCTTACCCAAAGTGAGCTCTACCTTTGACAATTAAACGTACATTGTGGGTAATTTATTAGTCCTAATCGATATTTGATGCACCAAAAATGGGATGGTTGAAAGGTCTTATTATAGGATATATAATCTCTCTAGGGTATCCTCTTTATACGACAAGGGTACATGAGATCTAGCTCCATGAGAAAGCATGTGAAAAATGAATTTCACTTCACCTTGTGTCTTGATGAAACAAGGGCACCAACACCATGCCAACCATGATGATGAATCTATTGAGGTACAAATTTTGTTTTTCCCCAATTATATACCCAACAAGATTCATTTGGTTAAGTTTGTCCCTTGCAGTGATGAAATCCCCAAGTAGGCCTCCTAAAGAGAAAGGAATGATGGGTTCTTTTGATCACCCAAGATCACATCAAGCACAAGGGGAGAGCATGCACACAAACTAGCACCCTTAGGATTTAATCTAAATAAACAAGGAAAATATATATTTTTTGATCCGCACTATCATATGAAGCAAAAAGGGAGAGCATATATTTCACAAAGCTCCCAAAGACGTGGAAAAAATTTATTTTTACATTACTCTATCTTTGCCACTATATTAGTGATAAAAAATATTTGACTAGCATAACCCAGACCAAATAGATTAGTAGTTTTATTAATGGTCTTGGACAAGTGTAGACAGTTGCATAAATTGGTTAGTCATAGATAAAAATAGATATTAGTATGAAGATAAAAAAAAGTCAATGCAGAATAAAAGAAGCAAGTCTGCATAAAGTGGAAGCATCAAAACACACTAGCACTGATTGGTGTTAGAGTCAAAAAATAATGTAGGTGCTAATATGTAAAGGAATTGATCTATATATATGTCAATATGTATATGCACTAAAATATAGTATGCAAGCACTAAACTGTGAACTTATAGAAAATAAAAAATAAATGCTAATGTTTCCTCTTGAAAAAAAGTAGAAGCTTGCAAAATAGAATGTTAGCAATGATGAAAATAACAAGGAAACACGTTAGAAAATAAATAGAAAGTGAAAAAAATGGTAGAGCATAAAATGATAGAAATAGAAATAAATTGTAATGTCCCACCAAGTAACCCTAAGGGAAGTTGTAATTAACGACTTAAGTGAACCAATTTTTTTTTTTGAAAGTGTAATTAACATACACATTCACTTACTAATTAACAACCTCTAAGGCTACAAAGTTGGGATTACTTAAACCCACACATACATCTTACATATAACCATAGCATTAAATTACTTTAAGCAATAAGTATTAAATCAACATAAATGTATAACATAACATAATGAGATAACCATCCAAGATACAATTTTCATAATCATTAACATAATCAATAGTTACATCTCTCATTCCCAGAAAGAGGCAATAGTACAAATGTGTTACAATTACAAAATTTCACCTCATAAGCATAAGAGGGATAAAATAATTTATACAAATTGAAATATTACAATGCTTAAATTTAAAACAAGAACCATGAGCTGCTCAACTGGATGTCTCGCCACCAAGTACTAAAGCTAAAGGGGGACCCAACGGTGTATGGTGCATGTTCCACCCAACCAAGTGGTACTCGAAGGCCCATCCTCCATGCTAGGAGATAGTAAAAACGTAACATGAAAAAATATCTACAACCTCTAACCATAGTCAGACTCATACTGACACAACCAACCAATGAACTAAAAAAGTACAACTCACACATCATTGACATAGGTCACATTGCTTCTAGACATAAAATAGATCAAGTATGTTCAGAGAACCATACACATAAAACAAATACCAACTATTGTCCTAGACAAAGTGTCATCACACAACTTGTCATGAGATCTCTAGGAATTCTTCATAGGCTCCGGTTATCTTGGTGACCTTAACCGAACCCTGTCCCTCATGCTCACTCATGCGAAATCGAATACCTCTCATAAGGACAAGATAGATGACTATGCCATTTCAGACCTTCTCACTCATCCCAAGTCTAAACGAGCCCTTGTGTTTATGAGTGAGGCTAAATTATCTTGATTAGTGTGAAATGCATCCTAATCATCTAAGTACATTAATTTAGTTATCACTTGATTAAATCACCTCTTTAGGTTACCCAGTTTACCTCTTTGGGCTTCGGCGCCTAACATAAGCCACTCTTCTATTTGAAAACACACATACAAACCAATCACCAAGGGAATCTCAAGTGCACACAAACTAGAAAACTTAACCACTCCAACTCTAGGAGTAAACATAAATTGAAACTCACTCCGAACACTGGAGGCAATAAAACACATAATCCACTCCTTCCAAAGGAGGCACTAAACATCCCCATTCATGGAAACTGGGTAAATTACTGAAAAGACACTATGCACTGCCCAAGGTAAATATAAATAGTTGACCATCAAATTGACAACCCCCATCCTCTAGAATCCTCTGGAAGACTTACAATTAAGAACTAACACTTAACCCATTTCCCCATAATGCAACTTGATGAAATAGTTATAAATAACATTCAAGTCATAATTCAAATCTAATATTTGGATTTCCTAAATCCATCATCAATCAGTGGATAACATTATGAAAAACAAGTACAAAGAATCAATTACTAAATCCATTTCCCTTTCATATTCTATTCATAGTAAAATAAAACTATTGCCCTAACAAAATACTTAATTAAAACAATTCATTATCTTCCTAACTTAGAGAAGGAAAATACCAATTTTATCAAACGCAAACCCCTTGAGTACTTTTAGAATCAACATAAATCTATTGCAAATAATCTTTTCAATTTTCCCATTTAAAAATAGATACATTTAAATAATTGTCTATTCCAATATGTTTATCAGAATATTCTAATTAACCCATTTAAATAATTTCAATTTAGATTAATTTATCCACCAAATCAGAAACTTATAATAAAACATATCTATATATATATTCAGTTTGAAACAAAACTACTTTAAATATCAAAATATACACTTAATATATATACATAAGTTATACATAATTATATAATGATATAATTATGTATATATTTACTTATAATATATATTTATTAAATATATATTTAATATTTACAATTCAAATATAAAACACATATATAAAATAATATATATATACAATTTACACATACTCAATGTATATATAACATATATATGTTATATATAATATATTATTTATTTAATAAAATAAATGACAAAATCCGCAATAAATGAACAAACATTTTATTCCATCCGCGGGCTGTATCGGGCATGGAAACCCCAATGGAGGGCGAACGAACAACATGGTTCACTGTTTTCCAAAGTTCGATGAATGTTAATGTGGGGATGGGCGGCTGTCACAACCGACCCTATCCACATGTATTGTGGAGAGGGGCGGTTGTCACCACCGACCCTCTCCCAATTTGGCCGCGTCAATAAGGGATAGGGAAGAGGGCTGTGGAGGTCTCCCTCCATAGTCATCCCCTCATGGGGGCGGGTGTGGAGGTAGCACCTCCCAAGCCTCCCCCATACAATACCCTAACAAAAAATAAAATCCGGCAGCTCAAAATTAATGCATTTAAAAAAAAAAAAATCTCTACATTTTCTAGAATTTCGTCCGTCGTACGACGACGATAGTGGATACAATTAAATAAAATAAATTATTTACAACTACACAAATAAATGTATATATAAATATGCTAACGAATATATATTTATATGTATATATATATATATATATATATAGATTTCAACATGATAATATAATATGGAAGATTTTTCAAAATAACCATCTACAGGAGAAATTATGGAATTTCCGGAAAACACCCAAATTTATAGAGGGTTAAAAATTAAATCTTTCAACTAACTTTCTCAAATTCATAGACAAATAAAAGAACAAGAAAACTAAGAAAGATCTAGGTTTCTTTTGAGAAATTTTCAACAAACAAATCCTCTAGATTTTTCCATTGCAATTTCTACAGAGGTTTTTTACAAAATAAATTATTTCTTGTACAGTGATTGAAATTTTCTAAAACAAATCTAAGTGTTGTTTTACCCATAAGTTTGATTTAATAACGAAACTAACAATTTCCTCAAATAAACTAAATTCAACAAAGGTTTCATAATTTCCCTGAAGAAATTTCACGGGAACAACATAAGCTTTTAATTTTATTTATTTATTTTCTTTCTTCTAACAACAAATTCTTTTCCTAAATAGATTTAACAAACAAATCTTTAATAACTACAATTTTGAAAGCAAACCAAGAACAATACAAAAACACAGAATAAAACCCGAGTCAAGAAGCTTCAGGAAATGAAAATTTGATGCAAAGCCTCCTCCAAACCTTCCACAGCTTCTATCCAACAATCTAGTGATTCCAACCAAGAAAGGAACCAACAAACACAACCAGTTTTACCAGAACAATTCCAATGTAATTCCACAGCCAAGAATTTCCCCCAAAACAATCCTCTGTGTATTTTCCAAAAATATCCTCACACCCGTGAAGAAGCTTTCCTCTCTCCAAAATTCTCTCTGTGAATGAATTTTCAACAAACTCTTTACTAAATTTAACTCTTACATGCTGGCATAAATAAAATATCTTCTAACAACCAAATTTAATTTCTATTTAATTTTAATATTTCCAAATACAAATTTAATTCCAAATTCTAATTTAATTCCCACTAATTGAAATAAAATTCCAAAATGAATTAAATTCTTTTCTTTCTTTTAATTTTCTTAACATCACATTTAATTAATTAATTAAATTATTTAATAACTAAATTCAACGCCATGGATTAAATTTAATTAATTAAATAAATTTAATTTAATTAATTAATTTAAATAATAATTTCTAACAACAATTTCAACTTTAATTAAATAAATAACAACATTATTAAAAGCAATCATTCTAATTAATTATTTCTAAACCAATAATCCCTTCAGAATTAAATAAGATTAAAAACTGACAATCAAAGACTCTAGATTTGACACATGTTACATAGCTACTATCTCCCATTCAACTTAACCGTTGGATCGACACACTCAAACCTGTGAAACCAGGTGGAGTCGATGTAATGTACCTGCAAACTTGAAAACCAAGTAACCAACATCATATATACAAGCAGCATAAAGTACACACCGTGAAGAGGAAATCATGGAATCGCAGGGCGCTCACAAGCGAGTGATGCAAACCCGTCCCCTTCACCAATACAATCATCAAAACTGAAATTTCCATCATAATCCAATAATCTCATTTGCAATAACATGTAATATCAAATAACATCATTACACCAATTAAAGCATGTAAAATAAAGCATCAGATAAACCACATCACATCAAATAGTCTATTGCTCTAGAATTAGCGATCAAATAACACACACAAGATATAGTATCCAAAAATCCAGAAACACAAATCAAAGCAAAACAAGGACATACTGTCCAGTCCAGAAAGAAAAACGGAGGGGTGTTACATAAATTCCCCTAGGCATGTAAAGATTGAATGATAGGGTGGAAGTGTTTATCCAGAAAAGCATCAGTCCTAGGAGCATAAGCACCAAGCTACGTTGGGAGAAAATATCAATAATAAAACATGTTATCCTACAAATAGGGCATTAGAAAATGGTGAAAAATGATGAAACAAGGATAACGAACTATGCACAATAAGTGAAAAGAAGTCAAAAACCAACAAAAAACATAAAAAAAAAGCCACAAAAGTTGGGAAATAATGAAATCGTGAAAACATCAAATTATGCAGTCACCAATTTGGGTATTGTAAGCATTTATTCATAGTGTGTGTAATGTCGTAAATTGCATCCTATGAAATTTCATATTACATACGCTTGTCTCTTTAGATAAATTAAAGTAATTGTGCTTTCTATCAACCTAAAACCATCTCTTGCCATCTAATATGTCCAGCTTCTCGACTGGTGAGTTTGATTTTGACATAGACCTATACGTGTTGCGAGGAAATATATGATTTGTGCTAGTATCCTACAAAAATTCATGATTGATTTGGCTATTAAGACATTACACCTATCATATTTTCATAGTGTAACACCTTTTCCAACTTGCAACATCGTTAGGAGCCGTTCGTGCAGGACATTTGAACCAAAAACTCCCTCTTTCTTGAAAATGGATGGATTTATTTAACAAATTCATTATGGCTCTCTAGAAAGACACATACACAACTCTCCTCTTCTCACACATTCTTCACCATTGTATAATATTTTCTTGAGCATATAAAACTTTCTCTATTTTCTTTACACAAACATCTTGCAAAGAGCTCTTCTAAGGCTTTCAAAGTGAACTCCATTGTTTCAACACAAGGTCATCTTGCAAGGAAGACATTATCATCCTAGAGGTTCTTGTTGCTCCTTTGTTACACCAACAAGCCTTGCTTTTGTGATTGAATGGGGCAAGTCTTCAAGAATATTTATTAAGCATATATATATGTCTTTGATCAACATATGGTTTTCTTTATCGTTTAACGTCTATTTTCATTATCTTGTCTAAGGTTTTCCATGGAGGTGGAAACATAAATTTTAAATGAACTAATTTGATTCCCCAAAAGGTAAATCCAAAGTGGTTTTTTATCAGCATTTTGATAGGTGTAGAGGAGACTCCATTATAGGTATGGTTTAAAACTAGTGGGTTTCTATCCAAGGAGGTTTGATCTAAGGGGATTTGATCAAACCCTCTTCAATTAAAATCCTTTAAATGGAACCTTTCAAGGCTTAAATCATTATATTTTCTAAAAAATATGATTTCAACAAAAAATAGGATGCCTCAAAAAGTGTAACCCATTGTTGTGGCATTGCACTACAATCTTGAGGCAAAATCCTATACAACCACCCAAACATATATCCTTAGTATTGTGTGTGTAGGTGTAAGTGGAAGAAATTTTTGAAACAAGCTTAAACTTCATCAAATGCTTCTAGTGGTATCTAAAACCTCTCCTTGTCATTTTCATCTCTTTTCCATTAAACATCTTTATTTTTGTACCTTTAATATTGTATGCTCATATTTTTCACCCCTTTCACGTTTGGAAAAATGTGCACAATACTTTATGCCCTTCTATGACGATTCCTATTTTCTATTTATACGGGACACAAACATGACACACTATCGTCTAACAATCATGCTATCATCCTAGATAGAATATTGTCGAGCTATCCGAAAGACCTTTGCACTTGCACTTTCAATTTTTTATGTTTGAAAGGTCTAGATAATTTATGTACTTTGTTAACACTCACATTCCTCCATATCTAGTTTACTTGAGCCGTGTTAACTGAGGTAATGGAGGGACAATTTTTTCCTTGAGATCTCATCATCTTGAGGTTAGAAAATTTACTCTACATTTTGGTGAACCTGACATGAACTCACCTTCTTGCAAAATATTTCCAAGCATCATCTAAAATATTTAAAACCTTTTTGTTCCTTCTTGTACTATCTTCTCTTATCTTCTAGATCTTGTAAGGTTGTTCATTATGAATAATCCTCTATGAGCTTCACAACCCAGTCCACAACCTTTGGATACGTAGTCAAAAAAATATCAAGAGCTACCGTGTCTCCAAATCGGTATAGTCCTACTAGACTTGATTCAATGTTTTCTAGAACTCTCAATCCCTTTGGCCCCTAGCCAACCTTTGGGAACTCTTCTCCTTTGAGCTCCAAACCAAATTCTCCTCCAAGGTCTCCATCTTTTGTAGATTATGAGACTTCTCTTAGGCTACCCTTTTGAGAAAGTCCAGTATTTAGAAGACAACCTAAAGAATTGCAAAGATTTTCTTAACCGTGATAGATTATTTTATCAAGTTGCTCCTGTTGTTGATAATCTGATAAATCTACTCATCTCAAATCACAAGGGCCTTGAGTTGGTATGTCTGCTAACCAACAAAACTGAGACTCATGTACCTTTGTACACGTCAATATTGAGTTATCCTCACAATGCCTAATCAAATATCATTGGTACTTAGTTGAATCTTCTGATGCTCGAGGTGTCCATGCATATGGTTGATGCCAACCTAATAGTGCCTACTATGTCCTCCATTACAATAAAAATGTTGTGTACATCCTCCCATTACTCATGGGATTAATGTATCTCAAAATACTTTAGGCTATCACATCCCTCTACCTAGCTCTATCGTGATGTCCAATCTACCTCCCCCTCCATCTAGTCCCATTTTGAACACCCTCTTGTAGAATGGGGGTTAGATGCAATCTCATCTTGCCAATCTAACTAACATTGCCACACAATCGACTCTTACTCCATACTATCATTGTAGTCCTCTCGATTTAAACATCTTGAATTCTCCCATACCCCAAGGGATCGAGGTACCAAAATTTGATAAGTATAGTGGTAAAGGAGATCCGCAAACACATGCCAATTCCTCTAATTCTTTGTGTAGTGAATGTTTACATTAGGACACTTGGTAGAAAAATTATTCTCACGACCCCTTAAGGAGATTGTGTTCGAGTGGTTTTGCTCATTACCTAATGACTCTATCTTCTCATTTGACCAACTTATGAATCAGTTATTATAATAGTTCCAAGTGAACATTGGTTCTAAGGTCACTATTGTTGACCTTGTCCATTGCAAGAAACAACCAAATTAGAAGCTAATAGATTTCATTTATCATTATCAATCTAGCTCCTCATAAATACCCTATGCCTTGCTTGACTATGACATCTAGAGGATAGTCATGGGAAGTCTTTAGTCGACATTAAGGAAATGAGTTTCCCTGATGAAATATCCTTCCTATTCTCATTTGTGTAGTGTGCTACTAGTAGATATTATCTTAGTATAGGGATTTCGCCTCATCCTCATGTCCTAATAGTTTTGGGATTGCATCTTCTTTCAGAGGGTCAAAGAGAAAAAAATAGCTAATGTGGTAACTATCCCTTAAACAAATGAAAGAAATACACTTGGGTAACAACATAATCAAGCCACACTAGGATGTAAAAGAATGACGAACAACTCTGCAATGGCTACAAATCTACACGGGAATGGGAATGGGACTAGTGATTTAATTCCTCTGAGATTACAAAGGGCGATGACACTAAGTTGGATGACGAAGACGATGTTTATCCTTTGTTGAAGGTTTGCAAGCTACGGTAGGATGATTTTGTTGGGTGTAGTTTTGGGTCTTCCACCTTGGGTCTATGTTTTCTCGAGTTTGTTTCTTGAGTGCCTGATGGTGGGGGTTTCCTCTCGAGTTCTGCATTGTGGGAGGTGTTGTTCTTCCATCCTCATGTTTCCTTGACTGGGTTATTGTGTCTGAGGGTTGCTTACTCCTAGATTGCGGAGTGTGTGCTCTTGCAAGTGTGATGTCTGGGCTCGGGTAGTTTTGTGGCTTGCTTGGTTTGATCTTTATCCTCTTTTGGGGCTTACGAGTGTAGTGTTTGATGCAAGTTTTTGATTTTCGTTGAGGTTGTTGTGGATGGAATCTCTGGATTTGGCAATAATGGCTTTGGCCTTTGTGGGTTTCGATGGCTTCTAGTCATTCCTATTGATTTGTTTCTTGTTGACCATTGGACTTTCCACTATCTACTCATAGGTTGGGAGAGTCTGCTCTCTGTGCAAACTGATTGGCTCTAGTTTTTTCCCCTATTGGGAGTAGTTGAGGTTCTGGAAGTTTTTTATGCTTTATCCTATCACAAGAGTGGCTTGTTTGGGACTTCTTTGGGGCACATGACTAGGTTAGGGTTAGGGAATCTAGATCTGGCATGTCTGGTTCCTTTGGTGGTTTCTCCCTTGTTTGATGTGATTTCTCTTGTCCTTTTATTTTCCTTCTCTGGTTAGGTGGGGTCTTTTGATGCATTTTTCCTCCTCTTCTCTGTTGTTGGGGTGTCAGTTGGTTGCTTGGGCTCCTCTGATCTCTCAATGGTTGGTGGGGCTAGGTTGAATTTTGTTTGTAGTGTTTATTGTTGTAGTGATGGTGTTGTCTTAGAACCTTTAGCGGCCTTGTTTCTAGCAAGATCCTTGCCTATGTCTATGGCTGGGTGATTGCTTCTCTAGCTTACTATGTGGTCTCCCATGGTCATCATTTTGTTGGGAATGGAGGTTAGTGTGGCCATCTTTGTTCTGGGGAGATGGTGGGTTCATTGATCGTGTTGTGTAGATTGGTTCATGGTGGCGGATTAGTGCTACTGGTTCCTTACTGTAGATGTGTTTGATGGGAGGTGGCGTTAGAGCTCCTTTGGAAGTATTGTTCTCTCTCACAACCAATGAGGGGTTGGGGTTAATGAGTATTGATGATGTTAGTTCTATTCTCACTTTATTCCTATTTCATCATTTTGTGACTTCTATTGAGGTGGAGTCATTTCCTTTTGAGGTGGAGGTTGTGGTTCTAGTTGAAAGTAATGATCTCCTTCAGATGACCCCCTTTTTGTCTTTTCCTATCGAGATGGTTCAATGGGTGGTGGTGTTGGCTAGTGGGCTCTCTTTTTCCTACTGGATGGCTTTGGTCTTGGGTGAGGTTTCAACCTCTCTTTGTTTGGGCATATCTTCTAGTGTGATGTGGTAGATAGATGGAGCTTTCTCCTCAATTTGGTGTGGCTTCAGAGACTTTTTTGCTGAATCTCTTGTGGGCCTCTGCCAATTTTGGCTGTTGTGGTTCTTTGCCCCTTGGCGGTCGACTAGGTTTTATTTCCTCATGACCCAATTGTGTTTGTGGTTGTCACTCCTTTTTCGTTTCCTATTGCCGGGTGTGCTAAAGGGTGGTTTGTTTACTTTTTCTATGAGAGTGGTGGATTTCTCCTTAATCCTACAACCTAATCCTATCAAGGTGGATTCCTCTTCTATCGAGGTGAAGATGTGTGTTGTGGTATTGTTTGGAAGCTTCCTTTTCTAGTTTTCTCTACTGCTATCCCTTTTGAGGTGGGATCTACTCCTATGAAGGTGGAGTATAGGGTTTTTGGAGATCTTTGGGTCTAATGGAAAAAGTTTTCACGTGATCCTCTCCATTAGAGGGGAGCTCTCTCCTTTTGAGGTAGAGTTTGAGTTGGCTTCCTGGTTCAACAAGTTTTTGAAGAAGGGCTCAAAGCTGTTGTTCCTATGCTACATGTTTTCTACTATCTATTGGGTCTATGGTTGGTTAGACTCATTTTGGTTTAATTTGAGCATAAGGTTTGGTGTTGTCCAAATGCTCCAAGTGGACTGTGGCCTAGCTGTTTTAGGCAGTCTTGTGGGGCCCACTATTTGTGGGTCATTTCATGTCTCAAGGCCTTTGTTGTTTCCTTATTTTAGGATTGGTTCTATCCTCGTGCTCTGAACTGTTGGTGTGGTGCCAAGTTTGGGTTGTTGTCTATCTTTGATTTAGGACTAATGTTGGTCCTAAGTGTGTTGTCTCTCTTGGTTTCTTGGTAACCTGGTGTTGTTTGTGTTTTTTTTGTGCTTCTGTGGTGTCTTCGTTGTGTCAGTCTTTCTATTTTTTAGGAAAAGTTTGAGCCTTTTCTGTTAGGTCCTAATCTTTTTTGGCCCCTATGGATCGATGTGTAAAGGGTACAACACCCTGTAAATGTTGCTTATCTTATTAAAAGTAACATAATCAAGTCTTTACAAAATTATTTGATTCTTACTCGAGTTTACTTCAAAAAATATTAAAAGATAACTTAATCACCCTTCTGAAAGTTAGACCAATTCTTGATAACAAGCCATACCCTATTTGGTATGATGCTTCTAAATTTTTCCAATACCATCAAGTTCCTCACATGATATCAAGTTGTGTGCACCTTGAGAGATATAGTTCAAGAACAAATAGATAGTGGTAACATCCGCCTCGATAGTAGAAAGTAGAATTCTAACAATCCTATTGGTAAAGCCAACAACCAGTTGCAAATCTACATCGATCCATAACCACCTCATTCTTCCAACTTTATTAATACTTCTACATCATCTGATGATCTCATGTATGTGAATATGGTGTCTATCACTTCAATCTCCCCTATGAGCTAAAAGGCCAAGATACCTACATATCTTTTACAGCTAATAACTTTCCCTACCATGGAGAGTAATCTCCTCTCTACATTCCTACTCAGGTCAATGATAACATAATTATTGGCATTATGATGTAGGAGCATCCTTGGTTCTTTGCAATCCTGCATCAACCAAAAGTATTTTCATTTCATTTTGTTCTTGTTCAGTTCAAGTTTGATAATTCAGCATATCATCATATTTTATTATTGGACTCTGTGGATCTTTATTCTCATCGTGGACATGTTCATTTTCATTATCCCAAGATTTCAGAATTATTGGATCATTTTTTGGCAAGTTATTGCTCCTAGATTAAGTGACAATTTCTTAAACCTGCACCATAATAGTTTCAAGCCCAATGACTAGTTTGATCTCTTATGGATCTTTCTCGTAGCTTGCGAATCCTTGAGGTGTGATTCAAATTTTTTCATTGATTTTCTCGACCTTAAATTTAGGTCCACACTTCATCTTATGCATCCGCTGAGGGGAAATTCAAATTCAAGGCCAACCTATTTCATGCACACGTTACATTTTCTTTATCAAAGATTGTAATGATCTTTGGCAGATGTAGATGATTCTAGACATGTTGATGTGATATAAATCATTGTAACTCATCATTAAGATGGCGATTAAGTGGATTTGAGGTTTGACATGTAACATTTCAGCTCTTATTAAGGAGCATATAGGAATAATTTAGAAGCATCATACCAAATAGGGTATGGCTTGTTATCATATAGTGAGCCAAATCTATAAGCTTGAATGTGGCTGACTATATGTAATTTAAGTTTCTAATCTTAAGAAGTTTTGAATCTGCATTTGGTTCCATATTCTATGTTGCTTATACTGTGTAACTCTTGCTGCATAGTTTGGATTGTTCTCTTTTGAGGACCCTCCTGTCGTGGATGCCCTAGATTGGTATCAGAGCGATATTCATTATGTGAGAGATCGTCAAAGTTTGCGAAGTATTGTTGAAGATTTTTTGTGGGGTGGTAGATTGAGGATCCGACCTACAGCTATAGAGGACTTGTGTAAAGATGGAGGGAAGAAGAAATGGTAGAGGAAATGGAGTGTGTGGAAATTTAGACCCAAATATGGTGGAGATGTTGAGAGGAATTGCAGTCAGATTAGATGCAGTTGAAACAGCCCAAAGGAGAAGTCAACCAGTTGTTGATCTGAGTGATGAAGAGGTAGAGGAATAGGAAAAAGAGGAAAGAGGAAAGAGGAAAGAGGAAACCAACCTGGCCTGGATCAGGGAGAAGAGAGGTTCATAAGATCCCTAATTAGAGTAAATAGTAAACCACATTTCAATCCATCAGATTATAATGGTAAGTTGGATTCAGATGAATTGCTTGATTGGATAATAGAGATGGAGAAGTATTTTGATTTTGAAGGTACCACTGAAGACAAGAAGGTGAATTTTTCTTGTACAAAGTTGAAAGGACACACATCCCTTTGGTGGGAACATTTGCAAATAGATGGGCAAAGAAGAGGAAAGGAAAAGATAAAATGATGGGATTAGATGGTGAATAAGTTAAAGAAAAAATTTATGCCTGTGGACTATCAGATCAGTTTGTTCAGAAAGTTGCAAAATTTGAAGCAGGAGGAGTCAAGTGTGACAGAATATACTGAGTTCTATAAGTTGAATATCGGATCCAGACATTTGGAGGATGAGATTGAGCAAGTAGACAAATATGTGAATGGCTTCAGGTGGTCTATACAACATGAGATCAGTTTAATCAAGTTGGTGAGTGTGGAAGAGGCATATCAATGTTCCCTAAAATCAGAAGAGAAGCTGAATAAAAGACATGAGAAAAGACAAAGAGGAAGAGGTGGAAGATTTCAGAGAGGAAGAACTTTTACTAGAGAAGGAAGAGGATATTTTGCAGATCAAAATAAAGATAAGGAAGTCAGTAAGAATGATAATCCGTACCATAGAGATGATGGAAACTCTTACCAAAGAGGAGGATATGGTGGTTACTAGAATGAGGGTTATAGAAAAGTTGATAGAGGACAGGAGAAAAGAGTATTAAGGGAACTTGTTTTAAGTGTGGTGGAGGACATAGAGCATTTGAATGTAATCAGGGAGAGATAAGAAGAAAGATAGAGAATAGTAGAAGAATAGCCTTTGTTGAGGAGGATCATGTTGGATCATCTAATAAACTGAAAGAGGGAGAAGTTTTGGTGAACATAAGAGTATTATGTCAAAGTGAAATGGAGCAGGAACTGTTGCAGCGAAATAATTTGTTTTAGACCAGATGCAAGGTAGCTGGTAAATGTTGCAAAGTGATTATTGACAAAGGAAGCTCCAAGAACTTGGTTTCTTAAGAAATGGTGACTAAATTGAAGTTGGAAAGAATGAAACACCCGAAGCCCTATCTGATAGCATGGATTCAAGATAACCAGAAGATATTGGTAAATGAACAATGTTTGGTAAAATTGAAGACATGAAATTAATATGATGAAGTTTTGTGTGATATCATGCCTATGGATGCATGCCTTGTTTTGTTGGCAAGGACTTGGTAGTATGATAGACAGGCTATTCATGATGGAAAGAAGAAAACATATACCATTTATGCTAATGGGATGAAGTAGACTTTGTTGCCATTGGAGGATGTCCTAAAGTTGAGGTTTGTATGAGTGCTAGAATTTGTATGGTTGATGGAAGGAGATTTATGGATGGAATGAGACATGAGAACATGTGTTATGCCTTGGTTCCTAAGAAGGATGAAGACTTGAAGCATGTAGAAGAACAATAAGAGGAGATAAAGGAGATGCTGATATAATATGAAGATATCATTTCAGATAATGTACCTAATGGATTGCCACCTGTGAGGAGTATTAGTCATTACATGGATCTGATTCCTAGAGCTAGTTTTCCTAATAAAGCAACACACCAGAAGACACCGGTAGAGAATGAAGAATTGAATAGACAAGTGCAAGAGTTGTTGAGGAAGGGTTTGATTAGAGAAAGCTTAAGTCCTTGTGTAGTACCTGTTGTGCTAGCACCTAAGAAGGATGGATAATGGAGGATGTGTACAGACTCTAGAGCCATAAACAAAATCATAGTGAAGTATAGATTTCATTTGCCCCAAATGGATGACATTATGGATTGTTTGAGTGGAGCTAAATAATTTACAAAGATAGATGTAAAGAGTGGATATCATCAGATTAGAATCAAAGAAGGGGATGATTGGAAGACAAAATTCAAGACAAATGAAGGATTGTATGAGTGGTTGGTGATGCCTTTTGGACTAACAAATGCACTGAGTATTTTCATGAGGCTGATGAATGAGGTATTGAAGAAATTCTTGGGTAAGTTTGTGATTGTCTACTTGGATGACATCTTTATTTTCAGTAAGACTAGAGAAGAACATTTGTTGCATATAAGACAAGTTTTGTAGAGGTTTAGAGAAGAGAAGTTGCTGATAAACATTAAGAAGTGTAGTTTCATGAAGGAAGAATTGGTATATCTTGGATTTGTGATATCTAGGGATGGATTGGAGATGGATCTTGAGAAGATAAGAGAAATTTTCAAATGGCCTACACCTGAAAGCGTTGGAGAGGTAAGATCATTTCATGGATTGGCTAGGTTCTACCAAAAGTTCATTAGGAATTTCAGTTCTATTTGCAATCCTATGATAGAAACAATGATAGGGGATATAAATTTTTTTAAGTGGACATGTGGAGTAGATCAAAGTTTTGAGTTGTTGAAACAAAAGGTGATTGAGGAGCCCTTTTTGTCTTTACCAGACTTTAATAAGGTATTTTAGGTAGACTGTGGTGCAAGTGGAAATGCAATTGGAACAGTATTAAGTCAAGAAGGAAGACCAATAGCTTATCTTAGTGAGAAATTGAAGGATTCTAGGAAAAGGTATTCAGTGTACGACCAAGAGTTTTATGCCATAGTGCAAGATTTGAAGGAGTGGAGACATTACTTGTTTCCTAAGGAGTTTGTGTTGTATACAAATCATCAGGCATTTCAGTATTTGAACAGTCAGGGTAAGTTGAATCAAAGACACATGAGATAGGTGGAATTCTAGCAAAGTTATACTTTGGTTTTGAAATGTAGGAGTGGAAAGTCAAATAGATTTGCTGATGCTTTGAGTAGGAGAAGGAATTTACTGACATAAATGAGAGTGGAAGTATTAGGATTTGATGAATTGAAGAACTTGTATGAGGAAGAACTAGATTTTGCAGAACCTTGGAGAGCTTGTAAAGAACTAGTCTTGGAGGATAGGAGTTAGTGGTTGGGTTATTTCATTCAGGAGTATATGTTGTTCAGAGGGAATCAGTTGTGTATACCCTAGAGTTCAATGAGGGATAGCTTGGTGAAAGAAAAACATAGTGGAGGATTAGCAGGACACTTTGGAATTGATAAGACAATAGCATTGGTAAGTGAGAATTACTTTTGGCCAAAAATTTATAAGGCTGTCAGGAAATTTGTGCAGAGTTATAGAGTTTTCCAGGTTGCAAAAGGGAGTAGTCAGAATTTTGGATTGTATAAACCTTTGACAGTTCTGGAGAGACCTTGGGAGGATATTGGCATAGAATTCATACTTGGTTTGCCAAAGAAACAAAGAGGTAACGATTCTATATTTAAGGTGGTGGATAGGTTTTCTAAAATGGCACATTTCATACCTTGTAAGAAGACAACAAATGCGGTACATGTAGCAGAATTATTTTTAAAAGAAGTGGTCAGATTGCATGGATTACCTATGAGTATTGTTTCAGACAAAGATAAAAAGTTTGTTGGCTACTTTTGGAGGACATTTTGGAAGAAGTTAAAGACAGATTTAAAGTTCAGTTCTACTTTTTACCCACAAAATGATGGACAAACAGAGGTAGTAAACAAGAGTTTTGGGAATTTTTTGAGATGTTTGGTTGGAGATAAGATTGAAAGTTGTGATTTAGTCCTTGCACAAGAAGATTTTTCTTACAACAATTCAGTGAACAAGAGTACCGGAAAGACACCTTTTGAGATTGTTACTGGAATTCATCCTAGAGGTATATTAGAGTTGTGAGACATCAACACGGAAGATAAAAGGAGTGCAAAAGTAGAGGAATTTTTAGAACATATGAAGAAGGTGTATACTCAAGTAAGATAACAATTGGAAGATATGAACCAAAAGTATAAGGAGTGAGAAAATGAAAAGAGGAGACATAAGGAGTTCGAGGTTGGAGATGAAGTGATGGTGTATTTGAGGAAGAAAAGATTCCCAGTTGGCACATACACTAAGCTCAAGATGAGGAAGTTTGGATCCTGTAAGATTTTGAAGAAACTTGATTGAGGAAATGCGTATGAAGTAGAGTTACCAGATGGCATGAGCATATCCCCTATATTCAACATTGCAGATCTACATCAGTACCATGAAGTAAAATTAAGTGAAGACAGTAAAGCGAAATTGGAGAAACAACTTCCTAAACAACAACTGGATTAGATAGAAGAGATTTTGGATATCAGAGATGGGAGGAAAACACGTGGAAGATAGTACAAAGAATATCTTGTAAAGTGGAAAGGTAGACCAGTGAAAGATTCTTCTTAGATACCTCAGGCTAAGGAAGACCTATTGGTTTTCCTTTATCCCCAGAAAAGTGAGGGACTTACTTTTCAATTAACCCCAGATGTCTGATGCAGGGGCATCCTTGGTTCTTTGCAATTGTGCATCAACCAAAAATATTTTTGTTTCATTTTGTTCTTGTTAATTTTTCTCAATTCAAGTTGGTAGATTCAACGTATCATCATATTTTCACATCAGACTTTGTGGATCTATATTCTCATCATGGAAATGTTCATTTTCATTATTCCAAGATTTCAGAATGATTGGATATTTCTCTGGCAAGTTATCGCTCCCAAATTAAGTGACAATTTATTGAACCGACACCAGAATAGTTTCAAGCCTAATGGCTAGTTTGATCTCTTGTGGACCTTTCCCGTAACTTGCAGATCCTTGAGGTGTGATTTGAATTGTTCCATGGAGTGTCCCCAACCTTAATTTTAGGTCCACACTTCATCTTATGCACCCACCAAGGAGAAATTCAAATTGAAGGCCGACCTATTTCATACAAACGTTACATTTTCTTCATCAGAGATTGTAATGATCTTTGGTCAACGCGGATGATTCTAGAGACCTGGATGTGATATAAATCATTGTAACTGATCATTAGGATGGCGATTAAGTATATTTGAGGTTTGAAATGTAAGATTTCAGCTCACATTAATGAGCATATAGGAATATTGTATTTTGAGCATGTTGTATTAGGCCTGTGAGCCAAATCTGTAAGCCCAGACGTGGTCGATTGTATGTAATTGAAATTTATGATAATAAGAAGACCTGAATCTACATTTGCCTCCATATTTTGTGTTTCTTTTTCTGTGTAAATCTTGTTGCATGGTTTAGATTGTTCTCTTTTGAGGACCCTCCTACCGTGGCTGCAAGACATTATGATTGACCTTGCTAATAGGTTAAATGCAATAACTGAGAATACACTCTTCGTCAATGGTTTGCATAGGGAGAGATATGACAAGTGCAAGCCTACCATCCACACACATGATGGGATTTCTCTCCCCTTTGGGATCTATTTCTTTTTCAGTCCTTGTGGGACCTAAATCTATCTCCATGATATTTGTCGTGATACCAAAGTCTGTCTTGTTCAAAGTGAAACTAGGCATTCCTCGGCTAGCTTCTATGAATGTAGTCACTTTTGTTGTCTATAAGTGTCTAAAATTTCCTCATGAGGTTATGGTGCAAACTATCCAAGATACTAGGTACAACTCATTGGTGTCACATGGCGGTTTCTCTCTTGACCATTTCTGGCCTACTCATGTGGGACCCATGCTACCCCATGGCAACTTATATAAAGCATATTATAAATACAAGATTGAGAGCTTAGCATCTAATTCGATCTTTCCTCCTTCTTCAATGCCCTTTCATCATACTCCGGTGTAGTGACATGCTTCATCCTCTAAGCCTTCTTCATCAGGGGCTAAAGAAAAACACACTCCCATAGGTAGAACTCTCCATTCTTCCAAGATCTCGCAACATTTAGTGATTTCTTTCATACCTTTGATTATTTCTAGCACAGTAAAAGGAAAGGCCCCTATGTTGGCGAAGTCTAAACCCCATGTCTTTTAACTTCCAATTCTTCTTGACATCCCTTGCCCTACTATAAATAGTAAGGGTGAAAAATAATCTTTGTTTCAATCTTTGCGTGTGGCTCTGACATATCATCCCTCGAGGTTCCTCATGTTCCTCCCTCTGCCCAAAAAGTGCGAGGAAAGGCACCTACGATCGAGGTTAAGGATCCTACACCTTTGGCCTCTATAGCCTCTCTTGTGGAGCCTATTCATTTTCCATTAAAGGTTGCAAATAAAACTCCACCAATTGCTCGGACATCTTCACAGACCCTTGTTCTTGGTCCCCATCATCGTTGAAACCAACTTGTGCATGAGTGTAAGAGTCATCAACGTGTGATGGTGAGGGAACATGATGTCTCTTAGAAGATTGGGGATAATCCTTCTATTTCAACTCCTTAGTCTTCTTCTCTTTCCACTCCTATCTCTATCTTAATTTTGATCCCTTCAAGAGATGTGGATGAACCTCACCCCAAAAGGGTGCAGGTATTCATTACACCTTTGGAATTGCCTTTCATCACTTTTCTATCTAATGTTTCTCGATTTGCACAACCCTTTGACATGCCCCATACAAAGGTCGTGTATAGCATGGTCATATCTACTCCTATCGCATCTCATCACTCTAGCATTTTTTTCCAGCCGTAAGCTTTAAAATGACCCTATCCCTAAATCCTGTCACAAGAAGTTTGCTTCTTCTACTTCTCTTTGTTCTTCTATCCTTATCATTGAATATATCCCTTCTTCATCAGAGTTTGTCATGGCTCCTCTTCTAGAGGCTTTAATCGAGGCTCCTACTCTCCACCACCTATAGTTGAGTCACCACACTCCTCTCTAGAGAAGTGTATGTTTGAATCTTTGGAGGATATTATGGCCTTATCAACTACTTTCACAAAGTTTTTGAAACTAGTTTGATAGGAGCTAGTAGATGGGGATATTGAAGAAATTGTATCTCTAGCCCTTGTTGTAGGCAAGACACCTGGTACTGCCCTAGTCATTATTACATTATGAGCTTTCCCTCCCTCCCCCTATGATATAGATTGGAAGGAATATGACTTGTTGAACATAATCAATTAGATCAGTGCCCTTCATATCTTTAGTTTAGAGTTTGTTTTCTTGTCTGTGCTCCCCCATAATTAATTGTATATGTTGGTGGTCTCTCTTGGAGGACCCAAGATACCCTTGTAGGTACTTGGATACATGGAAGATAATATTTCATGCACTTCCTCTATTTATATCATCATTCTTCTCTTTTTGGTACTTTGATTTTCTATATTTGAGGATGATGCAAAGCGTTGGAGGCATTTAGGCCTTCCTTCATGTTGAGCCAAATTTTTATTTTTACTTTGTCTTATGTTAACAAATGGTAAGCGCTCCCCTCGGGATTTGTGATATGGACTAACTACCTCCCGTGGATCCGTTTAATCTGGTAGTTTTATCAAGAATTAATAGGTCAATCTTTTGGTGCAACGACAACTGTGGGCCAACAAGTGGTATCAGAGCCAAAGGTTCCAGGTTCGAATCCCCTCAGGTAATGCTGAGGGGGAATTTGTTGGGAGATGGTCAATGCTCCCCTCATGATTCGTGACATGGAATAACTGCCTCCCATGGATATGTTAAGTCTGGAAGTTGTATTAGGCATTAACAGGTCAATCTTTTGGTGCAATGACAACTGTGGGCCAACAGTCTTCATGTGTTCCTTCTTCATGATCTGAAATTTTTGAGGACATGATGACGATTTATACAAAGTTATATACAGATGTTGTCAATATGAATCATAGTGACCCCAAATATTCAAATTCCCCTATCTATCTCTCATGTCTCTCTTATGATAGGACCCCAAATAAATCATGTTCCTTTGCATAACAGAAGGAGCAGAAAGGAATATTGCATTCATATCATAGATCTCTTATCTTATAATTATTTTCAAAATATGTCTACATCCAACTGTCTTATCTGTCATCTAGCATGAGGGAAATCCACTAGACTTTATCTTTATGGATGTATATGTTTCTTTTCTACGTTTGTCCTACAATACAGTTTGTAGTAGTCACAGGTTGATTGGATTTTCATATGGCCCCTAGCATAACATAACTTTCTACCCATACATATCGATGTTGTCTTGTGTATATAATTCTTTGATGTCTAAATTTTTTCTTTTAACTTAACATTTTTATCTACAACTGACATGTTTACAGTGATACAAATTAATCATTCTATGCAAGATCCAAGCGGTCTCTTCCTTAGGGGAAACTCTGCATGGATAGAAGAATCTAATTTTGTAAATGTATGAAATCAATTAACCCATTAACATCAAATCAAGATTTAAAACTACAAATGATCAATCAATTACACAATTCCAATGTAATTCGTTTATCAATCAACAACTAGATTCAATTCAAGAATTTAAAGAATCTAACTACTGATGCAACTCTCAATCCCATTGTGGGATTATGTCAAAGTGGATGTGGAGTGCTCAATTCAAACAAAATCCATGATGTTGCAAAGAAAATTGATGAGAATTAGAGTGGATGATTCACAAAAAGCTCTCAAATTGATCAAAATTGAGTAGTCAATTTAAGAGAGTAAGTTTGCATAAGACTTGTGAATGAATTATTATGTGAAATGGTTTGCTATTTATAGAATTTGAAAATCATGATCAATGGTCATGATCGAAAATGGTAATCAAGGGATGAAATTGAATGAGATAGGTGAGTATGGATCAAACGGTTGATAATCCATGAGGTATGGATCAAGGATCAAATCAATGGTCTAAGATCCATGAGAGACTCAACCAATTTTCTAAATTTTATGAATTATGTTGGAAATATTTCCATTTGGAGGGAAATATTTAAATTTGAAAAGACAATATTCCATGAGAATATTTTTTGTGCAAGTTGGGGAAGTTGGAAATAAATTAGCTAATTAAACAATTAATTAGAAGCATTAATTGTGCAAGTGGATGAAATTAAAGACTTTAATTAAATAATTAGAATTATTTAATCAAAGAGGGTTATGGCATTTAATTTAAATAATTTGACATTATTTAATCAAATGAGAAACATTAGTATGAAAGTGATGAATTAATCAAATAAATTGAATTATTTATTTAATTAAATAATTGATTAATTAAATGGATGAACTAAGAGAAATAGTTAAGAAATGATGTTAGTAAGCGAAATCAAGGGTGTGATACCTTCAGGACATTTTAAGGTGTCTACATTTTCCCCTCTTTGAAGCGAGGTACATGATGCATTGCTTCAAAGAATTGATACTGCTCAAATCTAAATTTAAAATTTTTCTGACTTTTCCTAATGCCCCATTATGCCCCATTGGACTAAGGAATACTGGTATGCTTCCCCCTCGAGAGATCAAGTAGAAAATACTAATTTTTGGTTGAGCTTGTGGCATTATTACGAGATTGGTTTTGTTGCATTGAATAAGAAATCAGTCCTAAAAAGGCTCAGATACTAACCAAGATGCATAAAAGGATAGAAAATTGAGTTTCATGGTCAAAACCCTAGGTTTGGGTAAGTGTATATGCTCATTTTAGGAAACTTCTAGCTCATTTGTACATTTTTCTTTTAAAAATTCTTGAGTCCTTAGAGAGATCTATGAGAGAGCTACTTGAGAGTACTTGTTGTGATGGAGTTTGTTGTATGCACCAAACATCGATCCAACCAAGTCCGTTATTTCTAGCACCCTCTTGGGTTAGGTGGCCGGGTATGTACTTTGAAAAACCTTATGCATTTTTTTGATTAGCAAAATGTAGCTTAATACTTAGGGAAACAAAAGCGTTGAGATTTGTCTCAGCATGCCTTTATCACCAATGCCACACCTTTGTATAAAGGCACAAATTTTATACAAATGCATGAGGTTTAGATTTTAGGCTTGCACTATTGAATTTTATTAGCACCATTGTATTGTGCTTCTATAATAAACCCACATGATTGTATTTCGGAAACAATACACATTTTTTCCCTAGACCCACACTTTTGCAATAGTGTTGTCATTTTGTAAAAATGACAATTGAGTGATTTTGTATGGAAGCACACTTTTATGCCTTTTGGATTTTAACATAGGTTTTCTACTTCATTTTAGAAAACTTGACATTGTGCACGTTGTGCATGCAAGCCATTTTACCACCACTGACTTCCTAGGAGTGTAGGTCTGTGATGCTAGATCAGATGGCAATCTTCGATATAGAGGAGACCATCTACTTTCATGTATTGGGATTTTTTCACATCTTAGATATGTCAAAGATTTGTGCCCATTGTGGCTTGATTACTGCCATTATTGAGTGATGTAATTCAAAGATACCATCTTTTCATTTCTCGACCGACGAGGATACCATCACTTTGGAGGATGTAAGGCGCATTCTCAGGGTGCCTAAATTAATGGTCTATGTGTTGTAAATGATACTATTCAAGGTGGTCAAGCCCTACTACGAGTAATAGGGGTACCACAGGCTCTGTTGGTGGAGGGGCATATGGATCTAAGAGAGTTTATTGGTGCTACTTCTAGCATTATCCTTGTACTAGCTGGCCTCATTATGGGCATCCTTCTTTTGAACAAATAGTCCTATCATTTTAGTGTGGGATGGGGTGTTGTGCTTGAGAGGATTCTTGAGGATGTGACCCACTTTACATGGGGTCCATGTATTTTATCCCAAGTTTATGATGGCATGCACTAGGTCATTTACATAGGTGGTGTTGTACTATCTACTAGATGTACCATGCTTCATATTTGCGTTTGGGAGCACATTGTAGTGTTACATCTTATTTTCATGTTGCACCAAGCTGAGGATGATCCATTTTTATTTCATTATGAGGGGACATTGACTCACCACCACATGGGTGAGATGTAATACTGGAGGTGCATGATCAACGACATGACATATTTTACATGGAGGTCGTGGCTAGGATTCGAGGCCTAGCATGATGATGATAATTATCTTCCTTACTACCGTTAGACCAGATGGCTCATTGGCTGGACTACTACCATCATTGAGTGGTTCTTGCTAGATCGATGTATGATGTAATGCCTCACCAAGTAACCTTAAAGGAAGTTGCAATTAACGTCTTAAGCCAACTAATTTTTTTTATAAAGTGCATTTAACATACACATTCACTTACTAATTAACAACAACCTCTAAGGCTACAAGGTTATGATTACTTAAACCCACACATACATATTACATATAACCATAGCATCATAAAATTTATGAAATAAACATCATACATCATAAGAATACCACATAACATAATAAGATAATCAACCAAAATACAAACTCATAATCATTAACTTAATCCAAAAGTTACATCACTCATTCCCAGAATGAGGAAATAGTACAGATGTATTACAATTACATAACTCCACCTCATAACAAAAGAGGGATAAAATAACTTATACAATCTGAAATATTACAATGCAAGAATAACACAAGAACTCGAGCTATCCATCTGGATGTCTCGCCACCAAGTACTAAAGATCAAAGGGGACCCAATGGTTTTAGTGCATGTTCCACCCAACCAAGTGGCACCCAAAGGCCCACCCCCCATGCTAGGAGATAGTAACAAAGTAACATGGACAAAGATCTACAACCACTAACCAAAGGCAGACTCATACTGATATAACCAAACAAATGAATTAAGCAAGTACAATTGAATTACAATACAAGTACAAATCAAGTACAACTCAAATACAATATAGGTACAAATCAAGTACAATTCAAACATCACTGACATAGGTCACATTGCTTCCAGACATAATATTAATCAAGTAAGTTCAAAGAACCATACACATAAAACAATTAACAACTGTTGTCCTAGATAGAGTGTCATCGCATAGTAGTCATGAGATCTCCTCTGGGCATTCTTCATAGGCTTCGACACAAGTAATCCTAGTGGCCTCAACCGAATCCCGACCCTCATATTCACTCATGTAGAATCAACTATCTCTCGTATGGACAAGATAGTTGATCTTTCCATTCCAAGCCTTCCCACTCATCCCAAGTCTAAACAAGCCCTTGTGTCTATGAGTGAGGTAAAATTATCTTGATTAGTGAGAAGTTAGTCCTAATCTTCTAAGTACATTACTTTAATTATCACTTGTTTAAATCACTCCTGAAGGTTATCCAGTTTACCTCTTTGGGTTTTGGCGCCTAATAGAAGCCACTCTTCTATTCGACAACACACACCCAAACAATCCACCAAGGGAACCACAAGTGCATACCAACTAGGCATCATAATCCACTCCAACACAATGAGGAAACAAAAGATAGAACTCACTCCAAACATCTTGGAGGCAATAAACACATAGTCCACTCCTTACAAGGAGACACGGATCCCATAATCCGTTCCTAAACCAAGGAGGTGCAAACATCCCCGTTCATGAAAACCGGGTACTAACATAGACACAACCTCATGCACTACCAAGAGAATTCACAACAGGTTGACATCACAACGACAACCCTCACAAACAACAGACCATCTGAAAGACTTATAAACTAACAAGTATTCAACCCATTCTCAAAGCATAAACACGAAAGACATAATCATTGAAGGCAATAAAAGAAACTACATTTGGATACTCTAAATCCATTTCTCTTTTCATTACGTAATTCATTATATCGATACAACTGAATTAAGAATTCATCTTTTCAGATAGGGGAGAAATTACACTAATATTTAATTCTCTAATTGCTCTTAATCAAAATAAGTATTTTCAACTATAACTCAAAACATTTCGCTTTAAATTAAATAACCAATTGCCCTTGCAAATTAAATCATTAATAAAATTAAACAAATTAACATTTGGTCTCTTCCATAACTTATTGTGTTAAAATAAGATCAAAATTTGGACTATAACCCAATATCATATATATATTTTTCCAATTAAATCAAATTAATAATTGGACCTTTTACACATGAATTTAAATTCCACAATTAAATTTTAAATTATGCATTCTTTAAATCAAATATTTAACTCCTTCAATTAAACTTTAACATGCCATTTTAAAATAAACAATAATTTCCCCATACGTTTATAATTTTGATTCCACTAATCTAATATACAAATTTTATTTAAAATAATATAAATAAATATAATACTTTAATATTATAATAACAATACATAAAATATTAATATTTATAAATATCAATTTATTATTATTTTATTATCAGAGCAGCCATGGGAAAATAACTTAACAACAGTCTCGTGTTTCAATCATAACTCAAAAACTACGATCTAGGTATTTACGATATTTTTACAAGGATAAGAAAATTCGAAGGTGTAGAAACCCTTTAAATTTCCTAACAACCAAGTTTGTGAAAGTGGAGTTATATGCGACTTAACCAGAACATTTTACCTTAAAAAATATAACTACCCTGCGGATTTTAAAATCCGATTTTTAATAATAAACAGAGGGTTTCATTTTCTAAAAATATTGTTCAATCTCTATATTTGAATCCAAAAAAAAATAATCGATTTCCTCAAACAAATTAAATTCAACTGAGGTTTTCACAATTTTCACTCAAGAATTTTCACAAAACAAAAGCTGCAAATTTATTTTCTAAAATAGATTTAACAAACAAATCTTTAATCACTACTATTTTAAAAACAATCAAGAACAATAAAAACAATCAAAAACAATAAAAACACAAAAGAAAACCTGGTTCAAGAAACTACAGGGGGAGATGAATTTCTGCTGCAAGCTTCCTCCAAAGATTTCCTGAATTTTCTTCAATCATCCAATGAATCCAATCCAAAACCCAACAAATGCAAACAATCTTTCCTCCAATCCATTCAACAATCAAAACTTTCTTCAAACCCTTCTTTATGTAAATTTTTCCAAAATTTCTTCTCTGCTCTAAAAATGAATTTTTCTAAAAACTTTATGCCCTAAAATTAAAACATGCAATCCTTATAAATCAAAAATACCTAATGCAACCCTAATTCACATTACATGCAAATTAGATATTAATTTCAATTTCAATTTCAATTTCAATTTTTACAACCCTAATTCACATTACATGCAAGTTAGATATTAATTTCAATTTCAATTTTCGAGAAACCCACTTTCAATTTAAAATGCAATTTGAAATAATAAATTAATTTACAAAGTTAAAACTCATTTCCCAAGTAAACATTTAATTACAATTTCTAATTTAATTCCCACAAGATGAAATTAAATTCCAAAATTAATTTTAATTCTTTTATTTCCTTTCATTTTCTTGCATCACATTTAATTAATTAATTTAATTATTTAATAACTAAATTCAACCCCCCTTGGATTAAATTAAATAAATTAAATTAAATTAAATTAATTAATTTAAATATAAACTTTTATCCACATTGCATTATTTAAATTAAATAACCATCAACATGATTTAAATGCAATTATTCTAAATATCTATTTCCAAATCAAGAACCCTTCAGAATTAAATAATATTAAAGCAAGACAGACAATGACTCGATACACACGACTGACGACACACTAAGGCTAGGGTGTAAACTTGACACATGTTACCTAACTACTACCTCCTATTCAACTTAATCGTTGGATCGACACGCTCAAATCTGTGAAACAAGGTGGAGTCGATGTCATGTACCTGCAATCCTGAAACTAAGTAAACATCATCATATAATATATTCAGCATATAATACACACCATGAAGAAGAAATTACGGATTCGCAGGGCGCTCATAAGCGAGTGATGCGAACCCGTCCTCTTCACCAATACACTCATCGAAACTGACACTTTCATCATAATCCAATAATCTCATAATAACATTTCATGTTAACTCTACTAACAACATTAAACCATTAAAGCATGTGAAACAATAATTAGATCAGCACATCACACAATAATAGTTGTCGTTCCATAGTAGCGATCAAAACATCATAACAAAATGCATCCAGTATCAAGGTAACTACAACCAAACATAGCATAAAGCAAACTGAACGAGAAGCAAAACGAAGGGGTATTACATATGAGACAGTTTAGGGAGGCTCAGACTATCCCCCGTGCATAGTACATGGTTTCCTTTTCTCGCACTCATAGGGAGCAAAGACTTTTGGGTCAAATGCCTAATGTACAAGTAGATACAATAGATTTTGATCAACTTGTTCCAATCATGTAGGATTATGTTGAAGGTCCTATTGATGTCAACACTACTACTAGGTATGACACATGGTTTACGACCAAGAGGCTGATTAGATTTAAAAATCTAGCATGAGTTCCTCACAGACAAAGGGGTGAGTCTAGCAGGTTGAGACAATAGAGATTAGTAGCTCATGCAAAGGGTCCACAAGGTGATAGGGTACATGTGCCTGATCAAAATAGGGATTAGTAGAGGGTTCCTAAGGGTCCACCCCCAATACACGATCATGATCAACAACAAAATCACTAGGTGGCACATGTGCCTAGTCTAGATGTACAATAGCTATAGGTTGATTTAGCTAAAATAGAGAGAGAGAGAGAGAGAGATGAGGCCAGCTAAGAGTGAGATCAGCTTCAAGGTCAGCTAGATCAGAGGACCTAGGAGAGGGATGTGGAGGTGGCATGATGATAATAGTTGGAGTTGCAGTTAGCTCAGGAGACTACTTGTCGGTTGTAGCTAGAGGCATAGGGGGATACTATCCATATATCCTAATATACACAGGAGTTATAGGCCATGTAGGATGAGCTCTCATACTACAAGACCATTTACATGATGCAGGTCCCAACCCACAAGAGTTAGCCACCCTACTCATAGAGGAGTACGATGGGGTCTAGTAGGTCACTTGGGCGCTTCGTGGGGCACACATGTTTGGTCAAGAGGAGTATGAAATTCAGGTAAATAGCTTGAGAGAAAACCATCACACCAGCCTTCTGCCAATAGATAGGACCAAGCCAACAGGGGCTAGCTTTTGTACAACTATTTTGTATTCAAGTTTTGATATAGAACTCATGTATATTCATTCATCACATTTTTTGATAACCTTATATATATTTTTGAGATATATGACACACTTTACATGTATCATGATATTTATTTTTGACATATATGAGAATAGCAACTCTTGATGCGACCATTACATGGTGTTTATGCATGTAATGGTCTTTTATGATGTATGTTGTACGATTATGCATATGTTTATGATTATGGATGTAAATGTTAAGATGTTCATGATATGATATGTATATTTATTTTATTATGAAACTTATGATTTGATAGGCATGTGACTAATTGTTTATGGATGCAGGATAGATGCATACATTATTGGAAAATCTGCCTCAAACAGACTGACATGAAACTCCTAAAAGAGAAAAATCTGTGAGACATCTAGATTGTCTTGCCGATAAGTAGTTTGGTTCTGAAGGTTCGAAATGATCATGTATGTCTTGCTGACAGGATCCATCGGTATGACTTGAACGGTCGGCAAAAGCTTTCTATCTCTCAGTGATAATAGTAGTCTGACTGATAGGTGATGATCGGTGAGAGTCCTGCTGATGGTACTCCATCAGGGTAACTGTGGTCCTTGATACAACCTAGAAAGATTATACCAAAAGTAGTAATCTGAATGACGTGTGATGATCAACATGAGTGTTGTCGATGGTTCTTCATCAGTGGGACGTATGAATTTGACCTAGCTTTGGGATCTTTGTCTGATGGTTAACGTCAGACCGATGGGGTGTGATCAACATGAGTTGTGCTGATGGTTCTTCATCAGTGGGAAACATTACTTCAGCCTAGCTTTGGGATCTTTATCCGATGGTTGATGTCTGGTCGATGGGGTGTGATCAGAGTGAGTCTCCCTGATGAGATCACAAGTAGGAACTTCATCAGTAGAACTTGTATTGTCAGATGACCTTTGGAAACTTCCACCGAGGTGTGTACTTAGCCCGATGGTGTTTGGTCAGAGAGACGTCACCCAGGTTTGACTGATCGACCATTTGGAGACTGTAGTGTGTGATAGTCAAATGGATGGTTTTGGCATCGGTGGGACATGGTGTAGTGTCTCACTGATACATGATACAATTGAACTGGAAGATGAATCAAACTATTGGTTGAGGGAACGAATCGACCGTGGCTATGGGATAAATTGTAGGGTGTGAAACTGATCATGGGTTTGAATGGTTATTGTTTTGAACTGTATGTTGTATAAGCATTGGAACAGTAAGACACAACAAAGTGTGTGAATTTCATTGTATGCTTTCAGAGAGCACTGCAATAGTGTTGTTCTATACAAGGTTGATTATGGAAATTTTGTTCCTATACAATTGACATATGAAAGGAGATTCGATAATTTGTATGTAATTCAATTACTGTAATACAAGTGATATTTCTTTGGTGTGCTGGGTTTTTCTCCCGTAAGGGTTTTCCCACATAAATCTGGTGTCCAATTGTGTATTTGTTTATTTATCTATTCTATTATTCTTTTCATATGCATCTTAGTGGACTATAATTGTAAAATTTAAAGACATATATGCATTCTTCTCTAAGTTTTGACATTAGGAGAGTTAGTTCCGCACCTTTAATTTTCCTAACAAGTGGTATCAAAGCCTGGCCAGTTGTGTTATCCTTGTGGGCAGGTTGGGTTTTTCATGTCAATTTTGTTCAGTGGGAGTCTTGTAGAAGTCAGGTAACTATCAAATTATAAATTGAGATGGTAATGGAAAGTACATCGGGAGGGATTGAACTTGAGAAATTCAATGGAAGCAATATTGAGTTGTGGAAACTCAAAATGGAAGATGTGTTGGTTGATCATGATCTTTGGATTGTTGTGTCTGGAATGAAACCTTCTGACACGAAGCAAGAAGAATGGGAATTGGAAGATCGGAAATCAAAGGGGCTGATAAGGCTCTGTTTGGCAGAATCTATTCTTGTAAATGTTCATGAAGAGAAGACTACATCTTCTTTATGGAAAAGACTTTTGAGATATTTATCAAGTCCTTGGTGAATAAGTTGTTCTTAAGGAAGAAGTTGTACTCTTTGAAAATGTAGGAAGGAGCATCTATTGTTGATCACTTGAATGATTTTAACATGTTGATTTATTAGTTAGCATCTGTGGGTGTGAATATTGATGATGAAGATCGTTGTATGTTATTGTTATGTTCTTTGCCGAATTATTGGGATCACTTGGTGATGGCGATTGGGAGCACGACAACCACTTTCAAGATGGAAGATGTGGTTTCTTCTTTGTTATCAGAAGAGATGAGAAGGAAATCTTCTGAGATGGTGAAGGAGGCTCTTGATTTTTGAGGCAGATCAAAAGAAAAAGGAAAGAAGAAGGACAAGAGGTCCAAATTGAAATCAAAAGGGAGATCAAATTCTCTTGGCAAGAAGTCCAAGGTGAAGTGCTAGAATTCTGGGAAACCTAGTCATGTCTAAAAGGATTGCAGAGAGGAGAAAAATAAGAACAAGAAGAAATCTTCTAATAATGATTCTTCTCAGAGTGATGCAAATGCCTTCATTGCAGCCTTGGCAACTTGGGCATCATATGATATCTAGCTGATTGATTTTGGAGCATCTTTCCATAGGAAATCTCATAGAGACTATTTCACAAAGTATGAAGAATATGATGGTGGAAGGATTTATTTGGAAATTGATTCATCTCTGGAAATTGTTGGTTGTGGAAGAGTTATAATTTAGTTTCCTAATGGAAGGATTAAGGGAATTGATGGCGTAATGCATATACCAGGTCTGGCTCGGAATTTACTTTCTATAAGCAAGCTTAATGATGTTGGAGTGCAAGTCTCATTCTTAGGCAATAGCTGCAAAATGACTATAGGCTCGATGGTGCTCGCTAGGGGTGCTCGAATTGGTACTTTGTACAAGCTGGATGCACTGGAAATTTAATGTAATAATGTATTTACAAAGTCACAAAAGGTTGTTTGTAAAGATAAGAAAGAAAATGTTCCCGACAGTGAAAACTTATTGAAATTTAAACTTCCAGCAGAGAAGACATGCTCTGGCATCAAAGGCTCAGTCACTTTGGTGAAAAATGTTTGAAAGCCTTGAAAAATAAAAACCTAGTTGAGGGGCTTGATGATTGTAACCTAGAATTTGAATTTTGTGAACATTGTATATATGGAAAACATCATCGTGTTTCATTTTATTCTAGTCCTCATAAATCTTCTGGTATATTTGATTACATTCATTCTGATGTGTGTGGTCCAGTGAATGTTCCTTCGTTATCAAAATCTAAATATTATGTTTCTTTTATTGATGATTATTCGAGAAGGGCATTTGTGTATTTTAAAAAAAGTAAATAAGAAGTGTTCATTCATTTTAAGGAATTTAAAAAACTTGCGGAAAATTAGACTGGAAGAAAAATAAAGTGTTTAAGGACTGACAATGGCAGTGAGTTTTGTTTTGATGAGTTCGAAAGGTATTGCAAAGACCATGGGATTAAAAGGCATAAAACTACACCTTACACTCCACAACAAATGGAGTTGTTGAAAGGTTGAACATGATGCCGATGGAGAAGGTGAGAAGTATGTTGAGCAATGCTGCTCCGGAGTAGAAGTCTTAGGCTAGGGCTATGGCTATAACATGTTACTTGTTGAATCGGTCTCCTTCATTAGCACTTTCTGACGAAATGCCTATGGAAGCTTGGTCTGGTAAGAAGCCCTCTCTAAGACATTTGTATGTCTTTGGTTGTGAAGCATATGTTTATGTGCTAGATGAGGAGATCTAAATTGGAGAACACAGTTGTTAAGTGTATCTTCATTGGATACGAAATTGGTGTGAAAGGATACACGATTTAGAATCATGTGACTGAGAAGGTATTGTACAATAGAAGTGTAATCTTTCATGAGATGAAACCTTCTACATTGGAACTGTAGTAAGAGATGAAATAAAAACAAGAGAAAAAAAATGATGTTGAAATACCTCTAACTCCTGAAAAAGAGGAACAACACATTGATAGTGTACTTGAAACCGAGGAGAGTTCGAGCAACTCTGAGAGTTCTGAACAAGAAGAAGAGTTGTAACCTCAACCTCAGTCTGTGAGGAGGTCTACACATGAGAAGAAGCAACCTTATGGGTATGGATTCTCTATGTTCAATTCTATTTGTTCCTATGCTTTGATTGCTAACACTGATGAACCTAGGACCGTAAAAGAGGAAACTAAAATGTCTAATTAAGATTCCTGGTTGGAGGCCATGAATGAAGAAATGGCATCATTGAAGAAAAATGATACTTGAGATCTGGTTCCACTGCTTGAAGGTAGAAAGCCCATGGACTGCAAATGGGTGTTTAAAAAGAAAATTGGTCTAGATGGCTATGTTGGAAAATATAAAGCGAGGTTGGTTGCGAAGGGATATTCCCAAGTAGAGGGAATTGATTATGGGGAATTTTTTTCTCCAGAAGCAAATTTGACATCTATTAGATTTTTTTTGTCACTTGCAACAACATATGACTGGGAGATTGAAAATATGGATGTGAAGAGAACATTTCTTCATGGTGATCTTGAAGAAGAAATTTGTATGTCCTAGCTAGAGCACTTTATGAAAAAAGGTAAAGAAAATCTAGTTTGCAAGTTGAAAAAATCTCTGTATGGATTAAAACAGTCTCGTAGAATGTGGTACCAGAAGTTTGACACATTTGTTTTGTCATTGGGATTTGTAAGATCAAAATATGATCATTGTGTGTATTACAAAGCTGAGAATGATCGTATTTTAATTATTTCCCTTTATGTGGATGATATGTTATTCATTGGGAATAGTAAGGTTATGATTTCTGATCTAAAATCTCAGTTGTCTGCAAAATTCAAAATGAAAGATCTGGGTGCAGTGAGGTATATTCTGGGGATGGAAATAACTAGGGACAAAAAGAGTAGAAAACTTTGGCTCAACCAGAGTAAGTATATTAACACTATTCTAGAGAGATTTTGTTTGAATGATTGAAAGGAGCTAGTTGTTCCAATTTTGCAGGGAACAAAGCTATTGAAGATTGTCCAAAATATCCTACTGAGATGGAGGACATGTCCATGGCACCTTAGGAAAGTGTAGTTGGCAGTTTAATTTATGCAATGGTTTGTACAAGGCTAGACATTGCCCAAGAAGTGGGAGTACTTAGTCATTTTATGGTGAATCTAGGAAGGACACAATGGGATGCTATGAAAATAGTTTTTAGATATTTGAAAGGTACCTCTCAGTACACTTTGTGTAATCATGGTAACTCTTCTAAATCACAGAGATCTTTCAACATTCGTGGATATGTGGATTATAATTGGGTAGGGGACATTGATAGTAGAAGATCCACCAGTGGGTATATTTTCATGGTGAATGGTGGTGCATTTAGATGGATGAGCAAGCAGCAGGCTGTAGTCACTTTGTCCACTATGGAGGTAGAATACATGGCACTTACACATGCTTGTAAGGAAGAAATCTGGTTAAAAAATTTGTGTTCTAACATTGGGTTTAATGCAGGGAAGATTAAAATTTACTGTGACAGTTAGAATGCTATTTTTCTGGCAAAAAATCCTACTTTCCATGCCAGGATGAAACATATTGATGTGCAGTAGCACTTTGTACAAGATATGGTGGAGGATGGAAAGGTCTATTTAGAAAAGTGGATACTCTAGAAAATGTTGCAGATGCATTGACGAAACCAGTGAGCATAGACAAGTACAAGTGGTGTGGTAGTTTGATGGGCCTTGGTGCCCATGAACCTTAGTAGTTTCTAGATGCTCTAGAGGTGTCAATAAGATCTTCGTCAAGTGGGACATTGCTGGAAAATGTGCCACAAACTTACTGACATGAAACTCCTGAAAGAGAAAAATCGGTAAGACATATGGACTATCTTGCCGACAAGCAGTTTGGTCCTGAAGGTTCGAAATGATCATGTCGGTGTGACTAATGGGCGGTCTTGCCAATGGGATCCATTAGTATGACTTGAATGGTCAACAAAAGCTTTCTATCTCTCGGCGAAACTAGTAGTCTGACTGACAGGTGATGATCGGTGAGAGTCTTGTCGATGGTACTTTGTCAAGCTAATTGTGGTCCTTGGTACAACCTGGAAAGATCAGACCGAAATAGTAGTCTGATCGATGGGTGATGATGATATGAGTCTCGCCGATGGTTCTTCATCGGTGGGTTGTATGACTTCGACCTAGCTTTGGGATCTTCGTCTGATGGTTAACATCCGACCGATTGGGTGTGATCGACATGAGTCTTGCTAGTGGTTATTCATTGATGGGAATAATGACTTCGGCCTAGCTTTGGGATCTTCGTCCGATTATTGACGTCCGATCGATGGGGTGTGATCAGAGTGAGTCTCCTTGATGAGATCACAAGTAGGAACTTCATTGGTATAACTTGTACTATCAGATGACCTTTGGAAACTTCCACCAAGGTGTGTACTCAACCTGATGGTGTTTGGTTAGAGAGACATCACCCAGGTTTGACCGATCGACCATTTGGAGGCTGAAGTGTGAGATAGTCAAATGGATGGTTTTGGAATTAGTGGGACATGGTTTGGTGTCTTATCGATACATAATACAATTGAACTAGAATATGAACCAAACTATTGGTTGAAAGAACGAATCAACCATGGTTGTGGGATAAATTGCAGGGTGTGCAACTGATCATGGGTTTGAATGGTTATTGTTTTGAACTGTATGTTGTATAAGGATTGAAACAGTAAGACATAACGAAGTGTGTGAATTTTATTGTATTCTCTTGGAGAGCATTGTAGCAATGTTGTTCTGCACAAGGTTGATCAAGGAAATGTTATTGCTATACAATTGACATCTGAAAGGAGAGTCTGTAACTTGTATGTAATTCAATTACTGTAATACAAGTGATCTTTCTTTGGTGTGGTGGGTTTTTCTCCCATAAGGGTATTCCCACATAAATCTGGTGTCCAATTGTGTATGTGTTTATTTCTCTATTTTGTTATTTTTTTCATATGCATCTTAGTGGACTATAATTGTAAAATTTAAAGACATAACTACATTTTTCTCTATGTTTTGATATTAGGAGAGTTAGTTTCGCACCTTTAAATTTTCCTAACATATATATGTATGGTTTTTTTTGTATCTTTATATGGTATATGGCACGATCATGCAAGATGTATGCCATGCATGTATGCTAATGGTTTGTGGATGCAGGGTGGATGCATATTATTTTTATTATGTAATGATAATTAAATGTTAGTAAGAACAAGATAGAATGGGATGATAGAATAGAATGAATGGTATTGATCAGTATACCAATAAATCTATAATTATTTGAGACTTTATTGGATATATGATGAGATAGTAATGATATTTCTTTTGCTTCTCAAATTAGGTTTAATTTCATCATAGTAATCCTTATTTTTTATATAGAAAATAGATACGATGCACCAAGGTATTAGGAACCAGGGTGACTTTGTATCCCATGCATGGACTCTGCCTTTGCAAATAGATAGTAGTATCCTTGTTTATACCCAAAATTCATCGAAGTAATCAGACTAATACACAAAAGGTATAAAGAACCTGATATGCTATAGCCATCATTTTAGTTGAGACTATCCCCACACATGCAAGAAAAGCATTCACCAAGGTCGTATTACAAGAATATCCAACAAACACAACAAATGAAAGAAATTATCAATGCCCCATTCCTTTTTCTCTATATCATTTTGTAGACATGATCAAGAGATAATCAGAATGGACCAATAAGACAAATCATAAGAAAAAATCCAAATGAACAAGCAATCAATGTTATTCATAACTCTTGCCAAAGGAATGTGTTCTAAATGATATCCACCAATGTCTATTGTAGGAAAGATATATATGTAAGACAGGTTTGGATTTGATTTGTTTTCTAAATGTTAAAAGGTTGTTGATATGAAGGTAAACCAACATGTTTGACCATGATCAAGACTTGGTATTTTTCATGTTAATTTTGTGTTTCGTCAACTGTTATATTTGTTTTTGTTTGTGTTATCAAAGGTTGAAGATGATAATCAATTTTATTATGATTGAAATTTTAGTGCAGGTGAAAGCGATATGGGATGGGTGATTTAGTTTTATAATTTTCTCAATGTTTTTGATGTTTTGAGGCTATTTTTGGCATTTCAGGTTTTATGAATGTTTTAAATTTTCAAATATTATGAGGCTATTTTGGTTTTTTGTGATATTTTACAACAATTTTTATTTTCAAATTTTCCAAATGTTTTTATGGTTTCCAAGGTTAGATCAAGAATAGGACCTAAGGGGGGATTGACCTAGTGCCTTGAGGGTTCATCGAAGATGGCCTTTCCTATGTAAATGCGTAGAGACAACATAGTTCAATTTAATTTGACAAGACATTTTATCGTGATAGACTCCTAAAGGACTGAGCTAGGCCTCGAGGGATCATTGATGATGGGCTTGCCTATGTACACACACAAAGACAACATAGTTCAACCAAATATTTTTGATTTTGATGCTTTTGACCTTTTTAAGGGTTTTTCTTTGATTTGGATGTTTTTTGGATTTTAAAACTTTACAAATGTTTTGAAACTTTACAAATGTTTTGATGTTTTTGGATTTTGAAACTTTATAAATGTTTTGATGTTTTTGGATTTTCAAGGGTATTTCAAATGTTTTTTTATATTTTGTCATTTTTTAAATATTTTTGGAATTTTCCAGATGTTAAATGACCTAGGTGATATACAAGATTCCAATGCAATGACCATGTATAGGAAGATTTCCCCAATGTTGTGTTAAGTTACCTTGATATGGGACAAAAAGGATGACCTAGGGATAGGACCAAATACCACAAATAGATACTTATTGAACACCAAGCCATGGTAGGGATGCAAATGGATGGATGAAAAATAGAAAAATACTAATTTATTATGAAATGTATGGAAGGTAAGAGTATTTGATAGATGATAGGTGGTAATTATTTACACAAGGTGTCTGTTTTCTAGATTTTGACCAAGGTACTTGTCCAAAGTGCCACTAAGGTGGTTTTTGCTAGAGGACATTTTTTCTCTTTATTGTTTTTAAATCTTTTTTCTACTTTTTTTATTTTTTTGACTATTTATCTTTTTTGATGTTTATACCCCTTAGGGCTAAGCATATAACATTTTGAGATGCATGTTGTTGAGTAGTTCCTATAAAGGATCTCCTTTAGGTTTTGTGAGCTTTTAAGCTCCCGATCCATAACTTGTGACAATGAACGACCTTAAATAATTAGGCTCAAATTTTCCTTTACTATCGTAATCCATCTGATTCTTTTGGTTTTCCTTCGTAACAAGATCTCTGACTTGGAAGTGTCGACCCTTTATTTTCTTATTATAGCTTCTACTTAGTAAATTTTGGTACACTTGAAGATGATTGAGTGCTTCTAGATGATGTTTATCTAATAGTTCTAGCTCATTCAACCTTGACACTTTGTATTCCTCCTTTGTTATCAGGTGATGTAATGATATCCTCAACTATGGGAGCTTGACCTCAACATGCAAGATGGCTTCATTCTTATAGACCAAGGAATATGGGGTTGCACCAATAGGTTTTCTAATGCTAGTTCTATATGCCCATAGGGCGGGGTTCAATTGTAAGTGCCAATATTGGCCAATGCCATTGATTGTCTTCTTTAGGATTTTAATGATTATTTTTTTAGAAGCCTCAGCTTGACTGTTTCCTTGGGGGTAATAGGGGGTTTAGAAATGATCTTTGATATTAAATTGGATACATAAATCTTTCACATCCTAGTTCTTAATTAAGGGTGTCCCATTATCTAAGATAATGGCTTGTGGAACACCATAACAATAAATGATGTAGTTGAGGATGAATTTTGAGATTTGTTTCCCAGTTATGTAAGTCATAGGGATGGCCTCAATCCACTTTGTAAAGTACTTAGTGGTGATAATTATAAATGTATGCCCATTCAAGGAGGTTGGAGTAATCTTCCTTATGAGATCAAGCCCTCATTGTGAAAAATTCCATGGAATTGTGATCGGTCAAAGCTCCTAAGTTGGAGCATGGATGAGGTTTCCATGTTGTTGACATTGTAAACAATTCTTTACAATTTGAATGGAATCTTACTCCATAATCAATGAGTAGTATCCTGTCCTTAATAACTTCTTAGCCAAGCTAAGACCACTCAAATGTGACCCACAATTTCCTTTATGCACATCTTTCAAGGTAATATAAGCTTCTTCCTAGTTAAGGCATCACAATAAGGTCCCATCAAGACTCCTACAGTATAAGGTGTCACAAATGATGGCAAAGCGTGAAGCTCTTTGGATAAAGGTTTTTCTTAGGTTATGGGCGAGGTCAGAGGGAAAGTTTTTTTTATGAAGGTAAGTGAAGATTTCATGGTACCAAGGTGAGCCAGGACCAACAACATCACACACAAATTTTGATTCTAGAACATCAAAAGTCGATACAAGAAGTTTTTCAATGAGGAATTCACATTTTAGGGTGTTTTGAGGCATATCCAGTAATGAACCAATGGTAGCCATAACATTTGTTTCCCTATTATTAACCCTTGGGATTTGTTCAAAGGTTATGTAAATGAAATACTCCTTGAAGTTTTCCACCATCTTTTTGTAAGGCATCAACTTGTCATCTTTGGTTTGATAGTCATTCTTGACTTGCCTTACTATCAATTGAGAGTCCCCAAGAACATGTAGCTCCTGAATTTTCTATTGGATATTAGTTCTCAACCTTGTGATTAGGGATTCATACTCTACTATATTATTCATGCAAGGGAATTCCAATCTATAAGACTTATATATACAATCACCTTGTGGGGTGATGAATAGTATACCCGCTCCAAATCCATGTTGTGTATGTGATCCATAAAAATACAACTTCCACTGGTTTTTTTGATATTACAGTAAAAATTACCTCATTTGAAAACTCTGATATTAGGGGATGATTTGCACATAATGGTTCTTCAACTAGCTGATTGGCAATGAATTATCCTTTGATTTTCTTGTGATCAACATATTCAATGTCAAATTCTCTAAGGACCATGACCCATTTTGCAAAAAATCCTATGAGTGTAGCTTTGGATAGTAGGTACTTTAGTGGATCAATCTTAGAAATAATCTTAACTTCATGATTGAGCATGTAGTGTCTCAGCTTTTGGGATGCAAACACAACTGATAGACATGATTTTTCTATTGGTGTGTAATTAAGCTCAAATCCTACCAGAGTTATGCTAATGTAGTATATAGCTATTTCCTTTCCTATTTTGTCTTGTTGCACCAAAAGAGATCCTAATGCTCCCGAGGTTGCCAAGGTGTACAAGATAAAAGGTTTACCGAAAAATGGTGGAATTAATACTGATGGTGATGCTAAGTATTCCTTTATCTATTGGAATTCCTGATCACAATGATCATCCCATTTATATGCCACATCCTTGCAAAGGAGATGGGTAAACAGGTGACACTTATTTGCTAGTTGTGCAATAAATCTTCTGATTGATTGTATCTTCCCTTGAAAACTTCTAATTTGCTTCAATATCTTCAATGGTTCCATTTCCATTATTTCCTTGGTAGGGTCCACTTCAATTCCCCTTCGGCATACGATGTACCCCAAAAGTTAACTTGTGGTGACTCCAAAGACACTTTTTTGGATTCAGTCTCACTTGATATTTTTCCAACTTATCAAATATTTGAGTTATCACTTCTAGGTGTCCTTTTATTGTTACTAATTTTACCAAGATGTTATCCACATAATATTCAAGGATCTTGTGGAAAATTTCATAAAAAATTAAGTTCATTTCCCTTTGATATGTTGCACCAGTGAACTTTAAACCAAAAGATATTACATTCCAAGAATATGTCCCCCATGGACAAGTCAAAGTTTTTTTATTTTGATCTTCCTTAGCTATCATGATATGGTTATATCCAAAGAACCCATCCATGAGTGAAAGCATTTCATGTCTAGCTATTAGGTCCACTATGATATCTATGCTAGGCAATGAAAAGTCATCCTTGGGATAAGCTTTGTTTAGATATCTAAAATCCATGTAGATACGTATGCCCCTAGTGGGTTTTGAAACTATAAAAAGATTGGAAACCCACTTCAAATAATTAATAGGTCTGATAAAACCTACATCCAAAAACTTATGTATCTCCACTTTGACCAACAATTCTATCTGAGGATGCATTTTCCTTAAGTTACGCTTCACTGGTTTCACATCTGGACGATCTATGAGATGGTGAGCCACTAATGATGTTTCAAGATCAGGCATATCCATATATGACCATGCAAAGAAAATATTTCTTTCTTGAAGGAAAGTTTCTAGATTATTTAGTTCTTCATCATCTAATGAAGAAGCATAGAAAGTGACTTGGGGTGCTTCCTTTGTTCCCACATTCACGAGGTGTGATTTATCTACCAATATTATTGATCTTTCCTACTCTATGTTGGGGATATTTAATCCTTCATCCATAGGTGCCTTAGAGAGGTTTTCGCCATTGGATGTGTCCTTTATTTTTATTGTTTTATAATAAGAAAGTGCCACATGGTGGTTTTCACTTGGTGATCTTGTAATGATTTTCAAATTTTCTATTTTGTGATTGAAAGATTCAATCGTATCCCCAAAATAGGCTTGTGTGTCTAGCTCTATGTTAAAACCAACTTTATGATCTCCAATGCCCGTGAACTCGAAAATTACCTCATTGTTTTCGAATGAATCCAAAATGAGTGTGTGTTGTTGGTCCCAGTCGATAAGTTCGAGATATATAGGTGTAAGCTCACTATCTTGGGTTTGGGAGGAGAAGGGTGTGATGATCATGAATATAGTGGCATGCTCAAAGAGGTTTGTGATTCAGAAGGGTAAGTTGTCAATGTTCACATATTGGGATGTTCTTAACCAATAAGAAGCTTTATCTTCCTCAATCAAGGTAATCATGATGAGAGGCACCACATTCTTGCCCGAGGTATAACCAAGGACAAGATTCTTTGCTTGTTTCTCAGGGACTATTGGTTCCCACATTCATTATTGCTTCAAGCCAAGGCCTCCAGTGCCTATATATCCCATTTTCTTTATTAATTGGAATCCTTTTCTACTTGTATCCACCAAAAGTGGAGGCTCTTCTTTCTTCTCCTTTTCATCTTGATAAATCCATTTAGATATGTTCTCTTCTTCTAGGATATCCTTGTGTAAATCTCCCCACTTTTCAAATGTGGTATTCTTAAACTTTTTGGATACTTTTTCAATGTGTTGTGGTTGATCATATGATTTGGGTTTAATGGTAGTTTCCCCACAAAGAAATAATCCTTCAAGTCATATATACTGTAACCTTGTTTTGTGATCTTTGTCTTGATTTCAATAAATTTTTGTTTTGTACCAGATGTAGATGTCAATGTTGAAGGATCAACATAAGAGGAAGGAGTTGGAACTTCATCATTTATAGGAACTTGGAGCACTTTATAGTACTCATCCATGATTTTGCAGAAACAAAATGGTTTTAGATCTCCATGAATGGTGATTCCTTTATCATCAAAGGGAAATTTGATGCATTGATGGTACATTGAAGTTACGGAATTCATGACATGGATCCATTGATGACAAGGATAATGTTATAACGTAATTCAAGATCTAGGACCTTACATGTGGTCTCCACAATAGTGGGTCCCACTTGTATTGGTATCTTGATTGTTCCTTGTGAACTCCATTCATTATCATCATAAGCATGGATTATGACCCCTTTTTTCTTTTCGGTCACATCCTTTGAATAGACCAACTATTTGATCAATTGGAGGGTACAAATATTTAAGCCAACACCTCCATCTATCAATACTATCTTAACCTTTTTTTTTATGGATGTATACTTTGAGATGAAGTTCATGGTTATGAAATGTTTGGGATGGAAGATCATCTTGTGTGAAGAGTAATTGATGTCTAGATAAAATGTGCCCTACCATGGCTTGAAATCAATCAATATCAATTTTGGTAGGAATTATCGATGATAACAGGGCTTTCTCTAGAACTTCCTTATGAGCTGGTGAAATCTTCAATAGTTCCAAAATAGAGATTTGTGTGGGGGTCTTTTTGAGCTGATCAAGTAAGATATAATCATTGGGACTATCTCTTGTCGGTACTTTGCATGGTATAGGGGATCCTTATATGGTAACTTTCCCTCATCGCGTGGTGACTCCACACTTAGGATTTTGACCTTGAATTGTGATAATAGAGACATGTTGGTCATAAGAATGTATGTTATCTAAAACATTATCGTAGGTATGGTTAACTTGATTATATGATTTTCCTTTCTCGTCATTATTTCCTTTCCCATGGTCGAGAATTGGATTCTTATATATATCTATATCCTTGTTTCCAAAACTTTTGGGTTATTGATTTACATTCACCTCACCATTTTTTATGAGGTCTTGTATGACATTTTTTTAATTTCATGCAATTGGATGTTTTATGTCCCTTTGTACGATGATAGTTGCAATAGTCTTCATCCTTATACAATGATGGTTTAACTCGTGGCTCCCCATATTGTCTATATTCTAAGAGTTTCAAAGTGTGTGCTTGTACCAACTTGTTCAAGACTATTTCAATGGGCTCCCCTAAGGGAGTGTGTTTTCATCTTGATGGGTACTTGTTTTGTCTTGGTTTTTGTCCTTGTTGGTTATTAACATTGTTAAAATTTTGTGTACCTCCTTGTTGCATGTTTGGTTTGGAGGGTACATTGATGAAAAAATTCACATCTATAGCCCCATCATTAGTAGGGTTATTATTTTTCCCACATACGGGGGTTGTCACTGAAACTAGATGATGGGTGTTTGTCCTTGTAGATTTGTACTCCTCCTTTTGCAATGAGAGCTCTTTCAATGTTGAGTCCTTTAGATATGAGTTCCTAAAAATTTGATACACATTGCATCCTCAATTGGAAAGTAAGATCTGTATTTAAGTTTCCTGTGAGGATCTCAACTTGTTTCTCAAGAATAGGCCACTTGCATTTACTAGCCTTATGTCTCCATCATTACAAGAAAGGTTCAAAGGCTTCTCCCTGATTTTTTTTTAAGGTATAGAGTTATTCTAAGGTGACCTCTGTGTTAATTTTGTAGGAAAAGTGTGCTCAAAATTGATCAATTATTTCTTGGAAGTCTCTAATCCTTGGATATAAGTGAGAAAACCACTCTATTGCTTGTCCATCTAAGTTTCGTGGAAAGAGTTTCATGAGGTATGTGTCATTGTAAGATTCTTTCTTGCATGCCAAATAAGACTCTCTTATATGTTCTTTTGGATTACCACATCCCTTGTATTTATCAAGCTTTGGGATTTCAAAGTTTGGAGGGAATTGAACCATCATGATACTTCTATCAAATGAGTAGGGACATAGATCTTGTACTACGTATGATTTTTTTTCTTTCTCGCTTGAATATCTTGGATCTTTTGTGTTAATGTTTTTAGTTGAGTTGATATGTCCAATGGTCCAATGCTTGGTGATGAATCATATGAATTTTATTATGGAATGGTGGATGAGTTAAATAGTGTATTTTTGTAAGGTGGTACATTTGTGTTGTATTGATCATATGGATGATTGGTAGGTGGTGGCGTGAAAGCATTATATTTTCCATATTTATTTTGATTCACAAAATTTTGAGGGTTTGGTTGTAATTTTTGTTGTGCAAAGACTTGTTGTGCTTGTAGTTGTCTTTGTGCTTGCATCTGTTATAAATATTTTTGTGTTTATTGATATGGAATACCTTGTTGTGGTGATGGCACGTGTTGTTGATGTTGTGGAGGAATTTTTTTTCGATGATTTTGTGAATTGAATTCTATATGACCTTGTTGTTGTTGATGGTGTGAAGGAATGTTGTTTTGTTGGTGCATGTTATGGTGTTGAGGATATTCTTGGTATTGATATTGTTGATGAAATAGTTGACCTTTTTGTTGATGTTGGTGATTTGGTTGTTTCTGTTGATATTGGATATGTTGGGATTGTTGATATTGAGGTGGATGATTTTGGTATTGAGGTGGTTGATTTTGTGATTGATTTTGATGTTGTGTTGGTTGATTTTGTGATTGATTTTGATGTTGTGGTGGTGGATGTTGACATTTTTTATTGTTAATACCATTTAAGATCAAGCTTTGTGGAGGTAAATCTACCCCATAATTTGTCATGTTTGTACCTTGAGGATTGAAGGTTGGTGGTTGTTGATTGTTAGGACCATTCAAGCTCAAGTTTTGTGGAGGTACACTTACCCCATGACTTATCATGTTTGAACCTTGGGCTTTGAAGGTTGGTGGTATATTCAGGTTTTGGTAACCTTGGTTTGTGTTGATGTTTCCTTGATTTTGAGTATTGTCCAAGGGGTTTGCATATTGATTTGAAGAAGTGTTTTGAACTATCCCTTGCAAGGTAACCATTAGTTGAATTGACACATTAAGTGAAGAAGGTTGTGGTATTGGTTGTGTAACTTTTTTTTCCAAAGATTCACCACCATGAGGTCAATTTTTACTTCTAGGTATGCAAATGTTTTATCAAAAGGTTGTTCAATGAGTGCATTGACATCAAAAGTTGATGGAAGTTTAGCCCCACTTTGTGCTAATTTCAACATGTACAAGTTAGGAGCTAAATTCATCATAATTTCTATGACATAAGGAAGAGTTGGGTCTTCTGAAATTTCAATTATCTAATTGGGGGAAAATTCCCTAGGTTTGTTTGGATCAAATGTATTAGCCTCGATGTAAATCATTTTATTTTGTGCCATTTGAGGTTTTTTTTTGAGGTTTAAATTTTAATTCATTTTTAGTATTAGTCATTCCAAATGGTATTCACTATTTTTAGTCATTGGAATGTTTGACCCACCTTGATTAGTGCTCATGTTCTTTTTGTGTTGTAGCCTAGTTGTGACCATACAAGTTTTAACCACTTTGGAAGATGATGATGATCTTGTACTCAAATTTTTGTGTTCAAATGTTTTCTCAAATTTGGATAAAAATGACACTTTAACTAATTTTGGACCAATTGTTTGAAATGGCATTTGGTTGAATGAGATGGTATGAAACTTTCAATATAAACAATGTTTTGAACTAGATATAAGTTTCTTTTTTATGTTTAATGATAATGAATTTATAACTTTAAGAGTAGACTTGTGACTCTAAAGTATGCTAACTCACCATGATTTGATAATAACTTGATGTAATACTTGAAAAATATATTGTTTTTCAAGCAACATGACAAATTACAAAGTGATAGGTGAAGATATAGTTTTAAATGAACAATGTCTAAAATCAAGTTGTTGTTTGAATGGGTTGAGTTTGATGTTTCTCTTGTTGCTTTTGAAATATTCATCCAAAATGGGAACTAATGGTTTTTTGTTTGTTTCCAAAATAAAGTTTAGAATCCACAATTTTGTTGATGTTTTGAGTAACTCTAATAATTTCTAGTTTTCTTTTTCATGAACTAGGTCTGCTGAAAGTTTGTTGATCGTAAACCAAGATTTTTTTTAAAATATTAAACTTACTGCATTTTCCAAACAGACAAAAGCACAATGTTGTTACAAAAGTTGTGCATCATTTTTTACTACAAAAGTGTGAAGGTACTCCCAAAAGCATGGAGATGTCTACAAAAGTATGTAACTGTTATCCACAAAAGCACAACACTATGGAAAAATAAAAGTGCATATTTTTACTTACGTATGTTTACTCTGAACAAAGGCACATCGATGTAGACAGAGGCACTGAAATTTCGCAAAGGCATTATTTTCATAAAAATAAAAGTACATAAATACATACAAAGGTGTGCCACTATCTATCAAGTGCACAACTTTTTCAAAGGTTTAAATTTTTTCCATTTTTGTTTGTATGTTTGAATTTTTTTTTGATTGTTTGGTTATTTTACAATTGATAAAAATATTTTAGACAATGTATTCAACTGACTCAATTGGTATTAGATGTTTTTGTTGGAAAAAAAAGGATAGACAACTGAGAGGGGGGGGGTGAATCAGTTGTCACAAAATTTAGAACTTATTTAACCTTATTAAACTTTTAGTCTCAAATCTGATAAATAATAATGAAAGCATGAATCAACAACACATCGGAAACACACATAACACAAAGATTTTTGTGTGGAAACCTTGTTAGGGGAAAAACAACAGTAGAGGTTAATCCACAAGTTATACCCTATTAAAAGTATAAGAAAAATGAATAAGGAATGCACATGCATTCAGGCACACTGCCTAGAGCTCACTGCTCAAAGAAAACACACTGTCTTAAATAAAAATTTCAAATTAAATCCATCTAAAAAGGTTGAATTGAGAAATTAGCTTCTTTAAAAGCCTGATGACAGTTCCGGTTAGGCACAAAAACACTTATTCACACTTCACTCAAACTTCTTCTTACTCCTCTCTACAATCAAATGATCTTATCTCTATTCGCACATTTTTCATTCACACTTCACACTTCACACTTCTCACATTTACATCACACACACTTCAAAATGAAGAAACAATCTCTCTTATATATCCACTTCATGGAATTACATCAACTTTGTCGGCCAAAAATAAAAGAATAAATGAATTACAAATTGTTGGCCCAATTCATGAACAAATCTCAATGTGCACCAATCAAAGTCAGTCACAACATAATGAAGACATAAAACAACATCCTTGAATGTGCCAAGTATTCAAAAATTAATCCACGAGGATCCCCAACATGCTACAACCACCATGTCGGCCAAGAACATAAAAACTCGAACACACAAAGGAAAAATATCTGATCACGATCACATCGATCAATGCAGACGTGCAACAAGGATAGAGCACGATCTAGAAACATCAACAAACATCACCGAAGCATACACAACAACTGAAATTATCAGAATTACATTCTCTTCTTCTAGAAACATTAGGTACAGTAACAAAATAATTGCAGGAACACATAAACTAACTTGCTCCAATCCTGATGCTCACCTCTGAAACATCCAGAGTAAAGACTAGATAGGCTTGCAAACAAACCCTTTAAAGCACAACTTCTAAATACCAAAATACTGAAGTTTCCACCACATTGAGCTTCCTAGCTTCACAGACAACCTTCAACATATTTAATATAATTTTCTAAATATCCTTGATATATACAACCTTCAAGACATCAATGCTAATAGTGTTGATATCAATGACAACCACATATCAACAACACAACCACAACATCCAATTTTTTTTGCATGTGTCTTTCTTCCACAAAGTCACAATAATTGGTTTTGCAAGCTCTAAACATTAAAACACACCATAGAGTACATCATATTTAGTATTTAGATCAAGTTTATCTTCTCAAAGTGGGTTTGCATGATAAAATACCAAACATAAAATGAGTAACTAGAGTATGCACATGTACACGATACACCTCTTAACTTGGAAGGAAAAGTTCCTTTCAAGGGATTGCATCACCTCAAATATGCTTGGTACATGGCGAGTAAGTTCATTGAACGATGCTATTCCATTGCACCACTAAAATAAGATGTTTGAAAGTCATAGGCCTCTAAAAAAAATAGGTTTCTAGTGGGAAAAACTTGGTGAACACCGTAGACCTCTCAAACATCTCCTCAAAAAACAAAAATATTGTAGTCCCTCACAAAATTTTGGAGCACTACATGCACATATCGACCTACAACTTTCTCTCTTAGCCAATTTATATAGTGCACCCAAAAAAGCTACTTGAGGTTGAACCCTGGAGTTCTTTGTGAGGATGTATCTCAAGGAAGGCCTCCTACTTTTTAGAAAAAAGTATTTACTATTTCTCTTCAACCAAGATCGCACTAAGTGCGAGGGGGGAGGATATGTAGCAACTACCTTAGGGTTAAAAAATAACATAAAGTGTAAGCTCAATATGTTTCTTTTCACCCAAGATCACACTAGGCACAAGGGGAGAGGATACATATCAAGCATTGAACAAACATGGAAAACAAAGCACATACTCTTGTTTGTTTTAAACATGCACCAAGGACCAAATGTGTGGTTCAATTGTTAAAGCACTAATTGAAATGTATAAATTGATTGTCCAATTTTAAGCACCAATTGAAATGTATAAATTGATTGTCCAATTTTAAGCACCAAATCTAAAAATGAAGTTTTCTTGTTCAATTTTAAGCACCAATGTAAAAGTGAACCTATCTTAATGCTTTAATTGAAATAACTCTAAGATTATTTCAAAACAAGTGTTGATAAACACTTTGGAATAGATTCATACTTCATGATTTTCCTTCAATCAAGTGTTAATAAACACTTTTTAGATTCTCTATGTTGTAAAGAGTTAAATTTCTGTCAAATCAAATCAGACAAACACTCATTGGTTAGGGTTAGTTCTTAGAAAAATATGAATTCAAATTGAAGAGATAAAGTAGACAAAATTGTGGTTTGTTTCTAATAGAAGCATACATTTTCTAATAGAGGCACATTACTATCAGATTACGAAAGCACAACCCTTTTACAAAGATGTGATCCTTTAATAATTACGCGAGTTGTTTATGTAGACAAAAGCATTAGAAAAAGATCAAACGCACAAATATTATGATGAAGGCGCAAATCTTTAACAGAGGCACAAACCTTTAAAAAAGGAACAAACCTATCAAAAACTAGAAGTATTTCTCTACCCCTGCAACCTACAAATCCGAAAAAGCTTGAAATAAATTGATTAGATAGGGACTTGGGGTCCCATCAGGTGTGCTAATTTGTAAATGTATGAAATCAGTTAACCCATTAACATCAAATCAACCTTTAAAATTGAGCAAATGATCAATCAATTAAACGATTCCAATGAATTTCGTTTATCAATCAACAACTAGATTCAATTCAAAGAATTTAAAGAATAAACAAGAATGCAAAGAATCTAACTATTGATGCAAACCTCAATCCCATTGTGGGATTATGTTCAAATTAGATGTGGAGTGATCAATTAAAAAAAAATCCATGATGTTACAAAGAAAACTGATGAGAATTGGAGTGTATGATTCACAAAAAGCTCTTAAATTGATCAAAATTGAGTAGTCAATTCAAGAGAGTAAGTTTGTATAAGACGTGTGAATGAATTATTATGTGAAATGGTATGCTATTTATAAAATTTGGAAATCATGTTCAATGGCCATGATCGAAAATGGTAATCAAGGGATGGAATTTAATGAAAGAGGTGAACATGGATCAAATAGTTGATAATCCATGAGGCATGGATCAAGGATCAAATCAATGGTCTAAAATCCATGAGAGACTCAACCAAGTCCCTAAATTTTAAGGATTATGTTGGAGATATTTCCATTTGGAGGGAAATGTTTGAATTTGAAAATAAATTAGATAATTAAACAATTAATTAAAATCATTTAATTGTGCTAGTGGATGAAATTGGAGACTTTAATTAAATAATGGGAATTATTTTTCAAAAAGGGTTATGAAATTTAATTTTGAAACGAAGAAAATAGTTTCTCTATTGTTTGAGAGATAAAACAACGAATTTCCTACAAGTTTCACTCAAGGAAACCTTAGATATCTCAATCAAGGGAGGGAATGTGAGAAAGATATCTGCAATAATGTGTCCTAGGGTGTGATTAAAGATAATAAGAGGGTTCACCACCAAGCAAAGGCTTGTAAAAACAAGTAATGAAAGTAACATGCAAAACCTAATGATATGACCTCGAAAATAAATTCAAATCATAATAACAAACTAGAGATAAACAAAGACGCACCTAGAAAACTAAAGAATCTTGGTACAAGGTCTAAAATCCTAAAAAAATGACTTTTAAAGAATACTGGGACTCATACGCAAGGCTAGGAAATTTAATCCCAGTTTAGGGTTTCTGGGCAGAAACTAGAATTTCACAGTGACAAGTCTGAATCCTCCAAAATCCAAAAAAAGTGGTATACCAGAACTCATATGCCACAAGTGGCATATCGGTCCCATTTTGTTGCGAAGAGTCCCAAGAGAAGAATTATAAAGTGAAACTTTGTAAGCCTCTAAATATGGATCAAATAAGCATTTTCCCACTAATTTCATGCAAATAGGTTGGATAGCTTGCCCTAGATCTTATTTTTTGTGAGCTTTGACAACTTTGACAACTTTTTTCATTTTGGTACTTTTGAAGGCTTCAAATACACTTTTCCTCAACCTATAAACCTGCAATTACACACACACACACACACACACACACACACACACAGAGAGAGAGAGAGAGAGAGAGAGATGTTTGTTAGGGAATGGGGGTTTTCCTTGGTCAAACCTCATTTGGTAATCAAACCTTGATGAAAAACAAAGCATGAATGAGATGAAACATGAAACATAAGATGAATCAATAGAATCTTGTTTGAAACCTTGTAGATCTGAAAACAAGTATGAAGTGGCCTCAATGAATGTAGATCTTGATCAAAACACTTGATTAGAAACAATGCTTGAATGAGATCTTGAATTGATCTTCAATGCTACATCACAATATTATCTCAACAATATGCATGATGCACTAAGTCTTTGACATGATGAAATGACTCTTGATTGCTGCAATAATCTTCTATAAATATGCCCTTGAATGCCTTAAAATTGCTCTTGTGAAGTACTCTTGATTGCTTATGAAATTCTAGGATGAAAATATGTGAAATAGCCTTGTATTTATACTTGTTTATGCCAAATTTCTCGAAATTACAACACTACAAGCCGAAATTAGATCTAGGAAGATAAAATATTGCCAAGAATTGAATTCTAAATAGGTCTTGATTAGAGCAGGACTCATACTCTAGTTGTGGCATATGAATCCCAGTGGCTCATGTAGACACCAAATATTTTCCTAGGCCTGCGACCCTTTAACTTCTACGTAATTCTTACATCTTCATTTCTCATAATTAAATAATGTTAATTATTTAATTATTTTCTAAAGTAGCATGTCCTCTATTAGTTAAATAAATTTAATTATTTATGAATTCATTCTTACCTTTATTCTTTTTTGATTAATTAAATAAATACTATTTATTTAATTACGCCGCTAATTAAATCTATCTTCTATTAAATAATCATTTTAAATTATTTAATTAATTCCTGTCACACTTTCAACTATAATTAAATAATCACTTTAATTATTTAATTATTCCTTAGCCTTTTCTCCCCTTAATTAAATAAATAAATATTTATTTAATTTAATCCCAAAATATTGAATGTTAAATTAAATTATTATTTAATTCCTATAAAGGTTTATCCATGGCACATTCCTCTATGATTAGATTATCTCTTTATTATCTAATTAGTCATTTATCACTTAAGTCTAGATCTAATTTGATCATTCAGTTATCTAGTGAATTAATATCTGATTGTCTCTAATGAACAAACTTTCTATCTTAATCAGTCTATTATCTAGATTTATTCTTATCTTCTAGGTGCAAACCTTTATTAATTAAATAACTTTAATTATTTAATTAGTTTATTCTCATCTTCTATCTATTTCAATCTTTATCTTTACATGCAGTCTTTATTCTTCTAGTTTCCACTAGAGATTAAATTATTTAATTTAATCCCCACCATTTATGTTTTATCACTCACACTAATTTAACCCTAAACCGAATTCATGTCACATCTTTTAATCTCAATTGTCGAATTATCTTTTAATTTAAGCCTATCATTTGAAAAGCAATTTTCCATAAATTGGCTTTACCTCTATCATTATTAATCCTCTCGAAATCTTATGATTTTTGGAAGCAACTTTATAAATCTTCGATGTTTTGCTAATATCATTTATCATTAGGCCATACTTGCATACTTAAGAGAAATCTGAGGGCATTTATACTACAACAAAATGGAGAAGTGCAATGAAGGTGATCCATGGAATGCATGAGGATTTGGTGAGATCTTTCCATTATTTATGCTTTATATTCCATTTTTCTTTATTGTTAGCTTAGGTTTAGTTTGAAATTTATGCTTGTTTTGCTAACCATGAATTTTGTGTGTGCTACAGCTCAAAATCGGGACACAAACTCCAAGAAGTGTCATGTTTAATGTGAAACTTGAAATCAAGTCCCAAGACCTAGGTGGCACTCATATTCCCAAGATGGTGAATGAGTCCTAGATCACTAGATCTAGAACACATGACCCAATTATGATCGGCTATGTGATATGTATCCGGATTATCTTTGAAAAGATGCATTAATTAAGGCCTGTGGATGCAAAATAGGACCAAATAAGGCATAAAGAATCCCAATGAATTAATAAAGCCCTAGATTAGTGTGAAAGTGTTAGGATACACTTTACAACACCCTAAATAAGGCACAATTAGGTTCATTTTAGAATTAATTATTCATTCCCAAATTAAGTGTGAAAAATAGATACTTTTTTCTACACTACATTTAGCCCCCACTTTAGTGAGAGGAGGAACTTGCTTTTAAATCACACTAAAGTAGACATTCAAGAGGGGTCCAAGTGTACCATGCAAAAGAAATATGATTTCAAAGATCAAAGGAGGTGGCCAAGCCCACAAGATCCAAGATGCTAAGTCAAACCAAAATAAGCTCAAGGGACACACACAAGGTGTATGATATGCTGCAAAACAAGATACACAAACATGCAATGTCAAAGACATAAAGATGAAAGAAAAAGAAATAAAAGGTGGATCAATATTCGACCATTTGTCTCGCATCTTGTGGATCAGATCTAATCTTGTTTGTCTAAAATACATGCTCACTCTGAGACAACAAAACTTTAGGTTTTCTGTTGGGTGAGTATCCAAAAAGGGTGGCTTACAAGTGGAACATGATGTCCACTATGCAAACCAAATGCATGATCACAAGGGCTAGTGTAACCTCAATCCATCCACTAGGTGATTCCCCATAGAGGTGAGACACATACACATGTGGATGGTATGCAATCACACAAGAACGTGGCTATGGGAGAGTCGTGCCTAAGTTTGACTTCCATATGTACAACCATACCAAAGCTATACCTCCTAATAAATTTGAGCTTCATGAGGCAAGCAAAACTTAATATTCTTGAAACTCATGAACAAACAAGATGGCTCTATAGGAAAGCAAAGTGTGTTATGCAAGGTGGACATATAACTGTTATTGTAAATGCAAAATAACTTGTAAGGTATGTTCAAAGGGATTTTGCTTAGTTCATGTAAGTTCGCTTCTTAGGGTACATCATGCTTAATGTCTCTAAGAGAGGACAAGTTAAAGAAATATCACGATCTTGAAGGATATCAAACCCAATGACACCACCAAGAAAAGGATGCATCGCAAGAATAAAGAAAATCACATAGTGAAACATGAGTGTCAATGTATGCTTCCACTTTAAATCGATTGCTAACACCATTGTCGTGATAAATTTATTTAAGGTAGAAGAATACATGAGAGGTTATTCAGAAAGCCCTATGCCAAGTCATATGTTTTTGAATGAAGCTCCATCATGGATAAGGGGTTGCCCCCAAAACTCAGTATATTACATGCGAGCCAACTTAAGGCATTTCGTCCACATCCCAAGCTTTCTCTTATATACATGGAAGGCAGTCAACTAGCCAAAAGAGACAACAATGACAAGTTCCATACGAGGACAAGGCTAACCTAACCCATTTCCCCCACTTAGTGCAAGACAAGGATGAGTTGAGGTGATTGATGAGAAACATGCTAGAGTTAAAATCAGTATCAATTAGAGGAATTGGGTGCTCTCACATAAGGAAGAGCACCACACTCCTTAAGATGTTGGATTTTATTACTCAAATCCTTGCATTCATTAGTAAAATGACCATGAGTTCTATGATATGCACAAAATGAATTCTTGTAGTAAAATTTCTTTCGTGTTCTTGGAGGGAGGGATATCAAACAATCTTGGAGGAGTCTCGACAAGATAACCTCTTGATCAATAGAAGAAGATGTTGCTTTATTTTGTGACAAAGATATTTCTTGCTTAGTACATGGTGTCATACCTACATAAGAATCTTTAGATGGTGAGATTTTGTACTCTTCTTTAAAGGAAGGTGTAAAATCTAATGAACTCCAATTGTTAGTGTTTTGCGTGTTGACATTGATATTAAGAAAAGATTTATTTGTTTCTTCTGAAGGATAAGAACCAAGACCACTAGTATCTATTAGTTCAGAATGCACTAATGTTAAAGTTGGCTTAGAGGAATCTTTTGTAATAGTGTTGATATTAAATAAAGGCTTACTTGTTTCTTTCAAGGGACAATAACTAAGACCACTAGTCGTTCTTGGCGTGTTAGGATTTATAGGGACACATATACCTTGTTCTTTAGCACCACATCCTTTTCCACTATATCCAAGTTGTTTCATGAGTTCATAACCTTTTTCATAAAGCTTTTTAATTTCTTTTGGAGTTGATGGTTGTTCATAATCAGCTTCATCAAAGTTTTTTGTATAATTTTTTTCTTTTTCTAAAGTGGTTGAGGTGGATGCTTTTGAAGGGTCATTTGAGTTTTGTGTTGGCGTTGCTGCTTTTTATTTTTCATGCTTCTTTATTATGTTTTTTTGTTTCCCATCAAAGTTAGGTGTGAAATTCAAGGAACCCCAATCATCCTCGAATAACTTCATGACTTCCTCAATATGTTTTTCTTGCATGGGTTACACTTGTGTAGTTGGTGTTGATGTTGCCAAAGGAATCTCCTTATTTTTCTCAATGTTTAAAGAACTGTTTGGTTCATTGTCAGCTTTGAGTGTGTACACTTTGTTGTTGTAGACATACTTCATTATACGATGAAGAGTAGAAGGCACCCTATTCATTGCATGAATCCATGGTCTGCCTAAAAGAAGATTATATGAAATATCATGAGGCATAAAAGGGATCGGTGTTTCTATTGTGGCCTTTATAGCTGTAATAGGCAAAGTGATAACACCAATTGGTCATTTTCCCATGTTATCAAACCCACTAATAGATAAAGAGGCAGGTTAAATTTTTTATTTATCCACACCAAGCCTAAGAAAAAGGTTTACACTACACACATTAAGGGTAGAGCCATTGTCAACAAGGGTTATTTTTATTCCCCATCCATCGTAGACAACTATTATCGTGAAAGCGTCATTTTGTTTATGCACTTCCAAAGGAGGGGGCTCACTTTTGTGGAAAACAATGTCAGCATTTATTCCTTGAATCATGGTTTCTATGTCATTTGGTTGCACATTAGAAGGGATAGAAACTTGTTGTAAAGCACTTTGAATCATGTTATGATAACGAGGGGAGGCTTGAAAAAGAGTCCATAAGGATATCTTAGTAGGAGTTGTAAGTGTGAACAAATAACAAGTAAAATAACACTAAAACACTTCTTAATGAAACATTATGTCAAGATTCTATCAGTAATTAACTAATTAAAAGAACATAAACTTGAAAGCGTCTCATTGTTTCCTATCTCTGAAGATTTATTAAATTACAAAAGGCTCTCAGATTTGATAAACACTTGTGACTATTAAAATGTCAATCTAAAGAACGAAGTGATGCTAAATGTAATGATAAAATCCTATATGATGATATCTAAAAAGGAAACTACTGTAATCTAAATTACTATGCAACCGTGATATGAATTCTATTGATACTATGATGCTAAGATGCTATTGCTATTTCTTGATTGCTTTTCTTGCAGAGTAAGATCACACAAATTTGGGATCCATTTCTTGTATTGTGAGGTTGTATTTATAGATTTCTCGGCAGCACATTTGCATAGGGGCAACACAACAAAGGCTTGGATTCAATATGGAGGATTGAATGGTGAGAGATGAAGAATCTTGAGTTGATCATGGGAATGGTTCCTCCCCATGAAAGCATCAGGCAAGAGGATAGGAAGGATCAAGGGAAGAAGATTTTATCATCTAACACCAACATATCCTCATCATTGAAAATTGCATCATTTTTCACTAAAACATTGTCACAAATAGGGAAGATGTTGGTAGATGATTGTAGACTAATTGAAGTCGTATTTAGGTAGGTTTCAATGGTCTCTTGTTGTTTTATGTGATCATCATGATTACCTATTGTTATGTCCTCTTATTCATCCATGTTTTGCCTAATAAGATAGGTATGTGGAGAGAAACAAATAGGGTTCTCAAAAATCTCATTGATTCGTTCTTCTAACACCAAAATATCTTCTTCACAACTAGGAGATATATTAGGAGAAGAAAAAATATGATTGTTATGATTACCCAAGGTTGTATTCTCTTTCACTAGACTAATCTCACTTATAGAAGGGATACTAGGAGATGGATCAATAACGAACAAAAAGAGAGGGGAGAGGACTTCATATTCATATGCACATAACAAAAAATTCTTACATTACTCAACAAGATCTGAAAATAGAACATGAAATATGATAACCATAGATTTTTGCAATGAAAACATGGTGTAATGATTGTCCTACAAATTTGAAATGCAACAATGATAGATCAAACATGAAAAAAGAGTGCAATTTTTTAGATTTAGAACCTGATAATTGAATAATTATGCTATGTAACAATCTGAAAATGCCATTTTGAATTTAAGCAATAAAATCAATGAAGTGGATGAAGCTAGGTCTAATGAAATGCATGTAATAGAAACTTGGCAAATTGAAACATCTAATGATAGCAAACAAAAGTACAAAAATGATGTTTTTAATGTTGTAAATAGAAGTTCCAGGTCTCATCTAGGACTAATTTTCCTAGAGGGAAATGTGAGTCCCAGTGAGGGTTTTTGAAGGGTTCAAATGCTAAAAAATAAACAACACATAATTCCTAGAAAGTAGGAAAAACAACCTATACATGAACTAAATCACCTAGAAGGGCAAATGAGTCCCAACTAGGGTTTTTGCATCGAATTTAGAAAATTTTGAGTTAATTCTAAGGTTTATGGCTTGTATGTTGATTTGACTATTTGTAATTGAAAAGTTTAAATGAAATTGAATGATCTAAGATGCAAAATTGCAACCTATATGTAGTTTCACTAATGCAAGATTTTGGAACCCTAGATGCAAATTAACTAATGCAAGACCTAATGCAAAGTTAGTGTAAGCTAGATCTAGGAATATGATCCACTCCAAGTCAAAAAATAAGGTATTCTAAATGCTAGGTTCACCAAAATGAAATGAAGAAAATAGTTGTTCTATTGTTTGAGAGATAGAACAACCAAATTCCTACAAGTTTAACTCAAGGAAACCTTAGAGATCTCAATTAAGGGAAAAAATGTGAGAAAGAGATTTGTAATAAGGTGTCCTAGGGTCTGATTACAGATAATAAGAGGGTTCACCACCAAGCAAAGGCTTGGAAAGACAAGTAATGAAAATAACATGCAAAAACTAATGATATGACCTAGAAAATGAACTCAAATCATAATAAAAAACTAGAGATAAATAGACGTGCACTTGGAAAATTGAAGAGGCTTGGAACAAGGTCTAAAATCCTAAGAATTTGAATTTTAAAGCATACTAGGACTCATACGCCAAGCTGGGCGATATAGTCCCAGTTTAGGGTTTCTGGGTAGAAACTAGAATTTCATAGTGACAAGTCTAAATCCTCTGAAATCCGAAAAAAGTGCTATACCAGGACTCATATGCCACAAGTGGTGTATTGGTCCCGTTTTGTCGCAAAGTGTCCCAGGAGTAGAATTTTGAAGTGAAACTTTGTGAGCCTCTTAAAATGGATCAAATAAGCACTTTCTCACTGATTGCATGCAAATAGGTTGGATATCTTGGCCTAGATCTAAGTTTTTGTGAGCCTTGACAACTTTTCATGACAACTTTGACAACTTTTTCAACTTTGTCATTTTGGTACTTTTGAAGGCTTCAAATCCACTTTTCTTTAACCTACAAACCTACAATCACACAAAGAGAGATAAAAATGGTTGTGTTGTTATGGAATGGGGTTTTCCTTGGTCAAACCCTATTTTGGTAATCAAACCTTAATGAGAAATAAAGCATGAATGAGATGAAACATGAAACATAAGATGAATCAATAGAACCTTGTAAGAAACCTTATAGATCTGCAAACAAGCATGAAGTGGCCTCAATGAATGTAGATCTTGATCACAATAGTTGATAAGAAAGAATTCTTGAATGGGATCTTAAATTGATCTTCAATGCTACATCACAACATTAGCTCAGTTCAACATGCATGATGCACTAAGTCTTTGACATGATGAAATGAATCTTGATTGCTATAATAATATTCTATAAATCCGCCCTTGAGTGCCTTAGAAATTCTCTTGAATTCTCTTGTAAAGTACTCTTGATTGCTTATGAAATTCTACGATGAAATTATGCGAAATAACCTTATATTTATTCTTGTTTATGCCAAATTTCCTAAAATTACAACACTACAAGCCAAAATCAGATCTAGGAAGATAAAATCCCACCAAGAATTGAATTCAAAATAGGTCCTAATTAGAGAGGGACTCATATGCCGGTTGTGGCATATGAGTCTTAGTGGCTCAAAATTGGGACACAAACTCCAAGAAGTGTCTTGTTTAATGTGAAACTTGAAATTAGGTCCCAAGACCTAAGTGGGACTCATACGCCCAAGGTTGTGTATGAGTCCTAGATCACCAGATTTGGAACACATGACCCAAAACACTAAATTATGATTGGTTATGTGATATTTATCGGGATTATCCTCGAAAAGATTCATTAACTAAGGCTTGTGGATGCAAAATAGGACCAAATAAGGCATAAAGAAGCCCAATTAATTAATAAATCCCTAGATTAGTGTGAAAGTGTTAGGATATAGTTTACAACACCCTAAATAAGGCACAATTAGGTTCATTTTATCATTAAGTATTCATTCCCAAATTAAGTGTGAAAAAAGGATACTTTTTTCTACACTACAAATTGAAATAATTTGACATTATTTAATAAAATAAGAGGAACATTAATATGAAAGTGATGAATTAATCAAATAAATTGAATTATTTAATTAGTTGGAGAAAATGGAAAATTTAAAATTAAATAATTGACATTATTTAATTAAATGGATGAACTAAGTGAAATAGGTAAGAAATGATCTCTGTAAGTAAAATCAAGTGTGTGATATCTTAAGGAAATTTTCAAGTGTCTACAACTTCCCCTTCACATCCTAGGTAAAGTACTCTACCCATTTTTACTTTAGTTCACATTTTCTCATGAACAAATGCTCACTAAAGTGGGGGAAAAATGTAATGTTGTAAATTTCATCCTATGCAATTTCACATTACATATGCCTTCCTCTTTAGATAAATTAGAATAATTATGCTTTCTCTCAACCTAAAACCATCTCTCATCATCTAGCATGCCCAGCTTCTCGATTGTTGAATCCGATTTTTATACAAACCCATGTACGTTGTGAGGATGACCATGAGCCATGCTAGCATCCCATAAAAAAATGTGATTGATGTTGTCATTGAGACGTTACACCTATCGTGTTTTGGTAGTGTAACGCCTCTACCAATCTAAAATCTTGTCGAGAGTCATTCGGGAGGCCATTTGAACCAAAAAATTCCTCTTTCTTGAAAATGGATGGATTCATTCTTCAACACATTCATTTTGGCTCTCTTGAAACACACACACAAATCTCTTCTTCTCACACATGCTTCACCATTCTACAACATTTTCTTAAGCATATACAACTTTCTCTATTTTCTGTACACACACATCTTGCAAAGATCTCTTCTATGTATTTTAGAGTAAAATTCATTGTCACAACATGAGCTCATCTTGAAAGGAAGCCATTGTCATCCTGTATGTTCAATTTTCTCCTTTGTTGACCAACAAGCCTTGCTTTTCTGCTTGAATGGGGTATCTCTTCAAGAATCTTTATTGAGCATATTATCTTCATCTTTGATTAGCATATGGTTTTCTTTATTATTTCACATCTGTTATCATTATCTTGTCTAAGGTTGTTCATGGAGGTGGAAACACCAATATAGGGGTTTGACTGAGGCAATCTCCTATACAACCACTCAAACATTTCTCTTCGATCTTGTGTGTGTAGGAACAGGTCGAAGAATTTTTTTAAACAAGCTTGAACTTCATCAAACACTTCTAGTGATATCTAAAACCTCTCATAGTCATTTTTATCTCATTTCCATTCAATGTCTTTATTTTTGTACCTTTAATATTGTACACTCATATTTTTCACTCCTTTCATGTCTAAATATTTGTGCATAGTACTTTGTGCACTTTTGTGACAATTCCTATTTTTTGTTTGTACTAGACACCAGCGGGACACACTATTGTTCGACACTTGCACTTTTGTCTTGGACAAAGAGCTTACTGAGCTATCCAAAAGACCTTTGTACCCTGTACTTTCAATTTTTGATGTTTGAAAGGTCTAGATAATTTATGTACTTCGTTAACACTCACATTCCTCCATCTCCAATTGACTTGAGCCATGTCAAGTTAGGTAGTGGAGGGACAATTTGTTCCTTGAGATCTCATCATCTCGAGGGGAGAAAATTTCCTCCTATACAATGTGTAAGTGCCAAAACACTAACATACACATAAAAAAATATAGATAAATCAAACATAAATTAGTGACAAGGACTTGGGTCTCATCAAGTGTGCCAAAATAAAGACAAGAAGAAAAAGGGGGAAAAATAAAGATTCAAATGCAATAAATGGACCCTTATACCCTTTTTCTTGATTCAGTTGAAGTAGAGTATACCCAATACTCCACTTGTTGTGCTCAATATGATGTATTGATTGTGGAAATTTGGTTGCTTAATGAACTATATAGCATGGCTTTAGGAATATAATAGATAATGGAATGGATAGGATGATAGTATGAAGTGGTAGATATTATGAAAATGGAATGGGAGGGCTTCAATTTATAGATATTTCCTATGAAAAATCAAGGGCCAAGATACAAATTTAATGGATGGATAGGATTTAAGGAAGATGGGAGCATGGATTGCACATGGAGTCTTATGAAAAGTGTCACAAGAGGGGAAAAGGTAATGAATGTGAAGAAGGCATGTGTCCCATGAGGTGGAAGGATGGGTATGCTCACACATTTGTGAGAAAGGTGTTACATGTGAGAGATATGCTTACACATGTGTGAGAAAAGGATTGGGGACAAGTCAAAAGTTCAAGGGATGATATGGATGCATAACATGCCTCTAGGATAGCATGCTCACACATGTGCGAGAAAGGTGTGGGATAAGGTTAGCATTCTCACACATGTGGGAACATACAATGGGGTTGATGTGAAAGTCAAAGATGCTTCCATGAGGGCATGCTCGCACATGTGTGAGAAATGAGTGGAATATTGTGGCATGCTCACACATGTGGGAGAATGATGAGGATAGGGACATGTGGAAAATGATGGTGAATTTAGATTTTAATCCATGTTGATGGATATAATGGCTACGATTAAAAGGAAAAGGATCAATGCTGATGTGGATTTAAATATTAGAGGAAATGGTAGTAGGGATTAATTATCTTAAATAAATAAATAAAGTATTAATTAATTGATTTAGTTGGTGGATTTTGGGACTAAGGCTAATTAATTTTATTGATTTAGTTAATCAACCTTAGGGAATAATTAATTAATGATAAATGGTGAAGGCAATTAATAAAATAATGACTTATTTAATTAATGTATAAAAAAATTAATATGGTGAACCAGTGGAAAATTTGGGGTGTCTATAAGATGTCTGACCATAAAACCACCATCCTCCATCCTTAGAGTATACAACTTATTTATTAGGAAAAACTATTTAACCAAGGGTTTAGCTATATAAGTCACACACTTCTTCAAAAGGTTCACTCTAATAGTCTCTCCATTCACATTCAATAATACTAAAATGGTCAAATAGAGTCTAATGAGACCCTTTTATTTTTAGTCCAATATGTTCCAATATTCTTGTTTTAATATTGTAGGTTTAAATTCACATACTCTAGCCCATAGATCTCTATCCAAAAATGCATTCATCATCTTGAGCTTCCAAAGCTCAAAATTTATGCTAAAAACTTCTCCATCTCCATCTTTGATGTGCTTATTATTTTTTCTACAACAAGATAACTTTTTGTGCAAGCTCTTATTTAATCTAAGATTAACAAGAAAAAAATCTTTCTCCCTAACACTTAAATTATGAGGTGATCAAGGTTTGATACCAAATGAAAGGAAGCAAAGTTGTATATACACTTCCTACACTAATCTATGAGAGGAGGTATGTGTAAAAATTAAACTAAGCATACGATTACAAGGAAATAAACACAAAAATAATATACTATAACGTAGTGACTTACATGAGTAAAACTCATTTAGAACAAAAAATCCACACTCCAAAGCAACTCAATTTATTATTCAATAATCAAATGTTACAATACACATAAAATCTAAGCCTTTACTAAAGTATTGCCAACTAGAGATTTGGAGTAATTCTAGTAGCATAACAATATCCACAAAACTCACTATCCAAACCTCCATCTCAAGCACCCAATAAATAGAAGAGGAAGTACATGAAACCATGAAATAGTAATTAAATAACTATAAGCTAAAACCACCCAAAAGGTGGTGCCCAAATTTTTAGTTAGAAATCTAACACCCAAATCCCAAGATAAGTCCAAAAGTTAAAAATAGCATACTCTTTTCACTTGCCATAAATTTGTCATAATCTACTCATTGACTTGGGTGCTCCATGTTGACTATGTTGTCTCTATTCAAAGATGCTTTATGGCATGTCATAAGTTGAATCTGAAACGTCGATTGAAAAACATACACAATTGAATCCAAAAGCTTGCAATTCAATTTCATGGACTGTGAAAAACTCATACAAACTATGTCATAAGTTGGTCAACAAGTGTAATTCTCTCTTACAACACTTTTGTGTGATATGGATGCTTTTGTATTTCCAATGTGGTAGGCCCAAATTCCAAAGATCATAACTTTTGATCCAAAAATTTGTTAAGACCCTTTTATAAAAACAGTAGAGCTTAAAGAGGTCTACATATCAACATATGAGAACCAAACAATCCAAAGTATTGATTTTGGTCAAAAACAATTTTTATAGTCCAAAAATCGAGTTTTTCTAGTTTATAATCTAGAAATCATATTTTTTGTAAACTTAAAATTAGGAGTAATGTTGAGACATCCCTTTTGACACCTTTTTTTAGATTATTTTAAATTTTATTTTCTATTCATCTTTCCTCTTGATGTTGAAAGTGTTTATGCACCTTAAATTTCTTTCAATAGAAAAAACATACATTAAAAATAAGAATTAAAGTATACAACCAAACCGTCTAGCAACAACATTAGAGACTACCCTTATTAACCCACAAACTTAACTCAGCCTCCAAACCAAATAATCATGCATATAAAATTCAAGGTAGATAGATCAACATAAGAAACTAAAAACACATGGTCACAATGAACCCAATAAAAATTCTTAATCAAACAATAATAGACTCAACAATAATTTGGTTGTCAAAACCATCACAATAGACTCCTTTACTAATGACTAAGTTGATGATGACAATAAGACCACCTTAACAATAGTGCATTGACAAAACCAAACAACCAGTCATAACTCAACCAAACACCACCCATACTTCAGATGAATCTTTCACAAAAGTTAGTAAACCTCATTACTTTAAAACTCTACTCCCTACAACTATTTTACCCTCACTGGAGTTAAATACTTCAAACTTTTCTCAACCAAGGAGATGCTAACATTCACGCCGCCCTCATGTTTACTTATTTGACTATTGATGTCTTCCTGTGCATGGACTGAGAATTTTAGGTATGGTCATACCAGCAATTCTAAGTATGGTCATACCAGCAATTCTAAGAATACGATAAAAAAAAAAAATCTAAATAAATTGCTTTCAGCTTCTCACTCGTCTTTGTTTTGATAGGGACATTTTTTGGATTTTTGTTTCATTTAATTAGATAAATATTTTTTTCTATTTTTTTTGTTATCAACAGAGACATGTCGCATATATCATATTTAGAAGAGAAAAAACCTAAGATCTTTTTTAAGATAGTTGGTATAAGTTTTCGGCAGACTATAAAGTTAGAGAGTAAGTTTTTGGATCATTTTTTCTTCTTTCTGATGATGGATCACCGAATGTGATCCGAAACATTAAAAGAAAAACATACACAGTTGAATCCAAAAGCTTAATTTCTTTTTTAAGATTTCATATAATTTTCCAATTCTGATTTTAGAATTACAAGAAATACCAAGGTGTAGCACTGTAAATCAATGGAGGACACTGCGCACCTTATCTTGGGCATCCTAGGTTAGATTTTTCAATTTTTTTTGGTTACAATATCACTTTCAATTTAGTCAAAATTCACTGTAATGTATGATTTTAATTGTTTTAGAAATGCTGCAGCGAATATTTTTGGAGCTGCACTCTTTCTGGCGCCTGCGTATGCTTTTTAACTGAATTCTCAAGTATTATTTTCCCAACAAGTGTTTTAGTGTTTGAGCTTTGAACCAATAGTTTGTTGCTGTTTAATTCATGGGGCAGAGTTACATTCTATTATGTAATAAGGAGGGGATCCACAGAGGAGTTTTCTGGCATGCCATATGTGGTGGGTCTTTTCAACTGCCTTCTCTACACCTGGTACGGCATGCCCTTCGTTTCATCTGACAATATTCTGATCACAGTGTGTGATGGTCTGGGAGCTGTGTTAGAAGCAATTTATGTGTGCCTCTACTTGGTATATTCTCCTCCCAAAGACAGGGTAAGGAATAGGTAATGTATGACTTGATTACAAAGTGATGGAAACTTGGAGAAAGCTCAATATAGATCTGAATGGATAGATTGACTGATAGTTGGTGTTGATGGCTGTAACAGAGAAAAATTCTGCTAATATTCATTGCAGAGTTGATTATGTTTGGAGTTATAGCCGTGGTGTCAATGACTCTTCTTCATAGCACTGCACGGACAATTCTTGTTGGGACACTTGCTGCAGCATTGTGTGTCTGCCTGTATGCTGCCCCCTTGTCTATAATGGTGGGTAAGGTCTTTCAATTTTTTTCATTATTACAAGTAATTGTTCATATCATTTTTCTTTATATGCCTCAAATATGTGTTTAGGGAGAGATAGCTCATTATGTATGCCCTTTCATATTAGACATTACTGCAAAAATATATAGTAGTAATGTTCCAATAGTTGTAATTATTTTATCATTTTTTACAAGAAAAGTTGAAGAAATTGAGGCACCTTTTAATAAAATGTCACCTAAGTTTGTGTCTAAGCTTTTCCCATTTTGAATCTAAGAAATTGAATACTATCTATAACGCTTTTGTCATGTTGTATTATTGTGGGGTGAAAGGAATGTTATTATGGATGTACCACCATCATCTATTATAAATATGTCTCTATGATAGGTCATTAAATAGAAATGGTTCAGATACACTTTTCTTTTGAAAAAATCTTCTTGACTGAGTATCATAGGAGAAATCCCATATTTTAGACAATGACAAGTGAGATCATATCCAACTCATTCAAGGTAATTTTCTTTTCAAATAATTTTCCAAGCCAATTCAAGAGTGGTTCCCTCAAGAGGGTTCTCTCTTTCTTAAATAGTTGTTATGTTTTCCCATTCTAAAATGATGCATTTTACTCTCTCTAGAACCAAGAAGAGAACAATCTTAGATTCATTTGTTTTATCAAGAGCGGAACAATGTATCCTCCTCTCGTATCTAGAGTCAATTTGGTAATCAACCTATAGGTTTTCTCTCACCCTAAAGAGGAGAGAGTACCTAAATGCATGATCATTGATTGAATATGTCATGGTAGACTTCCAAGTAAAGTCCATCTTTCTCCTTAATTGAAGTGTGCATGTATATGTGTAGCAGGGGAGAGAGATACCATTATGTATGCACTTTCATATTAGACGATACTATAAAAATATATATAGTAATATCCCACACACTATCTAAAATTCAAGGGATTAAAGAAATACAACTTAGTAGGTTAAAATTAAAACTAAACATATACAAAAATAACTTTCAAAAGATTAGATGCCTTTCAATACATAAATTATTTCATGTTCATAACCTAAACTATTAGAAACATATTCTTATAAATGTGTGTGTTTTGTTTTGCTTGCAGAAATTAGTGGTTGAGACAAGGAGTGTGGAATACATGCCATTTTTCCTATCATTGACTGTGTTTCTATGTAGTTTGTCTTGGTTCGTCTATGGCATTATTGGAAGAGATGCATTTATAGCTGTGAGTTTTTCCTCTTTTTCTCAATTTCCTTTTAATGTATTTTCAAACAGTAAATATGTTATTAATGTGAGAATTGTATTTTTCTAACTACAGGTTCCAAATGGATTAGGAACATTGTTGGGTGTGGCACAACTTGTCTTGTATGTGATATTCAAAGACTCCTCACCAAGAAAAAGTGATTTTGAGGGCCTTCTCCAAAATGTTTAAATTATGAACCAATATGATAAAGGCTTCTAGCATGTATGATTCAATATTTATGGCATCACAAGCACCTTAAATTATTTGAGGTACTTGATTGTCCAAACCTAGAGATAAAGGTTGTCTTTAATAGTTTTTGGCACCTTAGTGGTAAATTTTATAGTATTGAATACTAGCATACACCTAATTAATGTAGGTCATCTCAATTCCATAAGAATGTAATGGGTTCTTGAGTTAATGTTACTTCTAAGCTTGGGATCAACTCATTTTCTAAGCATTAAGGAATCCCATAGAGAACTATTTATAAATTTTGTTGATGTTTAATTTTCTTATCATTCTCATATTTATATAGGTGCATCATGATGGTTATGTTGCATTCCTTTTATTATATGGCATACTATAAAGTTGTCTTAGGTAGGTGAAAGTATATCTTTTAAATATCCTAGTTACATAATCAAATTGAATATATTAGAATACCCAGTTCTTAGCTGAATTAGAAATATCTATGACTTATTAAACAGGTCAGAAGAAATTGGATTTGCAAGAAGCCACATATTATATAATATTAAAATACATATAAAATTGACTCATTTTACACTTATATATAGATTTCTTATGATGACATTATGTATTTGGTGATACTATGAGAACAAAATTATTATAAGAGGGCATGACAGTTCAAGACATCATTATTCCTAACTATCTATGTTGGATTTGATTTCTTATAATTCAAGCCACAACCATTGAATTAAGAAGGTGATTGATTACCTCTTTCAAAGGAAATTATGTTTCTTATTCTCTAAAATTAATTACTTGATAGATATCATCATTTTATCTTGGATCCTACTCTACTTTGATACAATAGGAAAAATTATTTTAAATTTTTCATTGATACTGTCACAATTCCACAAAATCTATACATGTAAAATATAAGAGAGAAGTCAAAACTATAAAGGAACAATATGTCATCTCAAACTTAAATTTACATGATATTAGATATTTATGTTTCCTTGCAAAATACATGTACAATCACAAATTATACACACAATTAAAGGAGGTAATTCCTTCCTTCTTAATAATATATGAAGATTGCTCCCTCACACATTGGGACTCTATCTTTTCTTCAATGGATTCGATTAAACTCGGGGTATATTTCCAAGAATAAATAGGTCTAGTAATAGTTGCCTTCAATTCATAAAGAAAGATGCCAGATTCAATAATTAGTTAACTCTTAACCAAGATTATTGAGAAAATAATTACCCAACTACCCTATGCAATTATTGCAGAATTAATTCACAAGTATCAAATTATATCAAAATTATAATGAGAGGGAGAGCTATGAGTCATTTATTTGATAGGAACAATGAGTACCACATCCCTATCACTCATAGCTTTACCTTGTTCATGTATATAAGATTAAATGACCCATGCCTATTAATAAATTTCTTGTTAAGCTAGTCCTTAATTTAATTCAACTTAGTTCTACTTTAAGTGGCTTGGGTACATTTGAGAATATGCACAAGTGGGTCCATCAACCATATTTTTATGTACCTACCAGTATGTACAACTACATCATCCAATGGTCATTGAACATAACTTTTATATATCATGATCTTTAGAACTAAAGTCATTAATTTAGGAAGTTCCTACGAGTTGACATTATTAAGATGTGTTTAGTACCAATGTTTATCCTTGACAATGGGTTAGAGGAAGTCACTCACCTTTGTCTAGTAATAAATATAGTTTTATAATCTAACATGTCCCTCTATTGTTCATTACTATTTCTTATGTGATATTGTAGTCAAGTCATACATTACATCCAACACTTTTCATAGTTACTTTCAGTGTTTGGGACTATATTTGGGTTATCCACTTCATTATTCATATTTAAGTTTTTTTGTTTGAGCTACGCTCACTATCCCTTTTAGTTTCATTTTATAACTTGTACTTCAAATATCCTAGGTGTTATTGTAATTCACTAGAGTTGTGAATTTATACCCTTGTCAATTACATCCATATAAAAGACGAGTTTGGATTTCATTGATCACCCCCCTCAAGTCATACATTATAGCCAAATTAATTTGGATAGAAAAGTCAAGATATGTCTAGAACCATTAGGTATAATCCTCCAAATCGATGTTGTAGATGTAGTAAAAAATAAGGATGCATAAAATTAATTCTATTAACTTATCATCATCTACAACATCTTTTGGTAACTTATTAGCATGAACTACACATTTTGGTAGCATCAATAATTACTACTCTTAATGGACACGATGATCATGACCATTTAGATTATAATAAACATCACGATCAACCATGGGAAGCATAAAAAAACCAAGCTTGTTAGCATGTCACCATCACTAGGTAAAATGATGGTGTCTTGAGTTATACAACATCCATATTTCATATCAAGAGAAGGCACATCATAAATGAGAAAATTTATTGATGTAGGGTCATTTGAGGTCAATCCATAATCCTAAAATTGATGGATACCAAGGCCATGATTTCTAGAGTCATAAGGGACTTGATCTTCAAAGGACATGTAGAACATAGTGTGTAAAAATTGTATTATAAGTTCTCATAGGGTTCCAAATGAGAGTTTTGGCATAGAATTTGGAGATTGCATGTGGGTAGAGAATACAAGGATCATGAATAGAAAAAAAGAAAAGTATGAAGGAACATGCATGAAGTAGATTGTGCAATGTGTGTAAAGATAGTGTTAGTGTAGGTTTTATTTTTCCTTGGTTATTATGTATTTTTCTACATGTCTAGTTTAGCTTACTTAGTTATAGTGAGTGGGTCATTATGATGGTTGAAGGAATCTTCCTTGAATGTAAATCCTGCCTATTTTTGGGTAGTTATAAGTTATCTTTCTTATTGGCTTCATCTGCCTCCTCTTTTCTCTATATATGTATCCACTCCTTTAGGATCTATTCATATTATTGTGAGCTTTCTTTACACTTCTTTACTTATTGTAGATTTTTTTTTTCTCAAGAATTTTCATGTCTCTCATGTTATTGGAATCTAACTTTGTTATGATGTTTTGGTTTAGATATCATCTACATTATTGCTATTATAATATTTTATCCTTTCATTCTATTTTGGGTGAATCTCTATTTTGTATATTGTAACATGGTATTTGAGCCATGGTAAAAGGATGGATCTTTTAGTTTATATTTTTGAGAGATATATGGGTTAGTCACTTTGCATGTGTGTTTCCTTGAAACATGGTATGCTCTTCAATTGCATATTTAAATGATCTAGAGAATTAGAACAATTTGATGAAATAAATTAACTCTAGTGTTCATTTTTGGTTTTCTACAATTTGGAAGTGTACAAAATTCTAGTGATCCAAGTAGTATTTTTGACTACTCTATTAAATGTATAAGGCTCAATAAATTCAATATTGGTTTTTTTCACTCTAATTAGACTCTAGGAAGCTAGTTTACAAATAGGAGTTTTCTTGTGGCATTAGGAAAACTACTATTTTAGGGGGCATTTTAAGGCCAATCAAACCTTACCATTGCATCTAGAAGACTACCCCATTCTATATAATTTTTTTCCTAGTTTTGTGCTCAAGAGCATATAAGAAAAAAATACACGGGGATTTATAAAACCCTCCTTTTGTAGGCTTACAAATAGAGGTATTAGGAAATTTAAAAAAATAGGTGATAATTTCTTAAAAATAAATTATATATATATATATATATTGGATTATGTGTGTGTATGTGTTTGTTAAGGGATTACAACATTGTGTGGCCCGTTTGGAGGGGTCCAAAAATTTTGTTAAGGCTTGTGAGCCCTTAGGGGCTTTGCATACCTAGCCCCCTTAGGCCATCATTAGTCTAGAATAGACAACCACCAACCCATTTCTACTATCTACTATGTGAATAGAAAAAATGTAATGTTGGATTTATATGCTTCATCACTACCATGGCCATTGTGCCTCCAACACATCACTCATGTATCACCAGACATTAGTCCACCCTGCACCTACCCTATGACCACCATAGTGTTGTCTACACTTGGCCAACTCACTAATATCATTGGTGGCACCATCCCTCTACTACTTGAGTTCCATTTCCCTACCACTAGCATAGAGAATCCCCTCCCAATATAATGTTTAGTTTGATAGGATAACTTTAGGAGGCTCATTCTCAACCTATGGAGGCATTTTTGGTAAATATATTTTAAAATGGGGATGAACTCACATACTTCATAGTGGTGTGATCATTTTTGTAATTTGATGCTTTATCTTTCTATAATTTAAGTTGTATAATAGGTTTTACTTTGCAGATTTGGTTTTGAGACCTTTAAAGGGCCATAACTTGTACAAACAAACTCCTTTTGGGTCCCTTTTGTTCAAAGTGTATATTTTTGTGTTCTTCACAATAGTGTTGTCTTTCTCTTCTCATATTATATTTGAACTATATTTTCAATAATTTGGCAACTTTTAGGCCCTATAAATCTAGAATTTTACATTGTAATTTCTAGGGGCCATTTCTAAACTAATAATAGGGGGTTATATTGTGCTCTCTTGCTTTTCTACATTCTCACGTCATTTTTTTGCACTATGGTACAATATTTAATACCTTCGCTTACTTCATATAATTATTTTTATTAGAAATCTAAAATACTAATCTCATTAAGAAGCACAATTTTATTTAGAATATCAATGGGTTTAGAGGTAAAACCTACTTGAGATGTAGAGAAAATCAAATGGCTTGATAAATGTGATGAGGCTTATGGACTATTGTGTTTATCTATATCTCTTGATCTTCTTTTTCACATTGAATCCTTAGATTCTCCCAATTAGATTTGGACTGTTAGCTAGCTTGTTTGGAGTTTAGGATTTCATGATAGGTCATTAGATAGAGAATGCACTCATCAATTTGATCTTAAGTGATTTTGACAACATTCAAGACATCTTCACTAAATTGAAACCATTGAGAATAGTGTTGGATTGAAAAATATGAATAATTGGCCATTAGTATTCTCTCCAAACTTGATCTAGATTATTTAGTCTTTATTTCTACCTTCCATGCCACAAAGAGTGCCCTAGGAACTCAATTCACTATGCCATCTCTAGATGAATTTTCCATCTCTCTTACCACAGAATAAGATAAAGCTCATATAAATGAATATTATAAAATCCTCTAGGTCGCATGCCCTAGTTACCAACAAAGATGCAAAAGAATAGTAAGGATTGGGAAATAAGGAAACGAAACATAAAAATAAGGAAAATAAAGAGTAAAAGGCTCATAAAACTATTGCTTTCAAAGTAGCTTTTGATACCTCTTCTTTAAAAGGTTACAAGCCTAAGAAATAAAAGGTCAAGTGTGGCTACGACAAAAGGCTTGGTCATGATGGACATGCATGTTTTAGGAGATAGATACATCAATGACACATTTTGAAGAGGAATAACAGTAGTGTCCTTAAGTTAACAAAACAAAGTTCTTCGTGTGAGGTGTCTACTGAGAAAAAAGATAATAACATCAAGGGAAAAGGAAAGAGAAATGCCCATGTAGCAATTACATCTCCACCATCTATTTTAGTTTTTGATTTGGTGTTTCACACAACTTCATCTCATGATGATTTCACATCTTTGAAGCCTTGTACTATATCAGCTATTTTTATGGGTGATAAAACTCCTATTAAGATGTGTGAGAGAGATTCCTCCTCTATATCATATGATAATAATTCCACTGTTATTACGACCTTTGCCACAATATTGTTGACACATGATTCTTTTATATTTTTGTCATCTAATATCCTATCAATTTATCAAATCACTCAAACTAGTTCAAGCAAGTGGGTTGAGTTTATTCCGTATTTGAAGGTTCTTAGTGAGGTGCATAGTGGTTCTATAGTTGCCCTAAGACACTAAGAAATCTAAAATAAATTGCTTTCAGCTTCTCACTCATGGCTTTGATTTGAAAGGGAGACATTTTGGATTTTTCTCAAGAAAGTGAGTCTTAGCCGACACGGGAAAGCATATACTCTTTCACATGCATCAAGGCGGCGCGAAGGTAAGATTTCCATCAGCATTAATATGACTGGATGATATGGATCTGTGCTTCTTGGCCCACCTCTTCTTTTTTTCTTACAAATATTTGGTTCCAGTTTTTTGGGGATCAACGAAGAGAGGACTATCTCATTTATCATACCCAAAAGAGAACAAATCTAGAATCCTTTTAGTTTTCCAATTCTGATAGAATTACAAGAAATACCCAAGTCAAAGGGGTAACACAGTAAATCAATGGAGGACACTGCGCATCTTATCTTGGGCATCCTAGGTTAGATTTTCCATTTTTTTCTTGGGTACAATCTCACATTCAATTTAGTCAAAATTCATTGTAATGTATGATTTTAGTTGTTCAAGAAATGCTGCAGGGAATGTTTTTGGAGCTGCACTCTTTCTGGCGCCTGTGTATGTCTTTCAATTCAGTCATCAATTTTTCTTTTCCCTGGGAATGTTGGGTATTTGAAGTTTTTTTGATCTAATAGTTTCTTGCTGTTTAATTCATGGCGCAGAGTTACATTGTATTACGTAATAAGGAGGGGATCTACAGAGGAGTTTTCTGGCATCCCATATGTGGTTTGTCTTCTCAACTGCCTTCTCTACACTTGGTACGGCATGCCCTTCGTCTCAGCTGATAACATTCTGGTGACAGCGTCTGATGGTCTTGGAGCTGTGTTAGAATCAATTTATGTATGCCTCTCTACTTGGTATATGCTCCTGCAAAATACAGGGTAAGGAATGGGTAATGTATGACTGCATTGCAAAGTAATGGAAATTTCGAGAAAGTTTAATATAGATTTTTTATTTATTTTGATGATGGATTATGGAATGTGATCCGAAATATTGATGCAAAAAATGCTAATACAATCTAATTTAAAAACTATTAGAGTGTACCCAATACTCCACTTGATGTGCTCAATATGATAATTTGGTTGCTTAATGAACTCATAGTGTAACGCTGGAATTAAGACTAAAATGACAAGATGATTAGCTATAAACAAAACACTTAATTTAATCATACGTTTAACAACAAAAAACAAAGAAATAAACAAAACTACAAATGAAACAATCTCACTGCACATTTGTATACTCTTTCGAATGACCTCGATTGCACTTCTCCATTTTGCCTTTTGTGCGATAGTTGCCCTCCGATTTCTCAAGTATGCAATTATGACATTTTGATATTGATTTAGCAAAATATCGAAGATTGTAAGCTTCCTAAAGTATAAAGATTTCGAGAGGAGGAATAATGAAAAAAGTCAGTCAATTTATAGAAAATTGGTTTTCAAATGATTGATTTAGATTCGAAAGAGAAATCGACGATTGAGATTGATGAATGCCATGCGATGTGAGATTTGTGTCAGTTACAATGCAAGTAAGAAAAGTTTGCATGATAAAAGATTAAATTGATGTTGAGACTATTAAAAAATCGGAAGAATAAGAGTTGCACGTGAAAGATGAAGTAGAAACATTGTGTTCGAACACACGAATGAATTATTTAATTAAATAATGTCATTTAATTAATAATAGTTTGCACGTAGAAGAATAAGACTAATCAAGGCAGAAGGTCTGTTCGTGAGAAATTGATCATGAAATAACTAACTGATGAAATAGATCTCGACTTAAGCGGTAAGTGAATAATCAGATAACTAGGCAATTATCTAATCAGGGGAATATTCAAAGAATAATAATATTCATGAATTATTTAATTCGACATTCGAATTTCAAAGATTTAATTAAATAAATAAAGGTTAATTGAATAATAATATTCATAAATTAAAGATTTATTTAATTGACTGTCGAAAAGGTTAATTGAATAATTAAATAATTCAAAATGAATATTTAATTATAGTCGAAATTACGATAAAGGATAAATTAAATAATAAATTATTTAATTTAGAAAAAAGATTAATTAATTAGTGATGCAATTAAATAAATAAAATTTGAATAAAGGTCATAATAAATTAATTAAATAATTAAGGTTATTTAATTAATAGAAGAAAGGTGACTTTAGATAGACATTATTTAATCGTGACCATGAACATTAGAAATATGTTGAAAATGTTACTCACAGGTCTAGACCAATTTTCAGTGTCTACAGTTTGCCCCTCTTTGATATAATGTCATTTCGGCTTTTGTGTCAAAGAAAATTATTTAAATTATGCCCCTATCATGCCCCAATGTGAAATAGGTTAGGGTATGCCCCCTCAGGAAAAATGACAATTTTTGAATTTTTTTTGAAAAAACTGGAAGTTGTCCCGATTAGGTAATTTGATAGTCAAAAGGTCGATGGTGAAAGAAATTGAATTTGAGGTGATTCAGACAAGAAATGGATGTTGAAAGTTGGCAATTTACGCGTCCAATACAAAAGGTTTGAGAGAAAACCTTCCAAAACCCTAGGTATAAATAGGATTTGGAGTGAAAACCAATTCATTTGCACCCTAAACAATTGAAAATCCTTGATTTGAGCTCTGAGATTTGAGTGAAGATGATGCCTATTCTATACACTGAGCATTGTGAATACCACATCCAGACATTCAGATGCCCCGCCGACGCAGGACCCTCGATATATACCCCTGAACTAATTTTTGAAACTTTATTTTTTGCGCTTTTCTAGGCATTTAAATTTTTATTTTCAGATACATCATTTTACAATCAACGCATATGCGTTCGTATGCGATGCATGTGCTCGTGTAATGATGCATGTGCAAAAATACATCTAGGTCATTTAGGCATGTTTAGGAAATCAACACATGTGTTTTAGGTTGCACTGCAAATGTACAATTGCACTGCATTTGATTTTGCCAGTGTCGCATGCAGGGTTTTGTGTCGCAATTGTATTTACGCATTGCATTTGCATGTTAGAATAGGCAGTAATAAATGCACTGCATTTGCAAATAAAATGACGCATATGCCTGATAGGTAGGTGTTTTTTATTTTGTGACGCATTTGAGAATCTACAATGCATATGCATGCATGTGCGGTGCATTTGATACTGTGCAACACATTTGAAAATTGAAATGATGCATTTGAGATTGTGCACAACATTTGATTATGAAGCGACGCATTTGACTGTCAAACTTTTAAAAAATATTGTGATGCAAAGATGAATTTTTTATTTTCTGACACATAGTATTTTGATGCCCTTGCAGGTTGTATTGGATCCGATATACACCCGAGGGTCACAACCAGTGACATATGAGTTTAGAGATGGCTTACAGAGTGCTGAGACACGCATGATTTGGAGATTAGGGTTGCACCATGTTTGTACTATGCCCACCATTCAAGTGAACAGAGGTATATTGACTGCACTTTGTGAGAGGTGGAATTTTGAGACCTCTTTTCTTTTGCCTACTGGAGAGGCAACTATCACATTAGAGGATGTGTATAGGATTTTGAGATTGCTCATTAGGGGAGAGAGGGTGATGTATGATAGCTAGAGGGGATATAGTGATATTACTAGATTTTATGTATATGATGATAGTAGACAGCTAGGTATTGAGCATTATGAGATTAGATGGTATGTACTAGCAGAGAGATATGAGTGTATTGATTGTATGCTTTGTACATTGATTTTGGGTATAGTTCTTCTAGACCGTCGAGGTCATGGATTTCTTGTTGGGTGGGGGGAGATGCTAGTAGGTATGTTAGAGTGGGAGGTTTTTTATGCATGGGGACCATGTTTAGTGGTGATGTTATATTTTTATCTTCACGATATAGCTTATATAGATGCACAGTCGATGAGTTGTGGTACCACCCTTCTTATGATCTGGGCATGGGAACACATTGTTGTGTTTCATCCCCCAATTACTTCTGATCGGGATGGTAGATCACCTTATGTTTTTCTTTATGCGGGAAACATTATGCAGAGTCATGTTGGTGATACTAGGTATTGGAGGCATGCTTTAGATACTCTAGTTCAGTTTACTTGGAGGCCATATATGGACTATGGTCGATGGTTGGATGAGGATAGGGACTTGCCATTTTGTCGACATACTCAATATTTTATTGGGAGGATAGTGTTGAGTGTACATATTATTGAAAGGCACCTTCCTGACTACGTTTTCAGACAATTCAAAGAGGTTTAGGATGAGCTTCAAGGGTGAGTTGAGTTTGTTCGATCCTCTAGAGCGGTTCCATTGTGGGGGCCTATGATTCTTGTAGCTACAGCTGAGGCAGAATTTCAGGCTTTACAACCTATGCAGTGGGGATGGAGGGGTGGTGTGGCAGATCTTGGTATTACAACAACATATGATGCTTGGTGGGCAGGGCACCGTCCCATTCTGTATACAGATCCAGATCAGTCGGCTCCAATCGAGAGATGGGGGACAAGGCCTAGGGGTCGGCGTGGAGGTAGGGTTGGAGGCAAGGGTGGTAGAGGAGGCAGTGATTATGGTAGAGGTTTTCGATGGGGTTGAAAAGGGAGGAGAGGTGATCGTGGAGGTGGGCTATCACATGTTCATGAGGTGGAGGGTGAGGATGAGGATATACCCATGTTAGACCTTGATAGTGGTGGAGAGGCGGAGATTGGGGGAGAGCATGCAGTTGAGGAGGTAGCAAGAGAGGAGCATGCAGAGGAGGAGGCCGATAGAGATGATATGGAGATTGATTTCTTGGACATTCTAGCAGGTTATGGTGGGGATGAGGAGGAGGAGGAGGTGATGGGGGAGTAGGAGAGAGAGTTCTGGGATAGGGTTGTGGAGGATTGGGATGCAGAAGTGGAGGAGAGACCACGACTAGATGAGGAGGCTCCCAGGGACAATATAGTAGAGGCCTTGGAGGAGAGGGCGAGGGTACTTACTGCAGAGAGAGATGCTTTATAGATGGAGAGAGAGTGCCCTCTTGGACAGGGACCAGGAAATTGCTCGATAATAGGAGACAAAGAGGAAGTTTGTGGAGTTGAGATCCTTATGCACTGGACCAGTTGCAACATTTGCTCAGGATTTAGTTCTAGCTAGTGATAGGGAGAGGTACTATAGAGACCTATATGAGGCAGAGGTTCCACCTGAGAGACGAGCTCCTAGTTATTCATGGGCACATAGTGGCAGTTCTCGAATCTAATCTCACAACCGGACATAGAGTACAAAGGGTGTGATTAGGACCACAAAGGACAAGACCATATGACATGCCCTTTTATACACAACGAGCACCTCATCATCAGTCGCCCCCACATACGCCACATGGGAGTAGTGGTAGAACTTCACATTGACATGTTATGCTTGTAGACACTGTATTTTGATCACAGAGCCTGTGAGCTCCACTTTGATTGATTACTCTCTGGCATTGTACTGTGACACATATTATTTTGAGCGATATATATATATATATATATATATATATCAATTTTGGCGGCGATTATATGGTTTGCATTTGTTCTATATGATTATGCAATTTTCTACATGATGTATGCACATGATATGGTTTATGATGTTGCATTATGATGATTCATTTCCTATGATGATGTATTTACATTATGATATGATGATATATTTAAATAATGATATGTTTATTCTATATGATGATGGATGCACAGTATTGACACATGTGATGAGTATATTCTATGCTTATGTCAATGAGATGCAATGTGATGTTATTATTTATAATCCTATGTGGGTGTATGTATAATTTACACAATATTGTAATTGGTAAATGCATGTATATCATGAGTGTCTAAATGTGATGGATATGCATTTTTTTTTTGTGTTGCCTTTGAAAATGCAACATAGATGTATGATGTACTATATATAGACATATGACAATGTCTATGTAATGGTTGTAAAAATGTATGCATATGCAAATTATTTTGTTTTTTTTGTGTGTCACAGGACTCCATCATTATGCAGGATAGAAGAAATGTTAGCACAAATTATTTGAAATGTTAGTATTGAAAAAAAATGGGTATTAATAGAATATATAATCTTCAATATTTTGCAAAATAAAAACTAAGCCTTGCATTAAATCTTCATCGGGCGGGACATGACACAAATGGATAGTACACACCATGATATGAGATAGACAATGGTGTACAAATTCATCCACTTGCGAAAATAGGCAGTTGCAGACAAGGAGTGTTCAGACATATATTAAGGGAAAAATTGTCCCAGTCTTTTTGTCAAGACAAACCACATACAACAATCAAAGAAAAAGACATAATTAGGATACATTATTGCTCCTCTAAATCCTTCATGGGACATCCTCAAGAAAGCTAGCAACCTGACTTGAAAAATAATTAAAAAGACAGTCTACAAACAATAGTCAAAGAAAAATAGTCTTGAAACATCTTTGCTTCTATAAATCCTTCACGGGACATCCTTGAGAAAGCTAGTAACCGAACTCAAAGACAAAGCAAATAAGTTAAAACTAAATAAGACATAAATGTCAAAATTCAATAAAAATATTTTTCAAATTTTGATCTGTTGTTTGTTTGATTGTTTGACATAGCCTGATGTAAGGGATGACACATACTGTATAAGACGTTGAGTCTGATTTTGACTTTGTGACTATCTGTGTAAGGCATGATGAAGCCTGGTTTCAGAAATACATGTATTGTATAAGACGTTGAGCCTGATGTTGTTGATGTGATAAGCTGCATAAGGCTATGATGATTGATGATGTCTGTTGTCAAGAAGGACATCTCTTATATAAGACAAAAGTTTGATTGTTTTGGCAATTTGTTTGATTTGACCTGATGATATTGTTGACATGTTTGGCTTGTTGATGTGTAACTTGTCTTGATATTTTGACTATTGTGTGTGTGTTGACAGTGTATGACATGGCGTACCCTAAATTACTGACCTAATGCGGCCTCAGAGGCTCATTGCTTGATGGCCTTGCCTACATTATACACACAGATACCTCATAGTTCGACTAACTTTGACTGACAAAAATATTTGATAAATATGTGCTTAACCTAATGATATGTGACGTGTGTGATAGTGAATGTGATAAAACCTAATGGACTGACCTAGTGCGGCCTCGGGGGCTCATCGATTGATGGTCTTGCCTACGTTATACATATAGAGACCTCGTAGTTCGACACGACCAATGACTTTGAAATGTATAAATAATGAGTCATGATTTGATGTGTGTGATATGTGACAAACCTAGAAAGACACACCTAATGCCTCATGGGCACATCGATAGATGGTCTTGCCTACGTCTAGTCACAAAGGAAACTTGGGTATGTGCAGGATCATCATGGAAAAAATAGGCCCTTAAGCGGCAAAAAATTGAGAAAAATCAGAGTTAGGCAACTTGACATAAAAATTTGAATAATTTATCTATATTATTTCAAAAATATGTAAGAATAGAATTTGTAGAAAATTGAAAGTAGTTTCTAAATTACTAGGTTTATTTACAAAAAAATAAAATCTATTTGGTGAAAATTTGAAATTTCAATATAGTAGTACTTAAATTTCAAGGAAAAAATAAGAAGTAGGTCTCTGTCTGACCACCCTAACCACATTAAAATGATAATATTTTTTTATAATATTTTAGATATGAGTAGATAACTCATGTCCCAATGCGATGCATATTTTTTTGTAATTTTTTTCCAAGTAAATAATTAATTATAATTTTTTTATGACAACTTAAAAAAAATATAAAGACTTGTATGTCTGACCACCTTAACTCAGTCAAAACTTCATGAAATTATATTTTTTCTTTTTTAATCTTATATTATGTGAAGCATAGAAATTGACACATGTTTTGGATTCAAAAAATATGATACCGTTTGAAAGCTATAGATGTTTTTCAATCAGCCTAAAAATTAGGACTTTAGATGTAATTCAATAGAAAATAAATAATAATAATTTATTAAATTCAAAGTAAAGAATAATTTATATTGGTGGAAAGCTGAGAATATCCTTTAAAAACCCTTTTCGTTTCATCAATTTTGGGTAGAAAAAAAGTTGTCAGCCACATACCCATCATATTGCCACTTTTTGGCCCATCATGATCCTGCACATACCCACTTAGTTCGACTATGTCTATGATTGACTTGACACAACTGATTCTGACTCTATTTTTGGTATTTTTGACATGTTTTTATTTTTTTTGTCTTTTTAGAGTTTTTTTATTTTGGATTTTCTTTTAGGACATTTTATGATGTTTTTGAGTTTTTTTTCAAGAGATTTTTGACGTTGGGATGGTAAGTGCGAGGTCCAAATGATGTAGGTCAAGGATTTTCCCCCAATTGGGTATACGACATATAGGATGGATTGAGATAGATGGAGTTGTTGTGATATCAATCGTTCCGATTTATGGATAGGACAACCATTTATTATGGGTGATATTGGTGGGAAAATCTGATTAGAATGATGGTAGATGAAGGAGCGAAGTCGACTACACATGGCACCTGTTTGCTAGGTTTTTACCATGGTACTTATCCATAGTACCGCCGAAGTGGTTTTCACTATTGGATGAATTATTTATCTTTACTATTATATTTTTAGTTTTCAATTTTTTTGATGTTACAAAGACACCTGTTTGCCAGGTTTTCATCAATGTAACAATTTTTTTTTTTTTTGTATTTTTTATGATTAAGAAAAGGTTCTCAGAAGCTATGCATAGAACCTCTTCAAATGAAGTTTGTTGATTGGTGAAAAAATTGGTTCTCCTTCAAGGGTAGAGAGTTGATACACTCTTGATTCAAAGGCTTTTGTAACAATATAAGGCCCTAATCAGTTTGGTTCAAACTTGCTTGGTTTTTCTCTTTCAGCTTGATTCTTCGGGTTCTCCATTAAGACCAAGTCACTAATATCAAAATGTCGATTCAAGAATTTCATATTATAGCTATGACGAAGATGGTTTTGATATGCTTGAATATGATCTACTGCCATTACCTTGTGGATAATATGGAGTGGAAAAGTGGTGTTGGATATGGAATTCTTCATAGAGATGGCATAATTCTTGGTTTTTGAATGGACGACCATTATCTATGATGATAGATTGAGGAACACCATACCGATGGATTATGTAGTTTAGGATAAACTTGGAAATTTGTGTGTCGGTAATATAGGTCATAGGAATAACCTCAAACCATTTGGTGAAGTATTCGGTTGCGATTATGATGAACTTATAGCCATTGGAAGATGGAGGGTGTATCTTACCTATGAGGTCAAGTCCCCATTGGGAAAAGGGCCATGGTGAAGTTATCGGTCGGAGCTCCTATGCTGGTGCATGTATCAAGTTTTTGTGTACCTGGCATTGTCGACATTTCTTGATGAAGATGTATGAGTTCTTTTCCATGGTAGGCCAATAATAGCCCAGTCTCATAATCTTGTTGGCTAAGGTAGGACCGCTAGAATGGGATCCATAGATACCCTCATGTACCACATGTAATGTTTCTTGTGCTTCTTCACCATCGAGACATCTCAATATAAGGTATTATCTAGGCACGTCTATAAAGGGTATCTTCAATGATGGTTTACTTGGAAGACTTATAGATAAATGTCCTACGTTGGTTATTCGACAAGTCTACAGGTAGGATTTGGGCATGGAGGTAGTCATATATATGTCCTTGTACCATGGGGAAGTAGGACCAACAATCACACACACCATCGCCGAATCTAGGACGTCATAGGTAGGGACCAAAATTTGTTCTACCAAAAACTCAAATTTAGGCACGTTGCTAGGTATATCCAATAATGAACCAACGATTTCCATAACATTTGTTGCCCTATTCTAAATGTGGAGTATTTTTTGAAAGTTGATGTTATCAAAGTATTGCTTAAAACTATCTACCATGCCCTTGTAGGGGAAAGTTTTTCATCAGTAGTTTCATATTCGTCATTGAATTGCCAGACTACTAGCTAAGAATCTACATAAACATGTAAATGCTTAATCTTCCATTGGACTGCCATTTTTAATCCTGTCACAAGGGCTTCATATTCCACTATGTTGTTTGTGCAAAGAAAATAAATTCTGAATGATTTGGGTATAGTGTTGCCTTGTGGTGTAACAAATAGTATACTTGCTCCTGAACCACGATTAGTGTGAGACCCATCAAAGTATAATTTCCATGTGGTTTTTTTGTCAATGGTGAAGATGAACTCATCAGGAAAATCCACCACTAGAGGATGGTTGTCCTTAATTGGTGTGTCTGCCAATTGGTCTACAATAACTTTCCCTTTTATTGCTTTTCTTTATACTAGATTTCATATTCACTAAGTATCATTACCCATTTAGCCAATCGGTCTGTTAGTGTTGCTTTACTTAGAATATATTTCAGAGGATCTATCTTGGCGACGAGCATGGTTTGGCGGTTTTGCATATAGTGTCTAATTTTTTGAGTAGAAAACACTACTACAAGACATGCATGTTCTATATTACTATAGTTTAGTTCATATCCCACCAAAGTACAACTGATATAGTACACCACCCTTTCATGACCTTCATCATCATTTTGTGCAAGTAAGGCTCCTAATGTTGATTGAGTTGCCAATATACAGAGTATCAAAGGTTGGTTATCTATAGGCAGCATTAACACGGGTGGTGTAAGCAGATAGTCTTTGATCTTTTGAAAAGATTCTTGGCATTTGGATGTACATACAAATGGTACCCCCTTTTTGAGAAAATTTTGGAACATATGTATCTTGTCTGCTAACTGTACTATGAAGCATCTGATAGACTTTAGTCTCCCTTGTAGTGTTCTTAGTTGATCGATGTTGGCTAGTGGAGGCATGTCCATTATAGTCTTTACTTTTTCTCGGTCAACTTCAATGCCTCTTCTAGAAATGATATATCCTAGAAGTTTTCCTGATTTTATGCCAAAGACACATTTTTTTGGATTCAGTCTTACTTTGTAATTTTCTAGTCTTTGGAATATCTTATCTAAGACTTTCAAATGTTCTACTCTTGTCAATGATTTGGCTATTAGATCGTCGACATAATCTTCCATGAGAGTATGTACAAGGTCATGGAATATAGTCGTCATTGTACGTTGATATATAGCTCCAACATTTTTGAACCCAAAAGGCATAACATTCCAGCAATATGTTCCCCATGGGCATGTGAAAGTTGTCTTTTGTTGGTCCTTAGCTATGATTTTGATTTGATTATACCTCGAGAAACCATCCATGAGGGATAGCATCTCATATCCTGTTGTAAGGTCCACTATCATGTAAATGTTTGGCAAAGGGAAGTCATCCTTAGGACATGCCTTGTTGATATCTTTGAAGTATGTACAAATGTGGATGCCCCCAGATGGTTTGGTTATTGGTGATGAGCCCAATTTTTGGCATATTTTAGACTATGTTTTTAAACATTTCTATATCTTTTATTATGCTGAGAAGACATTTAGTAGTAATTATGGGAGTAATACATAGACTTTATGCTTAATACAACAAGTTTATTATGATAAGTCTTTCCATGGTTATTGCTTAAATGTTTTATTAGTTTGACAGAAGATGTGTGCCTTGTGACTTTTTTTGATGACATGCCTTTCCTACAACCACTATTGTTAACCTTGCTGCAGCCATATCCGAAATATTGTCTGTTCCAAACTAATACCTAATGAATGAATGAATGGAATGATGGATCATCTTAATGAGTTAAATGTGTTGAGCTGATCCTTTGCCGCAGGTATAGCTGTTAGTTATTTGCAGGTACCAAGTCTCAAGGAGAAGATTTAGCCTCCACTAGATTGTTGAAAAATTGATTCAAAGAGGGCTGATTCAGTAGCAAAGAATAAGGAAACAACTTCAATTCATCCGCCATGCAAGGGAAGCGTTCCAGGAATCCAGCAGAGGCGTCTTGATGGCGCATAAATCTAGGATGGTGGTGCTTTAAATCTTAAAACTGATTTGACTCAGTCCTTCCTTTTTCTATCTACTTCTTCATTAGGTTGATCATGATGTAATAAAGACTTCCAATTTTATGAGGGAAAGGTTAGTTAGTCGTTAGGTTCAGATTTGAATAAATATCCCATTCTCCTTCAGAGAAAGGGCTGAAAGATTGTTGTTGTAATAAGCTTTAGTTTTTCATAAATACAGTTGCAAGAATTGTGAGCCATGTACTCATTAGTTTCAACTCAATAAAAGCGCTCATGGAATTTACAGTCTAATCTGTTGTGTATCTTTGACACTACCTAAGGGGGCCCACTTAGGAAGTTATCTATCTTTTCATTTCTGCAATTAGAATAGCTGGACTTTATTTCATAGAACTTCAGTGTGACTATTCTTGTAGTTGACAGAATTACAGAGTTGTCAACTATTGCTGCAGCCACTAGGGACAAAGTACTTCCTGTCTTTAAAACTAGATTTAGTTTTCATTCTGAGCAGATTTAGTCAGTTGGAATTTTTTCCAGCAATTCCAATTCCAGTATAGTATTTTCAGTAGATAATACATGTCTGAAATAGGTGGTTAGTGCATATACTTTGCAGACCCATTTCAAGTCTAACGTCCCTGGGTTGACAATCAAATGATGTCCTTTAGTAGATTATGACTGCCAGTTGTGATGCCTAATCCTTGAGTAGATGAATTTATGTTCCCAGTTATCAACCTAATTAAAGGATACTACAACTGGTACAAGATTTGAAATCCATTTTGCATAGTCTATTGATCCGATGAATTTGACATCCAATAGTTTCTTAAGTTCGACTTTGACTAGTAGAGTGATTTGCAGATGCATTTTTCTTAACTTCTGCTTGACGGGCTTAACACTTGGTTGTAATGGTAGATTATGCAATATAAGGTCTGTATCCAGCCTAGGCATGTCGGCATATGACCATGAAAAGTTTATCTATCTTTTTGTAAAGAAGTCCTGAAAATTTGGTTGCTCTATCTCTATCAAAGATGTTGCAAAGTATATTACCCGAGGGTTTTCTTCAGTGTTTATGTTGATATCGACGAATTCTTCAACTAACATTGGTGAATTTTCTTGAGCAACTGGGAGAATGTTCAAACCTCCATCCTTGGGTGCCTTAGAGAGATTTTCTCCCTTGGATGAGTCCTTTATTTTTACTATTCCTTCGTCTAAAGGTGCCTTTCGATTTTCACCTAGGGACTTGTCATTTTCATCATTTTCATTGTTTTTATTTTTGTTTTCACTTTTGCAACTGGAGGTGTGAATAGACTCCCCAAAATATGTAAGTTATCTAAGTCTATGGTAAAGCCATCTTTATGATAACCTCTAGGTATGCCTTCTCGCAATCCCATGAACTCACCTATTTCTTCATCATTCTCGAATATGTCTAAGATGGGTGTACCTTGTTGATCCCAATCGATAAGTTGGGGATATATGAGGGGCATGTTATCATCAGAATTATCAAATGTGGAGGATGACAAGGTGAGGATAGAGTGGTTAGCATGGTCACAAAAGTTTTGGACTAACTCCTTTTTTTTCTTCTTCCTAGGGACAAGTAAACTCTAATTTGGGACCATTGTAAGGGCTAGGTCGTCATAAAATGGTTAGTTCGGTTCCCAAGAGGTAGTATCAAGGGTTTCCCAATAATAAAGCTTAAGCCATTCTTCTTTTGATAAGGAATTTTTAGGATGAGACTCAACTAATTTTGGTGAGGTATTTAGCAATTGGTCAAGTTCCCCAAATAAATTATGTAGGTCCATTATGTTGGTAGAGGAAAGGGAATCCCATTCATATTTGTTTGTTAGGGGAGTCACAATAGAATGGGTCAAGTGGTTCATGGGATATCTTGATGTCTTCACAAGCACGTACTTCCTCTTGTGATGATAACGAAGTACTAGGAATACCAATTCTAATTGGTTGAAACCCTAGCCCTAGGCCTTTTGGTCATTGTGAGACAATGATTGGTTTAGTCCTTCCATTTTGATGTAGCCCTAACCCACTATGTCCATCATATCCCTTCCTTTGCATTATCATGAAGCCTTTTCCATATTGATCTTTAGATATTTGAATTAACGGTGGAGGGTTTTCATTGTATTCATTATACAACCAGGAGGTGACATCTCCTTGGTCCACAAATTCTTTACTTAACTCTCCCCATTTTGTGAATGTTATCATCAGAGGGACATGCATTGTGACAACCAACTGTTTCCTATCTATTGTGGGTAAGCCATATGACTTAGGAGGAACCAGCTGATTGACACAATAGGATGCTTTCATGTGATATCTCCACAACCCTTATCTTGGATCTCGACCTTAGGAGTGGATGAAAGTGTTTGTGATGCAATGGACTTAGTAAGAGTTGTTTGGATCAACGTATATGGATTAGGTGGAGGGTGAAGCCTCTTGATTAATTGGTACCTGTCGTTGTGGTATTTCATGTAGGCTTGTGCAATATTGAAAAGGATTTGGATCACCGTCAATTCTAATCTCTATGCCATTATATGGGAATTTAAGACATTGATGATAAGTGGAAGATACGGCTTTCATAGCGTGTATCCAAGGTTTACCCAACAAAAGATTATAGGGAAGGGTGAGATCAAAAACTTGGAAACTAGTGTTCATAACTGCAGGGCCAATCCTGATAGAGAGTGTGATAACCCCTTTAGATGATCTTTCCTCATCATCGTATGCCTTAATGAATACACTCTTAGTGGTTTCCACACATCCTTCTGAGAAACCTAATTCCTTAACCAATTTCAAGGTGCAAAGATTCAACCCTGCTCCTACGTCTACCAAGACTCATCTAACTTTGGTTTGATGGACAAGAACTTCAAGGTGTAGTGAGTCATTATGGTTGGTCTTCTCAATTGAATAATCTTGTTGAGAGAATGTGGCATGATAGGAATTGGTTAAGTATCCTACCATTTCTTTGAAATGATTGACATCTAATTTGGTAGGGATATTTGTGCTCTACAAGGATTTTTCGAGAATGGCTTGATGATCTAGTGATATAGTCAATAGTTCCAAGATGGATATCTATGCTGGGGTCTTCCCTAGTTGGTCAATAAAATTATACTTAGTCTTGGAAGACTACGTTTGTGGCTCTGATGAAGGACCTGGAAGGGTTATCTTAGTTCTACGCGTATTGATAGCACATTCAAGATGCTTCTTTATGGTAATGGTATCGATATTTTCATTAGCAACTCGGATATGATTGATGATGGTACCTGGTTTATAGTCGTACTTAGCATTGGTATAATTGGCCGAGGTATTATTCTTAGTTCCTGAACTCGAGGCCTTTCCTTTCCCATGGTCATGTAATAGATTTGTGAAGACCTTGTGATCATTGTTTTTGGTATGTTCTTGTCCATTGACTTATATGGTTTTGTCTTCAAAAATATCTTGTATGATGTTCTTCAGTTGTCGACATTGTTGTAAGTTATGTCCCTTGGTTTGATGGTAATCACAATAGGGATTTTCATTCCACCATGAAGGTTTAAACTATCTAGGATCATATTGTTTTGGCTCCATAAGTTGTATGATTTTATGTTTAATCAATTCTTTGTAAACTGTCTCAATTGGTTCCCCCAAAGGGGTAAACTCATGTTTTGGAAATCTCCTTTGTGGTCATTCTTGTTGTGAATTTTGGAAAAATTTGGTTGTTTGATCAAGATTATTAGTCATGTCTTGAGAGGGTTTGTAACCTCTACGTGTGATGACAGGTCCTGCATGTAGGGTCTTAGCATAAAAAATACCGTCATTCGTTACATTTTTGTTCCTGGACCAAAACTTATTTCTATCATTGGGAGCATTTTGATGTTGAACAACTGGATTCCTGCCTGATATCTTAATTTCACCTTTTTCAATAAGTCCCTTTTCAATTATAATTCCCTTTTGCACCAAGTCTAGAAAAGAGGTACAACAATGTACTCTTAAGACACTTCTTAGTTTTAGATGAAGATTTTCAAGGAATATTGTGACTTTTTATTTCTCTAGTATCTCCACTGGGCATTGACTAGCTAAACTTCTCCATCTTTGGAAGAAGGTGGTGAAATTTTTGCCATATTCTTGTGTGGTATGACACAAGGTAGCTATCATGATTTCATTTTCTATGTTGAAGGTAAAGTGTTCCACAAATTTCTCAGCTAATTCGCCCTATGATTTTATGTCATATGAAAGTTTAGAGAACCATTCCAATGCTATCTCGACAAGGGTTTGCAGAAAGAGCCTCATAAGGTATGTGGGGTCATATGAGATGTCCATGCATGTTGTGGAAAATTCTCTTATGTGCCCCAAAGGATTTATCTTCTCATTATACTTAGGAAAATTCGGTATAATGTATCCATGTGGGAAGGGTGTCATGTATAGCACTTTGTCAAAGGGACATGGACATAAATCTTGCGCTGAGATAGTTCATTTGATTGACATTGACATACTATCCATTTGTTGTTGGAGGAATTTTATTTGATTTTGTAGAACATCTACTTGTGTTAAAGACATGTTGGTTGTGTTATTAGGATTGATGTAAGTGTTTTGAAATGCAATATTTTGTGACGGATTGTGATTTGGTGAGAGTATATGTCCCATTTGTGTAGCCCCTATGTGTGGAATGGCAATACTGGTGCTGATATGGGGTATAACTCATGTTGTGTTCATGGAAAATTCAAGTCTTTTACCTATAGTGTTTGTGCCAAAGGGGTTTGATGAAGATGCCCCCGTTGTAAACTTTAGGCCCTATGTTACACCAAATGGAACTTTGTGTATGATTGAGGTCATTTGAGTAGGTATGCCAGTTGGTATTGTTGTAGTAACTTGAGGAATGGATACACTCAATGTCACGGTTTGCGTTGGTTGAGCAGATGTTGTTTCTAAGGTGTGAATGTCAAATCTTGGTGGTAGTGTGGCACCTTCTACTAGCATCTTTACCAGGTATCTTTGAGGATTATTTTCCTAACACTCATCCATAAAAGATGCAAATTCAGGATCTTGAACAACAACGTCTATTTCTTCTACATAAATATGTCCATGTGTGTCTCTAGTGACAAATTTTTCAAGCAAAGTTTTGTGAGGTCTTTCTGTCCTTGATGGTTGGTTTGTGAAAGGATTGATGAAGTCCTGTGAATCTGCCATCTTTCTATGTTTCTTTTTAGACCTTGTTTCAACCATGAAAAATGTTTCTCAAGATGAGGGAATGCAAACTATGTCTAAAATGATATGTTTTATTCTATGTTTTTTGGGATTTTTTGGATATAATGAATGAATGCTACTATTTTTTTGGTATTTTCTTGGTAAACAAAGTATGTCTAAAATGATGATATGCTAGGATGACAATATGCAAAATTCTAAGTAGACTCTTAAGGTAAATGATGGTTAATGATTCTAAGAGGAGATTACCTACCACCTATGGATTAACCAAGGCTACGACTTAACTTTATCAAGGAACCTGATGTAGGACAAGGGTGAATTTCCAAACTAGATTGATGAGCTGAAAGGATTCACTAGTAGGACAAAAATGACTAGGTTCAATGACAATGACTATTGAAGCATGGATTTATCCAATAATGTGGAAAGTTGGCCTATTCGAAGATATACAAATTCTTATGATGTAACTAAGTTTCATAACTAATACGCTTATCTTTAAAACTAAATGACACCTAAAGATGAAAAATGCAAGTTTTTGAGCAAGTTTTTGGTTTCTGTCCAAGGTTGATTATGAGAAACAAAGACTAAGATGATAGTTTGGTTTCAAATTGTGATTACAAAATTTAGTTTTATGTTGATAGGCACATGCTATTCAGCTTTCAAATGCATCTTAGAACTTAACAGATGCGTTGCGGTTTGCAGATGCGGCTTTCTGATGACAATTGGTCTCGGTTTTACTGATAGGAAAATGCGACTTACTCTAACAGATGCGGCTAAAATATTAACAAATGTGATTGTAAATGTCATATGCAACTTATAATGATAGATGCGACTCAAAAATTAATGATAATGGACCCTAGTTTGTTAATAGGAAAATATGAGTTTTTGGCTAACAGATGTGACTCAAAATTACAGTTGCGGTTTTCTATTTATGAGATGCGACTCGTTTTGACAGATGCGGTATTTTTAATGAAATGGGTTTTCCAACTGACTCTATTTCATGATCAGATTTTGGCAATTGAAGACAATCATAAAACAATGTGTTTCAATTTCGATGAGCATGAATATGTTAAAATTCAAAAAACATACAATTCCTAAGGCTGGTAGTGATGATACTTGCTAGATTATCACTTGGGTTTCCCCAACTACGCTTATTCAAAGTGGATGACTAGAAGCTTGACCACACTGAATCCCCTCCATGACACACACTTCTCGGTTCAGTCAAGCTTCAGTTCCCATGACTCTCCTATGGTGAAATTTTCATCTCTACTATTGAATCATAAGATTGTGAGATGGCTTCAGAGGTTTGACCTCTTGCACCAACAAATAGAAGGTTTTTGGTTAAACTATTAACAAATTGGAAAATTTAGTATGATCACCCGTTCAAAAATCCATGTGAGAGGCAATATCATCCCAGTCTGCAGAGGTTACTCTCTATAGGTTACGATGCACTACAAGGGTACTGGGGAATCAAATGCTTGTCCGTTGGAATCTCTATAATATTGAGTTTCCTCAAGCATTAGAATTTTTAGACCGATTGGGAGTAGCTTGGTGAAAAAGATCATCATCGGTTTGAGTCACTTTGGTTACTCTTAACCACCAAAGTAGGCCCAATTTCTAGAGTCAGTATCAGTTTCTCTTACACCCAAGATCGCATGAATGCACAAGGGAGAGGATACTTTTGTTACTGAATCGAGATCTAATCTAAACATATACAAGCATAGAGGACACTGATTAATTTTAAAAAAAGACAAGTTTTCTATCTACTCAAACAAGTTTTTCTTTTTCCTTTAAAAAAAGAACTTCTTTGAATATGGTTTTGCAAAGAAATCATCAGCAGTTTATAAATATGTCTTCATCAACGGTTCTGCAAAATATGGATTAGTAGTTTTATTCTTTCTCTGTCTTTGTCACTCATTCTGCAGAAAAGGTTGAGAAAGCTTGTCTTGTATGAATCGACTTGCAAACACTACATTAACTCCCCTAAAATAGACTAAAATATGAAATCAGTACCAAAAAAACCTAAACATTAAACGCAAAAAAATAGAAGTTCGTAAAAAGAAAATAAAAATTTACCAATCAGATGCGTCACAATTTTACAAGGCAGATGTGTCACAGAACAAAGCAGATGCGTCACATTATCATATGTGTCTCAGAAAGTCAGTTGCGGCGATTCGTACTACACTTGCATTGTTCCATACCTATTCCTACAAAAATTAAAAAAAAGACTTGCAGATTTTGAAGACAGTGTCTTCATGTCGGGTTCACCAAATATAACACTAGAAATAAGACTAAAATGACAAGATGGTTAGATATAAACAAAACACTTAATTTAATCCTACGTTTAACAACAAAGAAGAAATAAACAAAACTATAAATGAAACAATCTCACTGAACATTTGTATACTCCTTCGAATGACCTCAATTGCATTTCTCCATTTTTCCTTTTGTGTGATAGTTGCTCTTAGATTTCTCAAGTATGCAATTATGGCGTGTTGATATTGATTTAGCATATCAAAGATTATAAGCTTCCTAAAGTATAAAGATTTCAGGAGGAGGAATAATGACAAAAGTCAGTCAATTTATAGAAAATTGGTTTTCAAATGATCGACTCAGATTCAAAAGAGAGATTGATGATTGAGATTGATTAATGCCATGTGATGTGATATTTGTGTCAGTTACAACACAAGTAAGAAAAGTCTACATGATAAAGATTAAATTAAATAATAATTTAATCTGATGTTGAGACTATTCAAAAATTGAAAGAATAAGAGTTGTATGTGAAAGATGAAGTAGAAACATTGTGTTCAAACACACAAATGAACTATTTAATTAAATAATGTCATTTAATTAATAATAGTTTGCATGCAAAATAATAGGACTGACTGATCAAGACAAAAGGTCTATTCGTCAAGAATTAATCATGAGATAACTGACTGATGAAATAGATCTCGACTTAAGCGATAAGTGAATAATCAGATAACTAGGTGATTATTTAATCAGAGGAATATTTGAGGAATAATAATATTCATGAATTAAATAGATATTTAATTCAACATTTGAAATTCAAAGATTTAATTAAATAAATAAAGATTAATTTAATCGACTATCGAAAAGGTTAATTGAATAATTAAATAATTCAAAATGAATATTTAATTATAGTCAAAATTGTGATAAAGGATAAATTAAATAATATATTATTTAATTTAGAAAGAGGATTAATTAATTAGTGACACAATCAAATAAATAAAATTTATTTAATTAATCAAGATTTGAATAAATGTCATAATGAATTAATTAAATAATTAAGGTCATTTAATTAATAGAACAAAAAGTGACTTTAGATAGTAATTAAATAATTAACATTATTTAATCGTGACCATGAACATTAGAAATATGTGGAAAATGGTACTTGCAGGCCTAGACCAATTTTCAGTGTCTACATATAGCATAACTTTAGGAATACAATAGATAGTAAAATGGATAGCATGATAGTATGAAGTAGTAGATATTATGAATATGGAATGGGAGGGCTTCAATTTATAGATATTTCATATGAAAAATCAAGGGCCAAGATAGGTATGTGCAGGATCATGGGGGTCTAAACTAGGCCTCTAAGTGGCGATGAAAATTTAGAAAATCAAAGTTAGACAACTTGACATAAAAATTTGAATAGGTTATTAACATAATTTTAAAAATATGTAAGAAAAAAAGTTGTAGCAAATTGAATGTATTTTCTAGGCTACTAGTCTTTTATTAGAAAAAAGTAAATTTGTTTTGAAAAAAATTGAAATTTCAATGCAGTGGTACTAAATTTTCTAGAAAAATAAAAGAAGCAAGTGTATGTCTGACCACCCTAAGTACAAGAAAAAAATAATATTTTTTTCTAAATCTTTTAATATAAGTAGAGGACACATGCCCAGATGTGCTGAATTTTTTTTTTTGTATTTTTTTTTCATGTAAATAATTAGTTATGATTTTTTTTTTAGAACTTTTCAAAATTATTAAAACGTTTGTGTCTGACCACCATAACTTGGTAAAAAATTTATTATTTTTTTTTAATCCTATAGTATGTGAAGCATAGAATGTAGTGCATCTTGTAGGTTTGAAAAATGTTAAGTTGTTTGAAAGTTATAGAAGTTTTTCAATCAACCTATCAATCAGAACTTTAGACGTAATGTAGGTAGAAAATCAATAATAATTATTTATTAAATTTAAAATAAGGAAAAACTTATATTGGGGGAGAGCTGACAATTTTTTCTATAAACCCTTTTCATTTGATGAAAATTGGATTAAAAAAAAGTTGTCAACCATAAGGGCGAACTTCAAAAAAACTAAGGAAATTTTCAAAACATGTTTTTTGGTTGACTTTTCAAGTTAGGCAATCCCAAGCCAAACTTGGGGGAAATTCCAAGGATGCAAGTTTTGTCAAACAAAATGGATAACCTTTTTGGAAAGAGGGAAACCATTTTTTTGAAAAACAAAACGGATATCCGTTTTGCAGACCTAAAAACCCTCTTTAATAAAATGAGCATAACTTTTGCATTTCTTATCGAAATTTCAAATTTTTATAGGAGTTGGAAAGGTGAGAGAGAGCTCTAAAAAATGGATTAGGTGGTGTTTCTATATTGTACATAAAAGAATAATTATAATAATTTGAACTTCATATTTCATTTTTGAAACATCAAATGCTCACTACTTTCACATGTAAAGTATCTTTTTCATGATTTTTTTGTAACACTCATCTCAAAACACTTGAAACTTTAGAAAACATAATGAATAATAAAATATTTATATTTTTTGTAATAAATATATGAAAAATATTCATAAATCATCATATCTCTTTGTCCCTTTCTCTACCTCTTTATATATCACTATGTCTCCCCTTAAGCTCTGGACCAATCCCTCCCTCCTTTCTTCTCTCTTTGTACCTCTTTTTACCTATCTTTCTCACTCTTTCTCCCCTTGAACTCTAGACCTATATTTATACCTCTATCTCCATCCTTCTCTCTCTCTCTCAGGTCCCTCCCACTCCCTCTCCATCTCTCTCTCTCACTCTCCATCTCCCCTCTCCCCCTCCCTTTGAAGTCTCTCTTCCACTTAAGTCTCTCTCTCAGATCTCTCTGACTCCCTCTCTCCCTCTTAGGTCTCTCCCACTCCCCCCCTCTCTCTTTTCTCTCTCAATCTCTCACTCACACTCACACTCACACTCTCTCCCTCTCAGGTCTCTCTCTCCCACTCTCTCTCCCTCTCCCTCCCTCTATCTCCCTCTCTCACTCTCAAGTCTCTCTCTCTCTCCATCCCTTTATCTCTCTCCCTCTCAAGTATCTCTCTCTCCCTCTCCCTCTCACTCTCCATCTCCATCTCAGGTCTCTCTCACTCTCCATCTCCCTTTCAGGTCTCTCTCTCTCTCTCTCCCTCCCATTCTTCCTCTCTCCCTCTCCCTCTCCCTCTCCCTCCCACTCTCCCTCTCCCTCTCTATCTCTCTCTTAGGTCTCTCCCACTCCCTCTCAAGTATCTCTCTAAGGTCTTTGCCACTCTCTCTCTCTCCTCTCTCTCTCTTACACACTCACACTCTCAAATCTCTTTATCTCCCTCTCTCTCTCTCACTCTCTATATCCATATCAAGTCTCTCTCACTCTCCATCTCCCTCATAGGTCTCTCTCTCTCAAGTCCCTACCATTCCATATCCCTCTCCCTCCCTCTCCATCTCCCTCTCAATCTCCATCTCGCTCTCTCCTTCTCTCTCTCCATCCCTCCAAAGTCTCTCTCTCTCTCTTAGGTATCTCTCTCCCCCTCTTAGGTATCTATCTTTCTCTCTCACACACACACACACTCAATCTCCATCTCAGGTCTCTTTGTCACTCTCTCTCCTCTCTCCCTCCCTCTCTCCCTCTCAATTCCCTCTCCCTCTCAAGTGACCCCCCTCTCTCTCTTTCTTTCTCTATCTCTCTCTCAAGTCTCTCCCTCTCTGTCTCTCTCAAGTCTCTCCTACTCCATCTCTCTCTTCTCTCATGTCTCTCTCACTCTCTCTCTTACTCACACTCTCCATCTCCCTCTCAGTTCTCTCTCTATCACACACACTAGCTCTCTCTCTTCATCTCCCTCTCTCAATCTTAGGTCTCTCCCACTCCCTCTCTCACTCTTAGGTCCCTCCCACTCCCTCTCCCTCTCTCTCCCCCTCTCTTTTAAGTCTATCTCTCTCTTAGGTCTCTCCCACTCCCTCTCAGGTATCTCTCTGAGGTCTCTCCCACTCTGTCTCCTCTCTCTTTCTCTCTCACACTACACTCTCAAGTCTCTTTATCTCCCTCTCTCCCTCTCCCTCCCTCTATCTCTTTATCTCCATCTCAAGTATCTATCTCCCTCTCTCTCTCTATCTCTCTCTCCCACTCCTTGCTACTCTCTCTCTCTATCTTCTCTCTCACTCTCAGGTCTCTCCCACTCACTCCTCTCTCTCCCTCTCTCTCTTCTCTCATATCTATCTCTCACTCTCTCTCTTACTCAAACTCTCCATCTCCCTCTCAGGTCTCTCTCTCTCTCTCAATTCTCTCTCTCTCTCTCTTCATCTCCCACTCTCGCTCCCTCTCTTCTTCCCTCTCTCCATATCAAGTCTCTCTCTCCTCTCCCACTCCCTCTCTCTCTCTACTCTTAGGTCCCTCCCACTCCCTCTCTGTCTCTCTCCCTCTCCATATCCCTCTCTCCCTCTCTTTGAAGTCTCTATCTATCTCTTAGGTCTCTCCCACTCCCTCTCAAGTATCTCTCCCTTAGGTCTCTCCCACTCTCTCTCGCTCCTCTCTCTCTCACACTCACACTCTCAAGTCTCTTTATCTCCCTCTCTCCCTCTCAAGTCTCTCCCCCTATCTCTCCCTCCCTCCCTATATCTCTCTATCTCCCTCTCAAGTCTCTCTCTCCACCTCTCTATATATCTCTCTCTCTCCCACTCCCTCCTTCTCTCTCACTCTCTGTCTTAGGTCTCTCTCTCTCAGTTTTATACTTCCCACCACAAATAGATCTCTCCCCTCTCTCTCCCCCTCTCTCTCCCCACTCTCTTTGAAGTCTCTTTCCCTCCTAAGTATCTCTCTCACTTAGGTCTCTCCCACTCCCTCTCTCCTCTCATGTCTCTCTCTCTCGCTCTCTCTCTTACTCACACTCACACTCTCCATCTCCCTCTTAGGTCTCTCTCTCTCTCTCTCTCTCTCTCTCTCCCCACATCATCAATATCTCTCCTCTTTCTCACTTCTCCTCCTCTCTCTCTCCCTCCTTTAAGTATATCTCATTCTTAAAGTCTCTCCTCAATTCTCCACTCCCCTCTATTCATACACCTCTCTTCTCCTCAATCTCCATCTTAGGTATCTCTCTTCCACTCTTCTGTCTCCCTCTCTCTCCTCCAAGACCCTCCCTCTCCTCTCTTAGGGTCCTCTCACCTCTCTCCCTTCTCTCTTCCTCTTTCCTTCCTTTTTCCTCCCTCCCTCTCCCCCTCCATTTGTGCTTCCTCCCTCCCTTCTTGAGTCTCTTCTCTCTCTTAGGTTCCTCCTCCATTCTCTCCTCTCCCTCCTTTGGTCCTCTCCTCTCTATCTTTCCACCTCCCTCCTCCTCTTTTCCCTCTTTTCCTCCTCCCTCTCTCTCTCAAGTCTCCTCATCTCCCTCTCTCTCCTCATGTCTCTCTCTCAATTATCTCTCCTCTTAGTCACACCTCCATCCTGAGACAAGATATCTCCTTCCTTCTTCTTCTTCTTTCCTCTCTCTCTCTCTCTCTCTCTCTCTCTCTCTCTCTCTCTCTCTCTCTCTCTCTCTCTTCATATACCTCTTAGGTCTCTCTCTCCCCCTCTCTCTCTCCTTCCCTCTCTCCATCTCAAGTCACTTTCTCTCTCCCCCCATCTCAAGTTACTTCTAAGGGAGAGAGAGGGAGAGAGAGACTTGAGAGGGATAGAGGGAGAGATAGATAGAGGGAGGGAGTGAGGGAGGGAGTGAAGGAGAGAGGGGAGAGAGAGGGAGAGAGAGAGAGAGAGTTGTCTAGTTAGGTTGGTAAGGAGACACTTGAGAGAGAGAGACCTGAGAGGGAGGTGGAAAGTGAGTGAGTGAGAGAGAGAGGGGTAGTGGGAGACCTAATATGGAGAGAGAGGGAGAGAGGGATATGGAGAGGGAGAGGGAGAGGGAGTGGGAGGGACTAGAGAGAGAGGGGGAGGGAAAAAGGAAGAGAGAGAGAGAGAGAGAGAGAGAGAGAGAGTCAAAGGGAGGGAGAGAGAGGGAGAGGGACTTGAGAGGAAGAGAGCTTGGAGGGAGAGAGGAGAGAGAGTGGGAGAGAGAGACCTAAGATAGAGATAGAGAGCGAGTGTGTGTGTGAGAGAGAGAGAGACTTCAAAGGGAGGGGGGGAGAGAGGGTGAGAGAGGGAGATGGAGAGGGATAGGGAGTGGGAGGGACCAGAGAGAGAGAGAGGGAGAGGGAGGGAGAGTTACTTGAGAGGGAGAGAGCCAAGAGGGAGATATGAGAGAGAGAATGGGAAAGAGAGACCTCAGATGGAGATGGAGATGGAGATGGACAGAGAGAGAGAGACCTAATAGGGAGAGATACTTTATAGGGATAGAGAGAGAGAGGGAGAGAGGGAGATGGAGAGTGAGAGGGAGATGGAGATGGAGTGGTTAGGACCAAAGAGAGGGAGATAGGGAGAGGGAGAGTGAGAGAGGGAGAGAGGGAGAGAGAGACTTGAGAGGGAGAGATGGAGATAGAGGGAGGAGGAGAGAGAGATACTTGAGATGGAGAGAGGGAGGGAGAGAGGGAGAGAGTGTGAGTGTGAGTGAGACATTGAGATAGAGAGAGAGGGAGTGGGGGAGACTTGAGAGAGGGAGTGGGAGAGACTTGAGAGAGAGACCTAAGAGGGAGATAGACTTAAGTGGAAGAGAGACTTCAAAGGGAGGGAGAGACAAAGAGAGGGAGAGGGAGTGGGAGGGATCTGAGTGTGAGAGAGAGAAGGAAGGAAATATGGAGAGAGAGGTAGAGAGATATGTCTAGAGCTCAAGAAGAGAGTGAGTGAGAAAGATAGGTATAAAGAGGGGAAATGGAGAAGAAAGGAGGGAGGGATAGGTCTAGAGCTTAATGGGAGACATGCTGATATATAGAAAGCTAGAGAAAGGGACAAAGATATATGATGATTTATGAATTTTTTTCATCTCCTTGCTACAAAAATATAAATATTTAATTAATCATTACTATTTCTAATGTTTCAAGTATTTTCAGATGAGTGTTACAAAAAAATCATGAAAAAAAGACTTTGCATGTGAAAGTAGTAAGCATTTGATGTTTAAAAAATGAATAATGAAGTTCAAATGATTATAATTATTTTTTTCATAGAATATAGAAACACCACCTAGTCCATTATGTATATCTCTCAATCACCTTTCCAACACCTATAAAAAGTCAAAATTTTGATAAGAAATGCAAAAGTTATGCCCATTTTACTAAAGAGGGTTTTTTAGGTCTTCAAAACGGATATTCGTTTTGATTTTCAAAACAGATATCCGTTTTATTTTATTTTTCAAAAAAATGGGTTCTGGCTTTCCAAAATATATTCGTTTGAAAAACAAAATAGATATATGTTTTGAAATGGATATCTGTTTCAGTTTGGTATTACCAAACCAAAACAAATATTGTACCCAAGCCTGCAAAAAAGTCAAAGTGGAAATTTCACGTTTCTGGGAATGTTAAAAACACATTTTTTTTCACATTGCCACTTTTTGGATCCCCATGATCTTGCACATACCCGGATACAAAGTTAATGGATCGATAGGATTTAAGGAAGATGGAGGCATGGATTGAAGCCGAAGTCTTATGAAAAGTGTCACAAGAGGGGAAAAGGTAATGAATGTGAAGAATTCATGTGTCCCATGAGGTGGGAGGATGGGTATGCTCGCACATTTATGAGCAAGGTGGAACATGTGAGAGATATGCTTACACATGTGTGAGCAAAGGATTGGGGACAAGTCAAAAGGTCAAGGGGTGATATGCATGCATAACATGCCTCCAAGATAGCATGCTCACACATGTGTGAGAAAGGTGTGGGATAAGGTTAGCATGCTGACACATGTGGGAACATACAATGGGGTTGATGTGAAAGTCAAAGATGCTTCCATGAGGGCATGCTCACACATGTGTGATAAATGAGTGGAATAAGGTGGCATGCTCACACATGTTGAAGAATGAGGAGGATCTAGGGACATGTGGAAAATGATGGTGAATTTAGATTTTAATCCATGTAGATGGATATAGTGGCTAGGATTAAAAGGAAAAGGATCAATATTGATGTGGATTTAAATATTTGAGGAAATGGTGGTAGGGTTTAATTATCTTAAATAAATTAATTAAGTATTAATTAATTGATTTAGTTGGTGGATTTTAGGACTAAGGCTAATTAATTTTATTGATTTAGTTAATCAACCTTAAGGAAGAATTACTTAATGATAAATGGTGAAGGCAATTAATAAAATAATCTTATTTAATTAATTTATAAAAAAATTAATATGGTGAAGTAGAGGAAAATTTGGGGTGTCTATAAGATGTCTAACAATAAAGCCACCATCCTCCATCCTTAGAGTATACAACTTATTTTTTAGGAAAAACTAGTTAACCAATGGTTTAGCTTTATAAGTCTCACACTTCTTCCAAAGCTTCACTCTAATAGTCTCTCCATGCACATTCAATAATACTAAATTGGTCAAATAGAGTCTAATGAGACCCTTTTCTTTTTAGTCCAATATGTTCCAATATTCTTGTTTTAATATTGTAGGTTTAAATTCGCATACTCTAGCCCATAGATCTCTATCCAAAAACATAGTCATCATCTTGAGCTTCCAAAGCTCAAAGTTTATGCTTGAAACTTCTCCATCTCTATCTTTGATGTGCTTATTTATTTATTCTACAACAAGATAATTTTTTGTGCAAGCTCTTATTTAATCTAAGATTAACAAAACAAAAATCCTTCTCCCTAACACTTAAAATATGAGGTGATCAGGCTTTGATACCAAATGAAAGGAAGCAAAGTTGCAAAATACACTTCCTACACTAATCTATGAGAGGAGGTATGTGTAAAAATCAAACTAAGCATACAACTACAAGGAAATAAACACAAAACTAATATAGTATAATGTAGTGACTTAAATGAGGAAAACTCATTTAGAAGAAAAAATCCACACTCCAAAGCAACTCAATTTATTATTCAATAACCAAATGTTACAATACACTTATAAAATCTAGCTTTTACAAAAGTATTGCCAACTAGAGATTTGAAGTAATTCTAGTAGCATAACAATATCCACAAAACTCATTATCCAAACTTCCATCTCAAGAACCCAATAAATAGAAGAGGAAGTACATGAAACCATGAAATAGTAATTAAATAACTATAAGCTAAAACCACCCAAAAGGTGGTGCCCAAACTTTTAGTCAGAAATCTAACACCCAATTCCCAAGATGAGTCCAAAAGTTAAAAATAGCATACTCTTTTCACTTGCCATAAATTTGTCATAATCCACTCATCGACTTGGGTGCTCCATCTTGACTCCGTTGTCTCTATTTAAAGATGTTTAATGGCATGTCATAAGTTGGTCAACAAGTGTAATTCTCTCTTAGGACACTTTTGTGTGTTATGGATGTTTTTGTATTTCCAATGTGGTAGGCCCAACTTCCAAAGATCATAACTTTTGATCCAAAAAGTTAAGACCTTTTTATAAAAAGTGTAGAGCTTAAAGAGGTTTGCATATCAAGCATATGAGAACCAATGCCAAACAACCCAAAGTATTGATTTTAGCCAAAAACAATTTCTATAGGCCAAAAATTGAGTTTTTCTAGTTTATAGCCTAGGAATCACATTTTTTGTAAACTTAAAATTAGGTAATGTTGAAACATCCCTCTTGACACCTCTCTTGTAGATTATTTTAAATTTTATTTTCTATTCATCTCTCTTCTTAGTGTTGAAATTGTCTTTGCACCTTAACTTTCTTTCAATGAAAACACCATACATTAACACTAAGAGTTAAAGTATACAACCAAATTCTCTAGCCACAACATTAGAGACTCTCCCTTATTAACCCACAAGCTTAACTCAACCTCCAAACCAATTAATCATACATAGAAAATTGAAGGTGGATAAATCAACGTAAGAAACTAAAAAAGGGGTCACAATGAACCCACTAAAGATTCTTAGTCAAACAATGGTGGACTCAACAATGGCTTGGTCGCCAAATCCATCACAATAGGCTCCTTTCAATCATATAACAATGACTAAGTTGTGATGTCAATGAGACCTTCTTAGCAATAATACATTGACCAAATCAAACAACCAGTCATAACTCAACCAAACACCACCCATACTTCAGATGAATCTTTCACAAAAAGTTAGTGGACCTCGTTACTTTAGAACTCCACTCCCTACAACTATTTTACCCTCACTGGAGTTGATAGTTCAAACTTTGCTCAACCAAAGAGATGCAAAAATTCACACTGCCCTCATGTTTACTTATTTAACCATTGATGTCTGCTTGTGCATGGATTGAGAAATTTAGGTACGGTCATACCAGCAATTCTAAGTATGGTCATACCAGCAATTCTAAGCATACGATAAAGAAAAATCTAAATAAATTGCTTTCAGCTTCTCACCCTTGGCTTTGATTTGACAGGGAGACATTTTGGATTTTTCTCAGAGAAAGTGAGTCTTAGCCCACGGGGGAAAGCATATACTCTTTCACATGCATCAAGGAGGCGCGGAGATAAGATTTCCATCAGCATTAATATGACTGAATGAGATGAATCTGTGCTTCCTGGCCCACCTTTTTTCTGTTCATTTTATTTTGTTCCAGTTTGTTTGGGATCAACAGAGAGGACTACCTATTTCATTTATCATACCCAAAAGAGAAAAAATCTAGAATCCTTTTAAGTTTTCCAATTCTGATCTCAGAATTACAAGAAATACCCAAGTCAACGGGGTAACACAGTATATCAATGGATGACACTGCGCATCTTATCATGGGCATCCTAGGTTAGATTTTTCTTTTTTTTTGGGTACAATCTCACATTCAATTTAGTCAAAATTCACTGTAATGTATGATTTTAACTGTTCAAGAAATGCTGCAGGGAATGTTTTTGGAGCTGCACTCTTTCTGGCGCCTGTGTATGTCTTTCAATTCAGTCATCAATTTTTCTTTTCCCTAGGAATGTTGTGTATTTGAAGTTTTTGTGATCCAATAGTTTCTTCCTGTTTAATTCATGGGGCAGAATTACATTCTATTACGTAATAAGGAGGGGATCTACAGAGGAGTTTTCTGGAATCCCATATGTGGTTTGTCTTCTCAACTGCCTTCTCTACACTTGGTACGGCATGCCCTTCGTCTCAGATGACAACATTCTGGTGATAGCGTCTGATGGTCTTGGATCTGTGTTAGAATCAGTTTATGTATGCCTCTACTTGGTATATGCTCCTCCAAAATACAGGGTAAGGAATAGGTAATGAATGACTTGATTGCAAAGTAATGGAAATATGGAGAAAGTTTAATATAGATTTTTTTTCAATTATTACAAAGTGTGATTCGAAATATTGATGCAAAAATATTAACACGTCTAATTTAAAAACTATTAACAGTAATCTTCATGGATTGTAAAAATCTGTTATCATTAATAATCTTCATGGATTGTAAAAATCTGTTATCATTAATAATCTTCATGAATTGTAAAAATCTGTTCTCATTAAGCTTAATATAGATCTGAATGGGTGGATTGACTGATAGTTGGTGGTGTTGGCTGTAACAGAGAAAAATTCTGCTAATATTGATTGCAGAGTTGATTATGTTTGGAATTATAGCCGTGGTGTCAATGACTCTTCTTCATAGCACTGGACGGAAAATTTTTGTTGGGGTACTTGCTGCAGCATTGTCTATTTCCATGTATGGTGCTCCCTTGTCTATAATGGTATGTAAGCTGTTTTAAATTTTTCCCATGAAGCAAATAATGATTTATATCATTTTTCTTTTAAAAAAGGGCTATCATATCAGGGTAGGAAGATGCACCCATAATAACACTCCAAAAACTTACAAGTAATCACTGTGTCTCATTTGTCATGTCATTTTCTGTGTCTCATTTTCGAATTTTTTGAAAGTAGTATTGAAAGTTTCATGTATAGATTGTCTTTATATATACTTTTTTAATTAGAAAAATCAAGGGGTTAGTTCAGTGATTTGGAACTTAATTTTTTACAAGACGAGTCTTTCTATAGTCTTTTAAGCAATGTGTAATGGGCCCTCATCCACACCACAACAAATAAGGAGTTGAATCCACGACCTAAGCTATCTAAAGCGGCAATAGAGATCAAGTGAGCTAACCCAAGAAGAAAAATAAAAATATTAGACAATTTTTTTTTAGTATAAGATTAAGAAACTTTTAACTTTGAATTTTAAATTTCTAAGTTGAAAGTTTAAACATTTAGAAGAAGAAAAACGAAGTATATGAATATTATAATTTTTAGTTGATGAGATAGACTTGCTTGTTGTTTTAGGATCAATCATATGTTCTATTTAAACCCACTTAGGTAAAAGGCAAAAACTTGTTATTAAAAATCCTACTTGTTTCTTTTCTAATTGGATTTTTAATGTATTGTGTTTATTTCTAATCTCTATGTCATCAAAATAGAAAAATTAAAAAATTCTCTATTTATATATATATAATGTCACCAAATATTTTGTCAAAGTTTTTCCAATTTTAAACTTAGGAACTTGAATTCCATTTACATTTTTGTCATGTTGTATTGATGTGGGCTAAATGGAATGTGAATATGGGTGTACTACCTCTATCTATTATAAATGTCTCTATGCTAATTCATTAAATATAAATGGTTCAAATGCACATTTCTTTTGAAAATTTCCTTTCAACTAAGTATCATAGGAGAAAAACATTGTTTTAGACAATGACAAGTGAGATCATGTCCAACTCATTCAAGCTAATTTTCTTTTGAAGGAATTTTCTAAGCCAATTCAAAAGTGGTTCCCTCTAGAGGGTTCTCTCTTTCTCAAATAGTTATTATGTTTTCCCTTTCTAAAATGATTCATTCTAATTTCTCTAGAACCAAGAGGAAAACAATCTATTCACTTGTTCTACCAAGAGTGGAACATTGTTCCTCTACTATCAAGAGTCGGTGTGGTACTCAAGCTATAAGTTTTCCCTCACCCTAAAGAGGAGAGAGAGTTCCTAAATACATGAGTATTTATTTAATATCTCATAATAGACTTCCAAGTAATGTCCCTCTTCCTCCTGAAGTGTGTATGTATATGTGCATGTAGAGAGGCGAGAGTGAGATAGAGATGTCATTATGTAAATGCATTATCATTTAGACATTACTACAAAAATATATAGTATTAATCTTCAATACACTAGCTAAAATCCAAAGGATTAAATAAATAAAATTTAGCAAGTTTTATTAAACTAAACATACACAAAAATGACTGTCTAAAACCTAGATGTCTTTTGATCTATAATTTATTTCATATTCATAAGACAAACTATTATCTACATATCTTATTTGTGTGTGATTTTCTTTGCTTGCAGAAATTAGTGGTTGAGACAAGGAGTGTGGAATACATGCCATTTTTCCTATCATTTTTTGTGTTTCTATGCAGTTTATCTTGGTTTGTCTATGGAATTATTGGAAGAGATGCATTTATAGCTGTGAGTTTTTCCTCTTTTTCTCAACTTCCTTTTAATGTACTTTCAAACAATAAATATGTTATTAGTGTGAGAATTATATCTTTCTATATGCAGGTTCCTAATGGAGTAGGAACTTTATTGGGTGTGGCACAACTTGTCTTGTATGCGATATTCAGAGACTCCTCACCAACAAAAAGGGATTCTGAGGGCCTTCTCCAAAATGCTTAACTTACAAACCAATATAGTAGAGGCTTTCTAACATGTAGGATTTGATACTTATGACATCACAAGCACCTCAAATTGTTTGAGTACTTGATTGTCTTAACCTAGAGATAAAAGGTGACCTTTATTTTCTTTTTGGCACCGTAGAGATAAATTTTATAATATTGAACACTAGCATAAGCCTAATTAACTTGGGTCATCTCAATTCCATAAGAGTGTAATGGGTTCTTGAGTTAATGTTACTTCTAAACTTGAGGTCAACTTATTTTCTAAGCATCAAGGAATCCCATAAAGAATGCTATATATTTTGGGGTTTTTAACTTTTTATGATTCTCATATTTGTAGAGGTGCATTATAATGATGATTTTCCATTCTTTTTATTATGAAATGCTATATAGTTATCATAGGTAGGTGAAGAAGGTATATCTTTCAAATATCAAAGTTACATGATCAAATTTAATACATTATAATATTTGGTTCTTAGTTGAATTATAAATCTCTACGACTTACTAAAAACTCAAGAAAAAATGGCTTTATAAGAAGAGACATATAATATAATATTAGAATAAATATAAAATGAAAATTACTCATTTTATGTTTGTTTATAAACTTATTATGATGGCATTCTCTAATTGGTGATACTATGAGAAAAAACTATTTATTATAAGAGGGGATGGAAGTTCAAGATATCAATATTCCTATACTTTCTATGTTGGATTTGATTTCTTCAAATTCAAGTTGCAACCATTGAATTAGGAAGGGGATTAATTACCTCCTTCAAAGGTAATTATGTTTCTTATTTGATAAAATTCCTTATAGATATCATAATTTTATCTTTCTCCCTACTCTACTTTGACATATATAGTAGGAAAAAGTACTTTAAATTTCTTCATTGATACTCTCACAATTCCACACAATCTCTACATGTAAAGAGAGAAGTGGAAACTATAAGGAACAACATCTCATTTCAAACTTAAATTTACATGATATTAAATATATTATTTTTTATTGCAATATGCATACAACCACAAATTACACACACAATAAAAGGATGTAATCCCTTCCTTCTTAAGAATATATTTGTATTTTTCCCTCACACATTGGGATTCTATCTATTTGTCAATGGATTCGATTAAATTTGGTGTATATTACTTAGAATAAATAGGTTTGGTAAAAAATTCCTTCTTTTTCTTGAGAAATATGTTAGATCCAATGATAAGTTAGTTGTTAACTAGGATTATTGAGAAAATTATTACCCAACTACCATATATAATTATTGTTGGGATTAGGGTGTCTCAACCTTAGAGTCCTATAATTTAGTTTTATTGTTAGGTGTTTAAATTTATTTTCCTAATGTTTATTTTCCTACCAAATATGTTGTCATATTGTGGGACCCATCGATGATGTGGCATACTACATGGAAGGTGACATGTGAATGTTGTAAGCTATTTTAGTGGAGGTAGGTGTCCACTTTGGAGGACCTATATTTTAAGCTAAATTGATTGCTTTTGTTATAAGTTGTTATGTCGTGCACTATGATAGACTATGAAAAGTTACCATGACATTCTATGACAGTTGTAAGAGTAAACTATGACAACTACCTTATTAGGACTAGTGAGTATATTTGGCAGTTGTCAGTCTTGCACGTTGTAGGCACCTTGTGTGATAAGGAGAATCTCTTGCATGAAGTCTCACGCCTTGCATGTTGAAAGGACCTATTTTGTGGAATAGTAATTTATGATAGATGGCCTACATGTTGAGCATTTATGATAGTTGCATAGGTGTGTGAAGTTGAACGCCTTGCATGTTCTCCATCTTTTGTTGCATGTATGCAGTGATTGTGGAGGTGACACATGCCAAGGTGTCGAGATTGCACATCTATAAATTGGTGTTGAGTTAGAACATTTTTGTGATGAAGGTTGAATATTTTTGATATGTCGTTATTCTATCAGAATTACTCCAAATTATTATCATAGTGTGAAGAATCCTAAAGAGCATTGCTCTTATTTGTACTATAACTGTGTTGTTTTTTAAAATAAAATTGAGCTATGTATTTGGAGTGTGGGTTTTTTCCTAAAATGGTTTTCCCACATAATCACTATGTTATGTTTTACATGTTATTGAATGTGCATCTATTTGTAGCTATAACTATTTAAGGTGTTTAAAAGAAATTTTTGTAACTCTCCCCTACTTAGATTAGTGTAGGAAACTACTTATTTTCAATTATTGCATGTAGCATTAGTCCACAAGCATCAAATTATAACATATCAAAATTAGAATGAGAGGGAGAGGTAATAGTCATCTATTTGGTAAATGCAATAAATACCACACAACTATTAGAAATGAAGGTGAAAAACTATAAAATATAAATATGATTTCAACTATTAAATTTATTTAACCAATAGTAAACCAAATCAAGATTTTAAGAAAATAAATTAGCAACAAAAAATAATATGGAACATAAAAAATAAACACATAACATAGTGTTTACATGGAGAAACCCTTATAAGAAAAAATCCACCAAGAAGAGAGGTCCAAGTCTATATTATCTTCGAAATTTTACATTTGAAGAATAAAGAGGATTAGTAAAGAGACAAATAAATGAATATCAAACAATAGGTGATGATGGTTGGGTGTGCGTGGGTGTGTTGGTGCAGGCCCGCGGCCTCCATGGTTTTGACCTGCATGTGAACGTTATCTTTTGTATGTGCCTTGTCATTGTTGTCTGAGCTTGGTGCAAGGCCTTTTCATGTAGGGTGGGTTTTTTTTCTATTCAGGGGGTGTTTTATCTATAGATCGTTTTCTCTTTGGGTTGCATTAGGGTTTAATTTTTTTCTTTGGTGCTCGGCTTTTTGGTGGTTTTTGGACTCAAAGGTTTTTCCCTTTTGAATATTTCAGTATTTCCTTCTCTGATGTTGTTATGGGGGTCGATTCTATTGGAAATGTTGCAACTATGGCTGCTTATTTCGATTCCAATGCTACCAATGGCACGGGTTCTTCTCATGGAGGATTTTCTCGAATTTTGAAAGTGAATGGTTGATTGGCGAGGAGTAAGGCTCGCCCTGTTTTGGTTATTCATCCAAAATCTATTGTTGATGATGTTTAATATTGGGAGAATCATGCTCTCATCTACAATTTCATGGGAATAAGGTTTTCTCTCTCATTTCTAGAATCTTGGGCTTGTCATACTTGGAATCTGAAGGGAGACATGGATGTTTTGCAAGTGGAAAATGGGTATTTCATGGTGGGTTTTTCATGTATTGTTGATTGACACAAGGCTTTTGAATGAGGGCCTTACTTTTACAATCAAGTGGGTTTGTTCTCGAAAGCTTGGCACATGGGTTTTAATCCAATTGAAGAGATTCCATCGTGGGTTCCAGTCTGGGTATGAATTCTTTGGGTTCCAGTTGAGTACTAGAGGAATGATATTTCGCATAGTATTGCACTTTTGCTCGGTAAGTTGGTGGGACCTTGATGAGGGTGCAACCCGAGGCACAAGAAAATCACATAGAAAAACCAGAGATTCTTATTATTTTCAAAATATGAAATTCTTACATGCAGAGGATCTCCAATCCTTGAGTTCTGCAATACATGCAAATTACAGAAAAGAAATTACAAAAATTCCCCTATTCGCAACATGCGATCTTCTTTCCCCAAAAACTACCCACAAAAATCAGAAACTACCCCATAAATAGCCCAATTCTCTGTTTGGAGCCAAAAACAACATTCTAATTATGCACAAACTTCCGGAAGCCCTAACTCAAGATCTAACCACCGGATCTTCAATGATAATACCTTTTCGGAAAGGTCTTGCAAAAATGAAGTGCCCGATTAGATGATTCTCCCAATATGAAACATCATCTAATCTCTCATTAAATTGATCAAATCTTGATTAATTTAATCTCAATCAATAAAATCCTCTAGAGAATGCAACTTGCACAATAAATCAATTACTTTGATTTATTAAATTGCCTATTTTCTCTCAACATGGCATAAAAAGGGAATATTCCCTCAAGTTTGAATTCAAAATCCAAGTGGATGGGTACTTCCAACAAGGCATTCACTCCTCTTACATTTCCTTGTGCATTGAGCCAAGTGACATTAACTCCATTTCTTTCTTCCTCCAACATGTCACATTCAAATTTCAAATTTGAATCTCATGGTATTTATCATGCACATTCACCAAAATGTGCTCATTCCTCCTCCAATAACATGTGGACAAGTGATCTCTTCTCATTGGTTGGTATTTTGTCCCACATTGCTCAATTTCACTCTCTTTTCCATTTTGGAAATCTATAAATGAGAAACTCTTCATCTCATTCAAACATCCACAATTTGAGTAAACTTATTATACTCAAATCCATCTTCAAGCATAGCCATTTTCATCTCTCTATATCAAGTTATTAGCTAGGTTATGCAGGAATTCAACCAAAGTGGATCAATCATCATCAAGTTTACAAAGGAGTTGGGAAAGGGCCAATTTCGACACACCAATTGGCACCAACTCCCCCATGGGATCAAGATTTTGCATGCTTAATTAGGATTTCATTGATTTCTTTGTTCATCTTTTCTTCATTTTCTTATTTTGAGCATTGTAGAGGGATTTCATGGGGAATCCTCGTTTTATCTTGCATATGAGCTTACTAATGTGTTTTCTTCTTATATTTGTGTAGGTATAGGATTGGGGTTTACAGTATGGATAAGATTTCTTCCAAGATTTAGTGGCATGGTCAATATCAAAGTATTGGTGCTTAGGGTAGTGTTGGTGGGATTGTTTTCTTCTAGGAATATTGAAAAATCTATCCTTTGTGGTGGATTTCAAGTAGATCTTCTCTTTCCATGGTTGCTTCGAGCTTTGAGATTGGAGAAATCTCATTGCTTTCTAATGTATATGCTCCTATTGATCTACCTGGTAAGGCTCATTTGTGGGATCACTTAAGGTATGTAAGATCCTTAGCTCCTTTGTTTCCATGGGTGGTGGCTGGGGATTTTAATTCTATTCTTAATCTTGAGGAGAAGAGAGGTGGTTTGGGTCGGTTGGAGCCCTCTTTTGCTTTGTTGAGTAATAATATTTCTTAGTTGAATTTTATTGATATTAAGGCTCTCAATGGTTTTTTCACTTGGATTAATAGGAGATGTGGTGTCAATTATATATCTAAAAGGCTAGACAGGTTTTTGGTCTCTAGTTTCTGGTTAGGCTATCAATGGATATCCAACTCTAAAATTCTTTATTGGCGTGGTTCTAATCACAAGCCTATAAAATTATCTGTGCATGGGCATGAATGTGCCAAGAACCCTTCCTTCAAATTTTAGTTAATATGGTTGTGGGACCCCTCTTTGCAGGACCTTGTTAAGATTTGTTGGTCTAATGGTTTACCATCACATGGGACTACAATGTAAACTTTTGTTAAAAGGATTCATTTTGTGAAAGTTCAGCTAAAGAAGTGGAACAGGGAATGCTTTGGGAATGTCTTTAAATAAAAATCAGCAGCTCAAAATCAGTTGGATATCATCTCAAGGAATAATAGAGACAATGGTTACACTAGGGAGTCTCTCAAGGTGGAGGCAGTTGCTTTGGTGAAGCTCTCTAAATGGGAGTTGGAGGAGTTGTTCTAGAAGCAAAAATCAAGGATTGGTTGGTTGCAGGAGGGATATAGGAATACCACATTCTTCTTCAACTTAGTTAAATTTAGGTGTCATGGGAATCTAATCTCCTTTATTTTGTCATCTCAAGGTGTTCAACTATCTACTAGTCATGACATCTCCCATGAGGCCATTCCGTACTTTTCTTCTTTATTTTCTAAGGATGCTCATGAGGCTTCTGATGAGGTGAATTAGGTGTTGGCTTGTATTCCTTCTGTGCTATCTTATGAAGCCAATATTGACCTTTTTTGGAAAATATCTTGATGAGTTAGAGGAGGTTGTTTTCAACATGAAGAAAGGTAAGGCCTCAAGCTCAGATGGGTTTCCTATTGATTTTTTCCAAGAATTTTGAGAAATTATTAAATGGGATCTTTTGGAGGTGGTACATGAATCTAAAGATAGAAATAAAATTTTGAAAGACATGAACTCTACTTTCTTGGCTCTTATCCCCAAATAGGAGGGTGCTAATTCTTTTGATCTTTTTCGACCAATTACTTTGTGTATCATTATTTATAAGATCATTGCTAAGTTGATTGCTAAGAGATTCAAGCCTTGGCTTAGTAGTTGTATCTCTGAGGAGCAAGGGGGATTTTTGGTTGGTAGACACATTCAATATGATGTTGTGATTGTAGTTAAAGCTATTCACTCCATGGAGGTGTCTAAAGAGAAGGCTATGCTTGTTAAATTGGACATGGCTAAGAATTATGAATGGGTCAAATGGTCCTTTCTTCACAAGATTTTGAGCGCATTTGGGTTTGTTGAGGTCTAGATTAACCGGGTGATGAGTTGTGTCATGTCAATTTACCACTCCATTCTAATTAATGGTGTTCCCTCTTCCTTGTTTGGTGCTTCTAGGGGTCTTAGGCAGGGTGATCCCCTATCTCCTTACCTCTTCATTATTATGGTTGAGGGTTTGGGTAGACTTCTCAAGTCTCATTAGGCTAGGGATGATGCATGGTTGGACTTGGAGTGATGGTTTAGATCCTCATACCCATCTTTAGTTTGTGAATGATACTGCCTTTATGGGTATGACCAAAATCAGGGAAGCGAACAACTCTAGGAAGGCCTTGGACAATTATCTTGTGGTTTTAGGGTAGAAGATTAATGAAGGGAAATATTCTATTTTTTTCTTCAACACTCCTTTGCTTAACAATCAAGGATTGCTCACATTCTTAGATTTTAAATTGGTAATCTTCCTTTTGTGTATTTGGGTATTCCACGATTTGTGGCCCCTTTGCCTAGAAGTACATGGAAGCTTATTCTGGACAAGTTTAGGAATTATGTTAGTCATTGGACCTATCGGTGGTTGTCCTTTGCTAGGAGGTTTTTGTTGCTTAAGGTTGTGGTTCAAGAGTTTCCCCTCTATAGGTGTATGGTTCAAGTTGCTCCAGCAAGCTTCATTAGAGAGTTTGATGCACTCTCTAGACAGTTTCTTTAGTTTGGTGGCCCGGACTCCAAGAAATGGAGTCTAGTTAAGTGGGAGTCTATCTATAGGCCTATCTAGCAGGGGGTTTGGGTTGTCATTAGGAAACCATTATTGGTCAGGATTTTCCAATGAAGCTCTACTAGATTTGGTGTGTTAATCAAGATCAAAGTTGGGCTAAAATCCTCAAGGTTAAATATTTGAGGGGTGTCGTGGTGAAGGACATTCCTCGCTACCCTTTGGAGGGTAAGGGATCTATGGTATGGGAAACTCTTTGATGGGGAGCTAGCTTGATAAATTAGGGGCTCTTTTGGATTTGTAATAAGGGGGATGATTCTCTTTTTCGGCTTGATTCTTGGGATGGATACCCCCCATTATTATCCTCTCATCCACACTTGAAAAATTTGGGCTCCCTTTTTTTGGAGGCTGGATTGTCGAAAGTTAGTGATTTCAAACTTTTGGATTGGCTGGGCCAGGTGGAGGTTTTTCGATGGAAAGGTTGTCATCTTTGGCCTCTTGGGGGTTTGGCTGAGGAGCATGCTAAGTTGGGTAAGATTTTGGCAGAGAGAGCTTGTTGTTCCTTACAATAGGGGGATGTCTTGGCCTGGGCTCCAAATTCTAAAGGGGTTTTCTTGGTGGTTGTTGGGTATCGTGCTTTGGATATAAGGAAGTATAGTGAGGTTGAAGTACCTTGGTGGAAATTGGTTTGGAACAAGTTTGTGTGGCCCAAGTGCAAATTCTTCCTTTGGTTAGTGGCCCATGAAAAATTTCTTACTTGGGACAATCTTCTAAAGAGGGGCTTTTAGGGGCCGTCTTTTTGTTTTCTATATGGGAGTAGCGAGGAGTCCTCCTCACAAATTTTCTTCCAATGCTCTTTTTCCAGACTTATTTGGCATTTATGGTGGGTGGTCTAGAGGAATCCTTGTGTGCATGCCTTATCTCTCCCTGAGTTTTGGAGGTCTTTGGGAAGACCTCTTGTCATATCCTTCCCTCTCCAAATGGTGTGGTATGTGGGGCCTTCATGTATTATTTGGCAGATTTGGTTGGAGAAGAATCACAAAAATTTTCAAGATAAAAAGCTGGTGGTTGCACAAGTCTGGCAACATATTCTTGGTATGATTCAAGAGACTATTTTAGCTAAATGTGATATTGGTACTCCCCTAAATGTTGAGGAGGCTAGGGTGTTCTTGAGCCTTGGACTGAATGGTGTCAGGTCAATGAAGGTGCACTCCATTGGAAAAAGGCATCCTGAAAGAAAAATTCAGAGAGAAGGTAAATGGTCTCCACCCCTTGTTGGGACTTTGAAAATTAATACTTATGGCTCTTCTAGGGGAAATCCCAGTTATGCTAGTGTGGGTGGTTTGGGAAGGGATAGTACTGGATCCATCCTCTTCTTTTTCTCCAAGTATCATGGTATCCAGACTAATAATTTCATGGAGGATTAGGCTATTCTTGTTGCTCTAGAAAAAGCATGTTCCCTTGGTTGGAGTAGGATCATTTGTGAATCTAATTCATAAATTGTGATGAACTTGTTAAATAGGCAGAACAATGATGGTGTTGAATAAAAATTATCCTCTACTATGCGTCAGATTCATCAATTATGTAGAATTCTTAAGGTGGTGACCTTTGTTCACATTCCTCATGAATGGAACAATGTGGTCGATTGCCTTTCTAAATGGGCCTCTAAGTTTAGGGATGATTGGTTGGTGGATGAGTGGGAGTAGCTTTCCAATGATTATGCTCATAAGTTGCAATTTTTTCTTTAGGAGGATATGTCTGGTCCTTGATGGGACTCTGGTGTATTGGTGGGTTTGCTTGGTGACCTTTGGTTTTGGCTGGCTGGTTGTGCTTTATTGCCTTTGGATTTTTGTTTTCTTCCTAGATGTATTTTGGTTATTTCGTTGATTGAATAATTTTTTACCCCTTTTTATATAAAAAATATATATATTATCTTCAAAAATAGAGATTTCACACAATCATTATTTTCTCCTCTTCTATCTTCCATCCTTTAGCACCTTCAAACAAATTTTTTTCACTATTGATAGTTGCATTACAATACTACCACCTTAAGCATTTCTTATAAATAATTTTCATCCTGTAATTGGGGCATCCAAGTTGGTTATTGAATCCCAACACCCCTCCTTGAAAAATACAAATATTTATGTTATAGGATAATTTAGGTTGCAACCAAATTACTCACCTACCAAAATTGAACACCTAATTTATTGTTAGTTTGTAGGTAGCTATTGTCTTTAAACATAAGATGTTTTAGCTTTAATAATAGCCACACAAGGTGATAAGGAAACATCATAACAACATCATGGGAATTTGGGCATCCAAAACCACCATAACGTCTTAGATGCTTATCTAGTAAATAGTAATTCACTACCAATGAAAATATGCTATCGATCCCTAGTAAAAAAAATAGTGTAAATGATAAAAAATAATTATTGTTGATGATGAATCCCTCATCTCTTATGATTGAATTACAAAAAATATTAGGAGTAATTAAATACATAGGATTTATGAGGTTAATGGATTTTTCACCCTAAAATTTTCTCACTTGAAATCGTACACTATAAATACATCCATAGGAATACATAGGTCAAATAAGTTCTAGGAACAATTCCCATGGCCTCCCTACACCATATGAACTTTTCTATGTTCATACCTATTTAGTGAGTGAATTTGCAACATTCTCCTAAGTGTCAATCTTCTTTAGCTTGATCTGTCCATTAGCAATAATTTAATGAAAAAAATGGTATTGTAATGCATGCTTAGTTTGTGTGTTATACATAGGATTCTTAGACAAACAACTTGCACTCTGGCTATCACAACCAATATGAATAGTCTTGCAATCAAAATTAATACCTATAGAGAACCTTTGTAACCAAACTGCGTCCTTAGAGACATGGGTAGTAGCCATTCAAATTCAATACTAGATAAATAAACCATGGGTTTTCTCTTACTCATCCAATTCACTACTCCTCCAAACAAATTAAACACATACCTACTAGTAGACCTTCGACTACCCAAGTAACCTACCCAATTTGTATCAACAAAGCCTTGCATTTTTCAATGTCTTAACCACATTTTTAGTACGAAGATAAACCAAACAATCATTATAATTACTACACAAATTTATCTTAGCACCATTTTCACATAATTCCAATGTTCCCTACAAAGGTTAGATATAAACTTAATAAAAACGTCAACTACTTGGCCAATATCTAGTCTAGGTCAAACTATTGTATACATTAAACTTCCTACAACACTAGCATAGGGAACATTAGATATATCCTCAAAATAATATCCACTCTTGGGAAACATATCTAATGAAATATTAGTTCTAATTAGTATAGGAATTCTAACTACTTTATAATCCTAGATACTAAATATATTCAAAATAGTATTAACATGCTTACTTTGTGAAAATCAGTTTTTTTACTCGATCTCTTCTAATTTCTATTCCCAATATGTACTTGGCTACCTCTATATATTTCATCTCAAATGTACTTGAAAGATAAAATTTTATCTCACTAACAATACACTTGGTGTTACTAAAAATTAACATCTCATAACATATTTTCCTCACTTCTTACAAAACCCAACTTAAAAAAAATGGATCAAACTTTTTATACCACATCTACGATGACTGTTTTAAACCATAAAGGGATTTTTTAACCTATAGAACAAGTTTTCTTTCTCGTTTACCTCAAAAAATTTAGGTTATTGCATACAAAATTCCTCTTCCAAATCTCCGTAAAAAAATGCAATTTAAAGATCCATTTGCTTAGTTTCAAAAGCATTAGCATCAACTATGGATAAAATAGATCTAATAGAGGATAATTTAGGAACAATAGAAAATACTTCACCAAAATTAACTCCATCTCTATAGGAGTAGCCCTTGGTGACTAGTCTCACCTTGTACCTTTCTAATGAACCATCTAAGTTCCAAACTTCTTGTTAAAGATCCATTTACAAAAAATGGCCTTCCTTCCATTGAATAGATGTGCAAGCTTCTAGGTGTTACAAAAGTCTAAAGCTATCATCTCCTCCAAAATGGCTTGTATGTAAGACTCACTATCATATACAATAATATCTTCCCTATATAATTTAACTTCATTTTTAGTACTTAATAATACAAATATACAATAAAAATATAGTGAGTTATACCTATCAACTAGATTTCATTTTCTTGTAGATATTTTGAGAATAGGAATATGAGGATATTCTTATTCTTGAGTTTTCTCAATTTATTCTTGATTATCTTCCCTAACCTCTTCATTTAAACCATTTCCTTCTTCCACCTCATCTCCAAATCCATCTCTTTTTTCTTCTTGAGGTGCATCTTCTAGCCTAGTCTCAAAGAGAATCCATCTTTGGGTTCTTCAAGATTAGTATTAACAATAAGGATAAAGTTCTCCCATGACTTAGGAAAAGAATAAAGTAACTAAAAGGAATTATAAATAAAATAAATTGAAATAAAGGAAATTAATAATCCAAGAGAAATTGTTTGAAGAAAAATATTACCACAAATATGAAAACCAAGAGAACCAAGATTATGTACACCAAATATCCAAGAGGAGACACAAGATTTTGTAAGGGGGAAAAATCAAAGAAAAAACCCCCAATATTATGAAGGTGGCATAAAACCAGAGAAGATTAAAAAGAGAGAGAGAGAGAGAGAGAGAGAGAGAGAGAGAGAGAGAGAGTTGAAGCATAAAATGATTCATGTAAAGAATGAGAGAACCTCAAATAAATAGAGGTGGGAAAGGAGTTGCATAAGTAACTTCTATGTCTATGAATGCCACCTTTCATCCTATGTGTGTGCAAGGTGTCAAGACCCTTAGAAGGAGGAGGTTACACCTGAGCCTTAATATTCCGCCAAAATAGAATTATAAAAAGTGAGTCATTCTCACACGTGTGAGAATAACTCAAATAAGACAAGACTTGTAGGGATCCCTTATGAATATTCCTAAAAGTATTTAAATAATACAAATAAATAAATAATCTTCACCTAATTAAAAATTAATTATAACACCCCCCCTTAAGCTTTACTTTGGGAGTTTACATCAAACCCTTCAAGGGGTTCTAATCCTAGATTTTTACAATGATTAAGAAATCTATCTTGACAAAGATGTTTGGTGAGAATATTTGCAACTTGATCTTCACATTTACAATATAAAAGAGAAATTTGTTTGTATTCAATTTTATCTCTAATGAAGTGATGTTGAAGAGAAATTTCTTGGTCCTTGCATGAAAAATTGGATTCTTTGGAAAAGAAATGGAACTTTGATTATCACAATATAAGGGTGTAGGATCTTTTTGAGGCAGACCCAAGTCTTCAAGAAGTCTTCTTAACCTTTATTTTCAAATTTTGTAAAGATAAAAGAAGTAGATTGTTTCTTCTTGCTATTAAATGATATTGCATCTGATCTAACAAATAAAAAATAAGCACAAGTGGATCTCCCATCATTGGAACCACCTCCTAAATCTGAATTAGTATAACCTTTCAAAGAAAATTCATAATTTGCATCATAAAAAGGAACAAGATTAAGAGTACCTTTAACATATCTTAAAATTATTTTTGTAACTTTAAAATGATTCTCTTGTGGTTTAGACATGTATCTAGAAACTAAACCAACACTATAAGAAATATCAGGTCTAGTAAGAGTTAAGTAATTTAAACTTCCAACTAATTGCCTATATAAAGTAGGATCAACAAATGAAGTTTCCATATCAAACATTAATTTAGTTCTTAATTCAGAAGGAGTAGAAACACAATTTGCATAATTCATTTTAAACTAATCTAAGAGATCTTGAGCATATTTATGTTGAGAAAGAGAAATACCTTTAGGTGTTTGCCAAATCTGCATACCAAAAAAAAAATTAATATTGTCTAAATCAGTCATTTGAAAGTGATTATTGAGTTGAGACTTAGTAACACTAACCAAATTTTTAGAACTATAAGTGATAATCAAATAATCAACATATAAAATAATAATCACAATATCATTTTCACTATGTTTAATATATAATTTTGGATCATTTTTATTTTTAATGAAACCTTGAGATGTAAATAAGGCATTAATTTTAGAATACAATTCTCTAGGAGATTGTTTTAAACCATAAATTTATTTCTTTAATTTACAAACAAGGTGTTCATTACCTTTCTAAATAAAACCTAAAGGTTGAGACATATAAATTTCTTCATGTAAATCACTATTTAAGAATGCACTTTTAACATCCATTTGATGAATAGGCCAATGCATATGAGAAGCTAAAGAAAAAACTAATCTGGCTTTAAATTTTCTAACCTCATTGTTTGCATTAATCTTAGTTTTATACAACCATTTTCATGAAACAAGATTATTTCCATGAGGTAAAGGAACTAGATCCCAATTTTGATTAGCAATTAATGTATCATATTATTCTTGCATAGCCTTTTTCCAATGAGGTTGATCTTTAGCTTGTTCATAGGTTTGAGGATAATTTGCATGCATAACTTTAGACATCAAAACATAATTGCAATAGTTTTCTTTCCTAGACTTAGATTGATTCATTCTATTTAAAATATCTTTACTTTCTTACATAAAATATCTAAACCATTTAGGCTTTCTATTAGATGTAGGAGTATCATCACTTGAAGAATAATCGTAATGAGATGGTTCAACATGTTAATATTCACTATCACTTTGACTAAGAGATGAATTAGGAGGATTTAGAGAAGGATGATTATCCTCAATAGCAACTTTATTTTGAGAAGATTCATTGTTATGCATTTTAGAACAATCATGAACACTAGTTTCAACAATACTTACATCTCTAGCAACTTTAACTTTGTTAGTAATATGATTATAAACTCTATAAGCCTTAGAATGTTCATCATACCTAGAAAAAATATGATAAGAAGGTTTAGAATCTATTTTTTTCTTTTTTTACTTTAGGTTTATGAACATAAGCAATTGAGCCAAAGATTCTTAAATGCTTAATATTAGGCTTCCTACCAGACCCAAGCCTCCTCAATATTTATATCCTTTAAGGATTTTGTAGGATTCCTATTAATAATATAAGTACCAAAAAACATTGCTTCAACCCAAAATTTATAAGATATTCTTAGCATGTAACATACATCTAGCCATTTCAATAATAGTTATATGCTTCCTTTCCGCTGCACCATTTTGTTGAGGTGTACAGAGAATGATTAGCTCATGTTTAATACTAAATGACTTTAAAGAATTATTGAAATAATTATTCACATATTCTTTACCATTATCAATTCTAAGGATTTTGAGTTTAAAACCAAAATTCCTTTCAATTTTTTTATGAAATTCATAAAAGATACCAAGAACTTGATTCTTAATTTGAAGAAAATAGATCCAAGTTATTCTAGAATAATCATCAACAAAAGTAAGTCCATACCTTGATCTTTGAATGAAATTATTCTCTATGGGTCCCGAAAGGTCAACATGGACTAGGTGCAACTTATGATGTGCCCTCCATGCTTGACCTTGCGGAAAGGGCTCCCTATGCATCTTACCACTCATGCATCTAGTGCATATAATCTTACATGGAATAATGCTAGGTAATCCTTTTAACATATTAAGCTTTTGCATCAAGGAAATTATTGTTAGCGTTGATATGACTGAGTATTTCATGTCAAACATTCAAATAAATGGTAGATAGTAAAGAATATTTAGGATGAGAAAACTCATAAAATTTGAATAAATTATCATTATCTAATTTAGCATTAGCAATAACTACATGAATAAAAGTGTAGAGAAGGGGGGTTCACTAATCATGAGTCTCTTTATTCTCAAGAGAATCCCAAGGGGCGAACTATCCTAAACTACCTCAAGGAAGAACCCAAGAATTTTGGAATAAAAAAGAGTAGATCAGAAAAGGTTTTCTGGAAAGACTAGCGAGTTCTCGATGAAAGGACAATAGTGCAAAACAAGGATGATAGCATGGTGTGCTAAAGTCCTAGAGGAGGTGAGTTGGTGTCTTGTACAAACCAAAAACTAAGAATTTCATAGAAAATAGAAAAGCGGCTACTTCTACTCTAACTACTAAGAAATATTTGAATGTGAGAAAGTAACAAAATATAAAAGAACTTAAATAAATTGAAGTAGATGATAAGACTAAAGAAGATAGGAGATAAAAAATGCTCACAAGAACGCAAGTAATGAAGCCTCCAGCATGTGAATATCTTCAATACCTGCATATGTAAGATTGAGAGAAAATGTTGGGGCTATATAGGGGTTTACCTCAGTCAAACCCCCGTTTTGGTGTTCCCACCTCCACAGACAACCAAATAGATAAAGAAAGTGAATAGAGTAAGCAAATATGAAGTGATAAAAAGAAAATCCTCGCTCAAGGAGGAGAACGCGTATCACAAAATAGAGATGCAATTGATGGGGGATGTGTGGAATCCCAAGATGCTCACAACCACAAGATAAGGGAGATGTCATTTGCAAGGCTTAAGGAAGAGAAGGAGGGGAAAAAAGAGATAGTTGCAAAAGCCAAGAGAGCTATAGAGGGCATTGTGAGAGCATCAGAGTGCTGCTATAGTGAGTTGTGTGAACAATATAGCAAGACAAAGAGAAGAGGAAAAGACTAGAGGCAAAGCTAGAGAGAAGCCAAAAGCCCAAAATAGATTGAAAAGACAACATTTAAAGAGAAAAGAGGAGGGAAAGGAAGCTTCTCGAGTTGTTACAAGGCATCTTAGGCCATTACCACCGAAAAAATAAGCTGACAAGTGACAAACATGCTCGAAAACGGATGTTTGAATGTTGAAATTTCACAGGATACTAGCACGACGCACGGACATCCGCACGATGCACTAGTGTCCAAACACATCACACTACAAAATGACAAGAACGGGAAAAGCACAAGGTTTGACGAAAAGATGACGCATAAAGGTAGCTACTGAAAAAGGCGTCTTGAGCATCCTGAGAGGGAAAAAAGGCTTATGCAGGGGCTTAAATGAGCCTACACAAGTTCTAAGGGAGTGGACACTAAAGCAAATACAAGAATGTATGTGAAATTGTAAGGGGTGCAATTTTACAACATTACATTTTTCCCCCACTTTAGCTAACATATGAATCTACACTAATATGCACGCTAAAGGAAATCTACTGAACATAAATAACATCACGATACCTAAAGGATGCTCTAGAGGAAGTAGACAACTCTTTGAACCAAGGAAGCATGCCCCCAGGATGAAGACCTACAAAAAAAATGCATTAGAAAATAAAGACCTACACAAGACAACAATGATAGAACATAACAACCATTACATCACGAGATTAGAATCATAAACACACACACACACACATGCACATAAAAAACTAAAGGATTTAAGTCAGCAAAGTGAAAGAGATCTCGATGTAAAATAAATAACACATAGAAGAATTAGTAAATGAAGAGAAGAATGTAAGGATCAACTAATTCAAGAGAAAAATACATACAAAAGATAGGAAGCAATCAATGTCAAAGAGAGAAAGAAGTATATACTCAAGATGATGAAGATACAGATCTTCGATTCGGTATACGTAATTGAGAAGAGAAGAGAGAAGAGAATTCAAGAGAGAGAAAGGAATGAAAATTCCAAGAGGGATGGCTCCATAAGTACTCTCTCCTAGGGAGGGTTGAACAAATGCGTCGTAGATCTGCAAACCTATAAAAGGTGAACAAAAGGCTTTGTAGGTACTCTCACCTATAGAGTTGAACAAACTACACCGCAGGCTCATGGACCAACAGTGAATAGTGTAGACACTAAAAATTGTATTAAGCCTATGACCCTTAACTTATTCATAATTCTTTCATATTCATTTCTCATAATTAAATAATGTTAATTATTTAATTATTTTCTATAGTTGTATGTCCTCTATTAATTAAATAACTTTAATTATTTAATTAATTCATTCTTACCTTTATTTTTTCTTGATTAGTTAAATAAATATTATTTATTTAATTACGTCGCTAATTCAATCCATCTTCTATTAAATAATCATTTTAAATTATTTAATTAATTCCTATCACACTTTCAACTATAATTAAATAATCACTTTAATTATTTAATTATTCCTTAGCCTTGTCTCTTTGTTATCTAATTAGTCATTTATCACTTATGTCTAGATCTAATTTGATCATTCAGTTATCTGGTGAGATAATATCTGATTGTTTCTAAAGAACAGTCTTTTTGTCTTGATCACTTCATCAACCTCATCTTCTACATGCAATCTTTATTCTTCTATGTCTCAACTAGTTTCTACTAGTGATTAAATTATTATTTAATTTAATCCGCACCATTTATGATTCATCACTTACACTAATTTAACCCTAATCCTACTGCATGTCACATATTTTAATCTTAATCATTGATTTATCTTTTAATCTGAGTCTATCATTCAAAAATCACATTTTCTATAAATTGGCTTTACCTCTATCATTATTACTCCTCTTGAAATCTTATGAGTTTTGGAAGCAACTTTAGAATCTTTAATATTTTACTATTATCATTGTCATGAGGCCACACTAGCATGCTTAATTAAAATATGAGGGCAAGTATCATACTACAACGAAATAGAGAAGAGTAATGGAGGTGATTCATGGAATTACATGGATGTTTGGTAAAATCGTTCATTTATGCATTGTTTCTACAATTATTCCATTATTCTCGATTATTAGCTAAGGTTTAGTTTGATTTTATGTTTTTATTGCTAATCCATGAATTTACCTGTGCTACATCTGGTGAACTCAACGTGAAGGACACATTTTTTGCAAATTTTGTACGATTTTCTATGTTTTGTAGGTTTTCCGTACAATTCGACGCAATCACCAAGAAAGAGTGATGCGTCCGCAAGTTATTTCACTGCAACCGCCAATAACACAAGCCACATATACCACATCACAAATGCCATCCCATAAAGCCACAATTGATTTCCTACAACATATTTGATCCATCCCATGCACCGCATTGTTCATCTCATGACACAACTATCTAGTTTTGGGTTTGGTTTTAAATTTCTGCAAGTAATTTAGTTTTCTATATTTTTGGTTCAGTAGGTTAGGATTTTCTGGTTGTTGATAATTTGTTGACAGTGTGTGGCAAGAGAAATTTAATATTTATTTTGCAGCTTCGTATGGCCAAGATCTAAAAGGTGCAACTCTCGTTTGTTGAAGGCCGAAATTGAAACTACTAATGAATCTGATGCAAGACGTTTGCCAAATAATTGATTTTGAAACTGATTGTCTGATTAGCTTAGATCATACTTCATTTGGTGCTTAAAATAAATAATTGTCTACTTTTCTTGGTGCCTTTGCACACTTTGTTAGATTAAAACCTGATTTAATAATAAAAGTATCCTCTCCCCTTGCACACTTGTGCGATCCTGGGTGTAAGAGAAATTGTTATTAACTCTAGATCTGGACCTGCCTTGGTGGGAAAAAATACTCAACCCAAGGTGACTCAAATTGACAATGAGCTAAAGCCAAGCTACTCCCGACCAGTATATAAATGTCAATGCTAATGGAAAACTTAGCATTATAGGTCCAGATGTGTTATATAGACAAGTTAATATTTCCTCACGTATAGCCACCTGAACGAGTGCCCTTATTAAAACCCATTTGTTTTTAGATTACCAAAATCACTCTATTTGCTAGTACGGGAGGTCGAACCTCCGAAGCTGGCCCACATACTTGCAGTTCTTAGTAGAGATGAATATTTTGTCATGGGAGACTCATGAGAACTCAAATCTTGGCTAACCCAAAGAAGTGAGTGTCGTGGAGGGGAGCCAGTGTGGTCAAGCTTCTAATCATCCGCTTTGAATAAGTGCAGCTGGAGAAATCCAAGTGAGAACTCAAAAAATATTGTCCTGAACAACCATAGGATCGTACTTGTCTATTTGAATTTAAAATTTTTCACATCAAACCTAAACCAAAACAAAGTGTTTTCTAACTGTCTTCCATTTTGCCAAAATTTGATTAGAATCATATTGAAAAAAACCTACAAAATTTGCCAAAAATTACGCAAAAATCAGATCCTATTTACAGTAAACTGCATCTGTTATCATGAACCACATATGCTATTGTAAACCACATCTACCATTGAAAACCACATTTTTTTGTTATAAACCACATATGTTACTAAGAACCACACCTTCTACTATAAATTGTATCTGATACCCAAACTGCAACTGACTGTCAAATTATGCATTTGTTAAATCTAAACCATAATTTCCTGACAACCAGAAAAACAAATTTCATGATCACAGCCTCAGGTCATATAGTCAAAACCTGTCTCTGATTATCCTTTCACAGTGATCTTTGAACAAAAACCAGAAATATTTTCTGACACTTTTTATCATTGCATCTTTTAGTATCATTTAGCCATAGCAGTAGACATACCAGTTGTGAACCCTAGTTACATTTTAGAGTCCTCATTACCTTCAGATCAATCAAACATTTTTTTAGGATAGTCACCTTTGCAAATTTTAAAATAGGCCAACTTTCCCTGCTTTGGATAAAATTTTTCTTCAACGAAAATTGTCATAGAACCAAGTCATTTGTCACACTAGTTATCTTTTCTCATTTTGGTGAGTCTTTTCCAGCTTGTCAATCTAGGTTGGGAACTCACTTTATCTCTTACAAAAGGTCCTCTGACAAACTAAATTGAAGCCTTGAATAAACTTTGCATGGTTGGAAACCTCTTCTCGAATCTCCCAAAGTTGACTACACTTTAGCATACTTAGACATAGTCATTTTAGAACACCATCATTTTAGACATTAATCAACATTTAACATCCCTTATTTTCCAAAAAAAGACCAAAAACATTGTTGCATTAGCATTCATTCCTTATATCCAAAAAATCCAAAAAACATGGTCTAAAATCATATCATTCATAGACATAGTTTTGCATCATCCGTATTTTGAGCATATCTTACATGGTTGAAACAAGGTCCAAAAGGAAACAAAAAGAAATGGCTGATCCACAAGACTTTATCAATCCATTTTTAAACCCGCCATTAGGGACATCAAGACCTCACAAAACATTATTGTATAAATTTGTCACTAGAGACCCAGAAGGACACGTTATAGTTGAAGACTTAGATGCTATAGCCCAAGATCCAAAATTTTCCTCTTTTGTAGATGAATACTTGGCACAAGATCCTTAATGATATCTAGAAAAAATTTTAGTAGAAGGTGCCACATTACCTCCTGGATTTTGACATTCACGCATTGCAAATTTCATCTACCCAAGGGAAAAACACAATGACATCTAGTGCCTCTATCACTCAAGTAACTGCAACTATACCATTTGGAGTACCTACCCAAAGGGCCACAACAATACATACATCACCATTTGGTACATCGAGCATGACACAAGGTCGTAATTTTACCATAGGAGCATCATCGTCAAATCCCTTCAGCACCAATACTGGAAGCAAAAGGCCTAAAGTTAGCATAAACACAACAAATTCTATACCAAACATCAACACCACCAGTTCCATTACACAAATAGGGGTTTCACAAATGGGACACATACCTCTCATACAATCTGTGAACCAGCCTAATCCTTCACAAAATGTTCACGTTCCCAATCAACCAACATCAAAACTTGTTCTCACACATTCCAAATCAAATCCACCCTTCATTCCTACATTGAACCAAAATACGTCACACAACATTGGGTTTCAAAATACTTACATAGACCCCAACAATGAAACCAACACATCATTGACACAAGTGGATGTTATGCAAACACAAATGCAATCCCTTCAAAAACAAATGGACAACATGGCAATGCCTAGCAAAAAGACTTTTTCAGAAAAAGACTTATGTCCATTTCCATTTGACAAAGCTTTATACATGACACCCTTCCCACATGGATATCTTATACCAAACTTTCCTAAGTATAATGGGAAGCGTAATCCTATTGAACATATAAGGGAATTTTCCACAATGTCCATAGACCTCACATATGACCCCACATATCTCATGAGAATCTTCTGTGAATCCTTGTTGGAATAACACTTAAATGGTTTTCTCAACTTGCATATGGAATAAGGTCATGGGGTGAACATGCTAAAAAATTTATTGAACATTTCACCTTTAACATTGACAACGATATCACAATAACATCCTTACATCACACCACAAAAGATGAAGGAGATAACTTTATCACCTTCTTCCAGAGATGGAGGAGTCTAGCTAGTCAATGCCTTGTTGAAATACCTGAAAAGAAAAAGGTCACCATATTCCTAGAAAATATTAATTCAAAATTGAGAAGTGACCTAAGAGTACACTATTGCACTTCTTTTTTGGAACTAGTAGAAAATGGTATTATAATTGAAAAGGATCTCATTGACAAAGGTGAAATCAAGATGTCAAACATGAATCCAAATGTTGAAAACACCCCTAATGATAGGAACAAATTTTGGTCTTGAAACAAGAACATAACTAATGATGGCATTGTCGATGCTAAAACCCTACACGCAGGACCAGTCATTGAATTTAGAGGACACAACCCCTCTAATGATACAACTAAAAATTCTGATCAAACTTCCAATCTTGTCCAAACCATGCAACAACCATGACCACAAAGGAGGTTTCCAAAATGCGAATTCACTCCCCTAGGGCAACCAATTGAATCAGTCTTCAAAGAACTGATAAAACACAAACTCATACAAATTCCTGAGCCAAAACAATATGATCTTGGACAATTTAAACCCTCTTGGTGGGATGACAATGCTTTTGCGATTTCCACTAAACTAAGGGACACAATCTACCACAATGTCGATAGTTGAAGAATATTATATAGGATCTCGTTGAAAATAGAACTATTGAAGTTAATGGATAGAAACATACATCCTCAAACAACAACCATAAAGTCTTTACTGATCCATTACATGACCATGGAAAAGGAAAATATCTAGTTTAGGAAATAAGACCAATAACTCAACCAACTATGCTAATGCCAAGTATGAATATAACCAAGGCCCAATCATAAATCACATTCAAGCTGCCAAAGGACATATCAACACTATTACCATAAAGAAAAATCCCGAATGTGATGTCAACACTCGCTGAAATAAGATAACCATCCAAGGTCCTCTACTGCAACAACAACCATAGTCATCCAAGTCTTAGTAAAATTTACTTGATCGGTTGGGGAAGACCCCAAAACAAATTTCTATCTTGGAACTATTGAGTATATCACCTGATCATTGAGTTATTTTAGACAAAGCTTCGCAAAGCACAACCATCCCCACCAACCTAGATGTCAATAAAAAAAGAGATGGTAGGCTACCTAACCAACTTTCATCATGCTACCTTCTCTGAACAAGATTACTCAACTGAGAAGACAAACCACAATCCCATTGCACCTCAAAGTTCTTGTTCATAAAACAAAATTTAGACAAGTCTTGGTAGATGGAGGAGCAGGGTTGAATCTTTGCACCTTGAAACTGGTTAAGGCATTAGGCTTCTCAAAGGCATGTGTGGACACTACTAATAGAATATTCATTAAGGCATATGATGATGAAGAACGATCATCTAAAGGAGTTGTAACACTCCCCATCAAAATTGGTCCTACAATTATGGATACCAGTTTACAAGTCTTGGATCTCGTCCTTCCATATAATATTTTATTGGGCATACCATGGATACATTCTACGAAGGTCATCCCTTCCACTTACCATCAATGCCTTAAATTCCCATACAATGACATCGAGATCACGATAGATGGTGATCCTGATCCTTTTCAGTATTGCACTAGCCTACACAAAATACCCCAATGATAGGTGCTTATCAATCAGGGGGCTTCATCATACAACTCATCCCAGTATATTGATCCATCCACTCTATCCAAAAAATATACTTCCCGAACACCACCTTCCATTCCTAAGGTTGAGATCCAAGATAAGGGTTGTGGAGAGTATCATATGAAAGCATCTTATTGTATCAACAAGTTGGTTCCTCCTAAATCATATGGTCTACCAATGGAAAATAGGAGACAATCCATTGTCACATTACACATCCCTCCCATAATGAATTTTACAAAATGGGGGGAATTAAGTAGAGAAGCTATAAATAAAAAAGATGTGACCTCTTGGTTATACAAAGAAGACAATGAATAACCTCCTCCACTTGCTCAAATACCTATAGATTGGTATGGAAAGTTTTATGATAATGAAAAATAAAGGGTATGATGGACATAGCAGGCTAGGACTACATCAGAATGGGAGGACTAAACCCATCATTGTCTTTAAGCGATCAAAAGGCCTAGGTTTGGGGTTTCAACTGATTAAGATTGGCATTTCTAGTACCTCAACACCATCACAAGAGGAAGTAAGTGCTTCCGATGATATTGAGACATCCAATGAGCCATATGACCAATGCTACTACAATTCCCCTGACTCTAATGAATATGAGTGGGATTCCCTCTCCTCCACCACTTTCATGGACCTTAATAAACTATTTGGGGAACTTGACCAAATGCTTAATCCCTTGCAAAATCCACCTAATTCCCATCCTCAAATGTCTTTGACAAAAGAAGAATGGCTCAAACATTACTTTTGGGAATCCATTGATCCTATTTCTTGGGAACCTAAAAAACCCGCTTCTGATAACCAAACCATTACAATGGGTCCATCTCAGAATCTACCTATTCCCAAGAAAAACAATAAGGATAATTCGATAAGAAACTTTTGTGACCATGTCAACAGGTCTATCCTCACCCTATCAGACTCTACCTTTGATACTTCTGATGATGACATGCCCCTAGTATATCCCCAGCTTATTGATTGGGATCAACAAGACATCCTCATCTTAGATACCTTTGAGAACGATGAAGCAATAGCTGAGTTCATGGGACTACGAGAAGGCATACCTAGTGGTGACCATAAGGCTGGATTTACCATAGACTTGGATAACATGGCTTATTTTGGAGAGTCTGTTCACCCCTCCAATTGCAAAAGTAGAAACAATAAGAAAAACAATGAAAAAAATAAAAATGATGAGTCCCTAGGTGAAAATTGAAAGGCACCTTTGAACAATGGAAAAGTAAAAATAAAGGATACATCTAAGGGCGAAAACCTCTCTGAGACACCCAAGGATGGAGGGTTGAACATTCTCCCCGTTGCTTAAGAAAAGTCACCAATGTTAGTTGAGGAATCTGTGGAGATCAACATAGGCACTGAAGATAATGCTCAGGTAATCTATTTTGCAACATCTTTGATAGAAACAAAGCAACTTGAATTTCGTAACTTCTTCGCAGAAAGACATATCAACTTTGCATGGTCATATGCCAACATGCCTAGACTAGATCCTGACTTGGTATTACATCATTTGCCATTACAACCAAGTGTTAAATCCATGAAGAAGAAATTAAGGAAAATGCACCCACAAATTGCTTTATTAGTCAAATTTGAACTAAAGAAACTATTGGATGTCAGCTTCATCAGATCAATTAACTATGCAGAATGGATTTCCAATCTTGTACCAGTAATGAAACCAACAGGGGGCATTCACATCTGTACAGACTTCTGAGATATAAAAAAAGCATGTCCTAAGGATTACTTTCCTCTGCCAAATATTGACATGATTGTGGACCTAACAATAGGATATGAAATTTTATTCCTCATGGATGGTTTCTCGGGATACAATCAAATCAGAATCGTACCTAAAGACCAACATAAGACAACTTTTACTTGTCCATGGGGAACTTATTGTTGGAACGTCATGCATTTTGAACTAAAAATGTCAGAGCCACATACAATTGCACCATGACAACCATTTTCCATGATCTCATACACACTCTCACGGAAGAGGGTGATCCCACAATACTGGTTTACAATTTTTGGGCAAACTCAACACTGAACTGATTTTTTTAACTAAATCTTCACTTTTGGGCTCCTATAGCGGCTAAACCGTGAGGAATTTGAAGATGATGCAAACTAGTGGTTTGTGATTTTTTTTCTATAGATTCTAAATATATTTTTTTCAATTTTTTAGGAATCAGATTGCACTTCTTTTTCCATCTCCTTAAAAACTAGCTTTTTTAAAACAACAACATTTTTAAGGAGTGACGCTCACCGTATACAATATAATTTTTTATGTATGAAGGAAAATATTCTATTTTTTTAGAATTTAGATTTGTAACTACGATATCTAGCTATTTCATTTGGTTTCATAGTGTTCTATTAAATATTTTTTCCTTAATCAAGTTTTGAAGTCAAACCAATTACAATTTAGACATAGGCGAACCGTATACAACATAATTTTGTTTGTATGAATCGAAATTCAATTTTTTTTTTAATGGATCAAGGACATCAATACCCAACCTAAACATATTTTTCAAAATTTTATTTTGATAATATGCTATTTTTCCACATGTGGAGAACAAAGAGCTTGATTTTTCAGTGAAAAACCTATGTTTAATAAAACTAAAAAAACACATACATAATAAAACCAAAATATATTAAAATTATATTCATTGGATAGCTCATTCCAAGGACTACCATCATCCAGTTGGTTTTGTGAATTCTCCTCCATTTTCATCCTCAACCGAAGCTTCGAAGAGAAAAAATCTGGAGTTTTTTGGTTGCAGAGGGTGAGAAGGTGGGAAAAGGGGGGTTTGAGTGAACCAGGGGGGTTTGTTCGAACCTTGGTTCAAGAAAACCCCCTTTCCACATGGTTTTTTTTTTCATTTTTTGTAGGAATGCATTGAATGGGTTCGCTCGAACCAGGGTTCGAGTGAACCTCGTTCAAACCCCCAAAAGCTAATTTTTTTTGCAAGGGGTCATTTTATGCAACTTTTCCTTCCTCACTCAAATTGTAAACCACTTTTGTGGGTTTACCCAAAACTATGTGGATGATCTAATAAATAAATAATTGACAAGGGTTGATCACTTACAAGTCCTAGATAAGATTTTTCAAAGACTAGAAGAATACAAAGTGAGGCTAAATCCTAAAAATGTGTATTTGGTGTGCAATTAGGAAAAATTCTAAGATACATTATTTCTTGACGACGCATTGAAGTGGACCCAAAAAAAGTGAAAGCTCTAAAGGACATGCCTCCATCAGCCAATATAAGTCATCTACAGACACTACAAGGGAGACTGCAGTCTATCAAATGATTCATAGTGTAGTTAGCAGATAAAATACATCCCTTCCAACATCTACTCAAAAAAGGGTTACCGTTTGTATGGACAGATAAATGCCAAGAATATTTTCAATAGATCAAGGATTACCTACTTACACCACCAATGCTAATGCCACCTATTGAGGGATGACCTTTGATACTCTACATTTCAGCAACCACATAAGCGCTAGGAGCCTTACTTGCATACAATGATAATGAGGGCCATGAAAGGGCAATCCATTATATCAATTGTACTTTGGTGGGCTATGAGCTAAATTACAGTCCCATAGAACGTGTTTGTCTTCCAGTAGTTTTCACTACTCAAAAAATTAGGCACTACATGTTAAACCACCAAACAATGTTGGTTGCAAAGATAGATCCTTTGAAGTATCTCCTTAGTAAAGAAGCATTAATAGGGCGACTGGCTAAATGGGTAATGATACTTAGTGAATACGATATCCAGTATGTAGAAAGAAAAGCTATAAAAGGACAAGTTATTGCTAACCAGCTGGTAGACACACCGATTAAGGTAGATAATCCTCTAGTTTCATATTTTCCTGATGAATTCATCTTCACCCTTGACACATAAATGACATGGAAGTTATACTTTGATGGGTCCCACACAAATCATGGTTCAGGCACAGGCATATTATTTATCACACCACAGGGTGACACTATTCCTAAGTCATTCAAAATTTCTTTTCCATGCACCAATAATATAGAAAAATATGAGGCTCTTGTAACAAGATTATGAATTAAAATCAAATGGAAGATTAAGCACCTACAAGTTTATGGAGATTCTCAGCTGGTAGTCCGACAAGTTAATGATGACTATGAAACCAAAGATGAAAAGCTCACCCCATACAAGCAGATGGTAGATAGTTTCAAATAATATTTTGACATCATCTTTCATCAAATACCCCACATTGAAAATAGGGAAGAAGATACCATGGAAACCATTGGTTCACTCTTGGACATACGTAGCAACATGCCTAAATTCAAGTTTTTGGTAGAACAACTTTTGGTCCCTGCCTTTGACGTCTTAGATTTTGAGATAGTGTGCAAACTTGTTGGTCCCAATTCCCCATGGTACAAAGACATATGTGACTACCTCCATTCCCATATCCTACCCCTAGACCTCTCGAACAACCAACATAGGATATTTATCTGTAATTCTTCCAAGTATACCATCATCAGAGATACCTTTTATAGACGTGCCCTAGACAACACCTTGTTGAGATGTCTCGATACTGAAGAAGCACAAGAAACCTTATGTGGGGTACATGAGGGTATATGTGGATCCCACTCTAGTGGTCCCACCTTAGCTAAAAATATTGTGAGTCTGGGCTATTATTGGCCTATGATGAAAAAGGACTCATACGTCTTTGTCAATAAATGTCGACAGTGCCAGATTCACGGATACTTGATACACGCACCAACATAGGAGGTTTATCCAATAACTTCACCATGGCCCTTTTCCCAATGGGGACTTGATCTCATTGGTAAGATACATCCTACATCCTCCAACGGTCATAAAATCATCATTACTGTGACTAAATACTTTACCAAGTGGATTGAAGCCATTCCTATGACCTACATTATTGGGATACAAATTTATAAGTTCATCCTTAACTACATCATTTGTCGGTATGGTGTTACTCAATCCATAATCATGGATAATGGTTGCCCATTTAAAACCAAGAATTTTTCCATCTCTATGAGTAATTCCATATCCAACACCACTTTTCCACTCCATATTACCCACAGGGTAATGGCCAAGATGAGGTGTCAAACAAAACAATCCTCAAAATCCTTAAAAATACTGTTAATGATGCTAGTCGTGACTGGAATTTACAGCTTAACCCTACACTATGGGCTTATCACACAAGAATTCACACTCCCACCAATGCCACTCCATATTCCTTGGTATTTGGTTCTCAATCCATCTTGCCTATAGAGGTTGAAATTCCTTCCCTAAGGGTATCTTTGAAAGGGCATATCGATGATGAAGAGTACCATGTGTCAAGACTAGATGAGCTAGAGTTCCTTGATGAACAAAGACAAAAGGCACTAGATCACCTCCAAGAATATAAAAACCGTCTTCATCGTAGCTATAACAAGAAAGTCTTGAATCGACATTTTGACATTGGTGACTTAGTCTTAATGGAAAATTCAAAGAATCAAGCATAAAAAGAAAAACCAGGAAAGTTTGAGCCAAACTAGCTAGGACCCTATATTATCATGGAATCCTTTGGATCAAGAGCATACCAAATTTCTACACCTGAAGGAGAACCACTATCAATACCAATCAATAGTCTTCATTTGAAGAGATTTTATATATAGCTTTTGAGAACCTTGTCTTAATCATGAAAATTATTAAAAAATAGAAAAAAAAATTGTTACCTTGATTAAAAATTGGCAAACAGGCATCTTTGTAACAACAAAAAAATTGAAAAATCAACAAAATAGTAAAGAGAAATAATTCATCCAATAGTGAAAACCACTTTGGTGGCGCTTTGGATAAGTACCATGGTGAAAACCTAGCAAATAGGTGCCATGTGTAGTCAACTTTGCTCCTCTGTCTACCATTATTCCAATCTGATAGCCCTTTAATCCCACTTAACCTACTTATCCATGCACCTTATCATTTACCATCCTTATTATCACTAACAATAAATTGTTGTCCTTTCTATAACTTGGAATGATTGACATAAAGTACACTCCACATCCCCATTCCATCTTATTGGTCTTATACCCAACTGGTAGAAAATACTCAACCTATGTCATTTGGATCTTGCACTTGATGTTCTAAAGTCGTAAAATGTCCTGAAAAAATCCAAAAAAAAATGTAAAACCTCAAAAAGACAAAAAAATCAAAACATTTCAAAACCCAAAAAAAAAGTCGGGGTTGGTTGTGTCAATCAGTCATCATCATGTCGAACTATGTTGCCTCTACGACTGGACATAGGCAAGGCCATCACTTGATGCACCCTCGAGGCATTCAATCAGTCTTTTTAGGTCTGTCAAATTAAAATCATGACGCAATCCTCAATCAATAAAATAAAGTCATTGGTCATGTCGAACTACGAGGTCTCTGCATGTATAATGTAGGCAAGGCCATCAATCGATGAGCCCCCAAGGCCAAACTAGGTCAGTCCTTTAGGGTTCATCGTGTTAGTCAAAATAAGTCAACAAGGTCACCAAGTCAAACCAAACAAATTGCCGAAACACTCAAATAACCAAAAAAATCAACCATTTCCTTATATAGGTGGTCACATGATCGAAACTAGACTCGATGTCTTATACGATATATTTATTTCTAAAACTAGGCTTTATCATTGCCTTATACATGTGGTTACATGATCGAAACCAAACTTGATGTCTTATACGATATGTGTCTTTCTAAAATCAGGCTTTATCATTGCCTTATATAGGTGGTCACATGATTGAAACCAAAATCAACGTCTTATACGATATGTGTCATTCCCAAAATCAAACTTTATCAAACAAGCATCTTATCAATCTTCTAGACAATTAAACAACAAACAAATCAAATTTTGGCAAATATTCTTAGTGACTGTTGATATTATGGCTTGTTTTGTCTTATCTTTTCATTTGGCTTTGTCTTTGAGTCCAATTACTAGCTTTCTCGAGGATGTACCGTGAAGGATTTAGAGAAGCAAGGATGTCTTAGGAATCCTTTTCTTTGACTGTTGTTTTCCTATTTTCTTTTGGCTTTGTCTTTGATTCAAGTTACTAGCTTCCTCGAGGATTTCCCATGAAGGATTTAGAGGAGCGATGATGTCTCATGACTCGTTTTTTATTTGATTGTTGTCTATGGATTGTCTTGACAAAAAAACTGGGGAAATTTTTCCCTTAGTATGAGTTAGGACACTCCTAGTCTGTGATTGTCTATTTTTAGTAGGTGGATGACCTTGCACACCTTGGTCTATCTCATATCATGGTTTTTGTTATCCATTTGTATCATTTAACACCCAATTATGATTAATGCAAGGCCTATTATGTTTCGGTAAAATATTGAAGATTTCTAATACTAACATCCAGATTTTTTGTGCTAACATTTCTTCTTTCCCGCATTATGATGGAGGCCTATGACACACAAAAAAACAAGTATCCTAAAAATGCATTCATGTTATAAACATCATTTAGACATTTCCATACATATGTACATATTAAATCATACATATATGTTGCATTTGAAAAAACACAAAAATATACATATCTATCACATCTAGGAATCCATGGCATAACATGCATTCACCATCATAAAATGTATAGCATATTATCACAAAAAATGCATTCACATGGAATTGTACATATTAAATCACATTGCATACCATAATGATAAATATAGCATCCATACTTGACATCCATAATACCATAAAAGTAAATGCATATATCATCAAAAATAATTAACACATCATCATCGGCTGCATAAATATCATAAATTAAATATCGGCATCCATAAAACATGCATAAATAGAAACTTCATATAAAGAAATTCATATTATATAATCGCTGCTAAAATTAATATATACATATCGCTCAAAAAAGTGTCACAATACAATGTCATAATGTATCTTAAATAAGAGCTCGTAGGCTCGATGGACATAAAACATCAATGTCAAAATATATGAGTCAAAATAAACCTATCATGTACTCCCATGTTTCCCAGAGCTTGTGTTGCTACTCTCACCTCAACTAGATTTGTTGTGAGACTAAGATCAACCGCTGCTCAATGCTACTGAGGCATTGGGTTCCCTATGCTCATGTGGGACTGTAGACTCATATAGATCTCTATAATACTACTCTTGCCTCCCTGCTTTGAGGAGTGCCTATGCTATGTCAGTAGTTGTACTTGTACATCCGGCCACAAAGTCAATGTCCCTCTAATCTTCCACTTAAGCTCGGATCACTACACTGTCCCTCTCTAATTGTAGGGTGTCTCTCTCCACCTGTATCCCATCTCTCTTTGCCCATAGAGACTGTACCTCAGCCTCTAGTGCCTGCACTCTGGCCTATAATCTAGAAAACTCCTCATCTCTATCCCCGAAACTGCCCCTAATGGGCACATCCTCATAACCCTCCTCTTCGGCTATGATCCTCTCATGGAGGATGTGCTCCTCCTCACCCATCACCTCATCCTTTGGTTGCTCCTCATGTCCTCCCACATCTATCTCCATGGTAGTTGTAGCTACTTATACCTCAAGCTCCTCGACCTCTATATCAGGCATATCCTCCTCTGTCGACCCTCCTCTCTCTCCTCTCTCTCCTATCTCTCCTCCTCCATCTCCTCCTCCTCTCCCTCCTCTCGGATAGGAGGAAGTGGTCTCTTCCTCCTAATCAACCTTCATCGAACTCTCCTACCATCCCCTTCCCTCCCATCACCTCCATCACCACCCCCTCCACCATCACCTCCACCATCCCCTCGACCTCCATCTACTCTCCCTCTACCTCTAGCTCTCCTACCTCAAGGACCCCATCCTCATCTAACAACTGGTGTAGGCTGATCTAGATCTGTCAAAGGAATGGGCCTATGTGTCCTCCACCATGCATCATAATTAGGTGTGGTCCCCGCATCTACTGCTCCCCCTCTCCACCCCCACTATTGTGCCTACAAACTATCAATGGCTTGCGTTGTTGTGGTAGCTAAGATCATAGGACCCCATGACATAACTTCCCTGGATGACCAAGCATATACTTCTAATCCTTGAGGCACATCCTACTACTCCCCAAACTATCGTAGCACTCGACCCGACAAATACATCTCAATAATATGAACTGACTGGACAATGCATCCAATAAAGTATCTCTCTTGACAACACCAAGGCAGATGCTCACCCTCATTTGGCCATTGATGACAATCCATATAAGGCCTCCAAATGAAACTCACCAATGTGTCTATCCCATGATGCCAATAACCAATATCACCCACATATGTATGTGTCACAACCCCTACATACATATATACATATGGTGTCATGGTCTCCATATGTCGATCAACTAGTGGATGGAACATTCCAATGTTCTCCCAAGCCTAGACCATCAACAAAGTCATACCTTAACTCATCGACTATCCTTGTCTGTAGACTATGTCATGTAACTAAAAATAAACCATCGCCTTTAAACATGGTCCCCATGCATACACTGTCTCCTTGGCCAACATACCAACAAGTATCTCACCCCATCCAACTAGAAATCCATATCCTCGATGATCTGGGATGACTATCTCGGCTATTGCAATGCATAGAATATAGTCAAATCACTCATACTGAGAAGCCAGTGTCTCCCATATGATCTTGTATCTATCGATACCCAGCTAAGCTATATCATCATATACATAGAAACTAGCCAGTGCCCGATATCCTGCTCCAAGATCATATCTAACTCTCTCTCCCTGGATCAGTAGATGCAAAATCCTGTAGACATCCTCCAAAATAATGGTCACCTCCCCTGTAGGCAGATGAAAGGAACATGTCTTTGAATATCAATGCTCAGCCAGTGCAGTCAACATACCCTTGTTTTCCCTAATTTTAGGCATGGACACCGCATGATATAAGCCAAGATGCCACAACCTACGTCTCTCACTGCTAGACATCTGATCCCTCAATCGATAGGTCTCCGACGGTCATTACTCTCAGGTATAATAGGATCCAAATGAGCCTGTGACCAACATGACAATCACTGTGTCAGTCTATTTTGCACATGTTATTAAAACAAATCAAGCTAAACCTAGGAAAACTTGGTCACCAGTCAATTGCATTGCTTAAAGCCAAATGTGTCACACTTTAGCAAATGCGTCACAGGAGATCGAATACATTAAACCTAAAATCAAATCCGGGTTAACACTACAATTACATCATTCAAGAGAAATTGTGGCTAAGCCCTAATTAGTTGTGCACAACCAAAGTAAGTTGTGTCATGAAAAGGAAAATGTGGTTGAAGATCCTGATAATGAGTCACACTTTTTCAGTTAGATGTGTCGAACGTGATAGTAGTTGTGGCTATCGTGGAGCGACGCAACTGATTGGTGAAATTAAATTTTACCTAAAAAATGCGTGAAAGTAAAAATTGGCAAAGTGGGTAGAAAGAGACTTACTGGATCTCCTGCACCCTCTGGTCATCTGAAGGTATGAAATCTATAGGAATGGTGATTGCGATGGGGAACTCGCTCCATCTTCACTTAGAGCTCTATATTTTCAAAATCTAAAAGTGCAAAATGAACCTAGAAATGCCAAATTCCTATATATACCCCCAAAAAAATAGGGTGTTGACCTAAGGCTCTATAACTGGATGCACCATTTTACATGTTTGAACACAACTTTGGCTACCTTAAACTTGTTGAAATTTGAAACTTACTTCCCCATCACTTTTCTAGCTATCAAATGACTTTTCGAAACAATTTTTTATTTTTTTATTTTTTTTTTAAATTTATAAAATTCTTACGAGGGGGCACAACCCTATCCTACTGCCACTGGGGCATGTTTTGATTGATTTTATTTGACACAATGTGATAAACAACATTGTATCAAAGAGGGGCAAACTGTAGACACTAAAAATTGTCCTAGGCCTGCGACCCTTAACTTCTTCATTATTGTTTCATCTTCATTTCTCATAATTAAATAATGTTAATTATTTAATTATTTTCTAAAGTCATATGTCCTCTATTAATTAAATAACTTTAATTATTTAATTAATTCATTATTACCTTTATTCTTTCATGATTAATTAAATAAATAATATTTATTTAATTACATCGTTAATTAAATCTAACTACTAGGTCCTTAAGTTCTTATCTGGACTTTGGGTGCATGAGCTCTGCTAGGGTTTTGAGTTTTTTGAGGTCATTCGTGGCCCCTCCTGCGTCATACTACACTTATTGCGCAGGATTTTGGTTCCTCCATTGCGTTCGACGGCATTTACTGTGGTTTTAGGGGTTTATTATTCCTTCAATCGGCTCTAACCCGGCAATTCTTGCTGGTGTTAGCGGTTCGATGGCACAGTTTAATGGTTCCCCCACTGAACAAACACCCTCAAAAATTTGTTTCGAAAGTCTTTCACGAGGTAAGCATTCTGACGCTCCTGTTGATGTAGTTTTACCTTTACCTGATTTTGATTTTGCATGCCAATGGCTTGAAAAACACACCCTTGTGGGTTATTTTGTTGGGAGGACTCCCCCTGAAAGTGTGCTAAAAGACTGGGTTAACAAGGCTTGGGTCCCTCATGGGGTCCGCCTTGATATGGTCCAAAATATGACCAAGGGTTTTTTCTTATTTTGCTTTGTGGAAGTAAATCATGTCCAAGCTATTCTGGGTCATGGACCCTGGTATGTCCATTCCTCCTTGTTGGTTTTCCAGTCTTGGACTCGGGATTTTGTTATCTCTGAGGACACCAAAATGAGTGTGTCAGTCTGGATTGAGTTTCCCGGGTTGCCCTTGCCATATGTGCCCTTCTTGCACCATATTGCTTCCTCTCTAGGGAAGGTTGTTTGCATTGAACCTGATAAATTCTTTCAAGCCCGTCCTCAAAAGAGGGTTTCTGTGGAAGTTGATTTATCCAAGGATTTGAAAGAGACTATTGACCTTCAAATCGGGGATATTTGCCACTCCCAAAAAATCACGTATTTTAACCTTCCCAACACGTGCTACCAGTGCCAATCAGTTGATCATAAGATCAGGGACTGCCCTTTGTCAGTTCCCCGTACCGTTTCTCAGCCGCGAGGTGCTAAAAAGCCTCATCAAATAGAGCCTTCGGCTAAGGCAGACACAAAGTGGACCACGGTCGCCAATCAGAAAAATAAGTCACATGGTTCTAGGTCGGCTCCCAAAGCCCCGAAACTGACCCAGCAAGTTTCAAACCCTTCAGAGAAGGGGAAGGCCACTCCCGTAGGAGTGGCTTCTGCTATTTTACAGCCCAGGCCGTAGGCCGCGCCCCAGGCTACTACAGTTTTATGTGCTCAACCGGCACTATCCGCTGGTGTGGAGACCCAACGGCGTTCTCACAGCCAGTCTCCTCCACCGGAAGAAGGTGAATATGTGCCAGAAAAGTAGAGGTATTCTCCCTCTATTCAAATGGGTTCAGTTCTGCAAGAGTTTTTGAAGAATAGCTTCTCTTCCCTATGTGAAGAGGACCGGGATTCTACAAGCATGGAAGACTTTCCATGAATTTTCTCTCATGGAATGTTCGAGGTCTCACAAACCTCTCAAGGAAGTATTCTGTTAGGAATACTTTGAAGAATTTTTCATAGATTGAAGTTCTTTGTCTCCAGGAAGTTAAAATTTCAGGTTTTTTGCTTGCTTCAGCTTGTCGCTCTATTTGGCCAGCCAGCACTATGTTCTGTACCTTGCATGAGGCTGGTCGTGGTGGAGCAGCTACTCTTTTGGCCCCACGGTTGCTTCCTTATGTGGTTGACCATGGGGTGGATCCCCCCCACCGGGCTGTCTGGACTCTTCTCAATATTGAGAACCATTCCTTTGGGATTATCAATATTTACGCCTCTAATGATGGTGTGGAGTGCTACTTGCTTTGGCGATGGCTTGCAGACTCTTTGCCAGTTTCCACCTGGTTGCTCTGTGGGGATTTCAACATGGTTGAAATGGTGTATGATAAAAATGGCATTGTACCTTTTCATTGGGCTGCAGGCGAAAGGGAGGTGTGGTTTTACATGCGCAATAAATTGGGGCTTTTTGATCCTAATCTGGGTTACCGTCATTCTCATTCCCTCTGGCACACTTGGTGTAACTACAGAGTTGGTGCTAACAGAGTCTTTAAGCGCCTTGATCATGCCATGATCTCGGCACAATCTTTTTTTTCTTTCAAAAGCTCTACCTTGCCTATTAAGCCGCTTGTGGATGTGACCCTTTCGGATCACTTCCCCATTCAATTTTGGATTGAGTGGGATACTTGGCAACCTCGCACGTGTAAGACGTAATTCTTTTTGAACACGTCTCTGCTCCGTCACAAGCCCACCATGTCCCACATTCTTCGAGTGTGGAATTTAGAGTGCCGTCTGTCTGGCAGTACAGGCTGGATTGCTTGGTGGAATGATGCTATCATTCATACTGTGCGCTTCCTGTGCATTTATGGGCGATAGTTTGCTTTATTCCACCGGCGCTCTTACGAGGCCACCACTACTGACTTGTGTGCTGCTATGGAGGCCTTAGTGGCTTGTCCTTTCTCTCCGTCACATCAAGTCCGGGTGGTGGACTTAAGACACTAGAAGCAAGTGGCTGATAGCTATTCTGCCAAGGGTGCTCAAATCAAGGCGTGGCTCCACTGGCTCAAAATTGGGGACTGTGCCTCCAAAGAATGTTTTTTGGCTCTTCGTGCTAGGCACTCCTCCCCAGGCATTAAAGCCATCAAAGATGGTAATCAAGTGTTCTCTGAGCTACCTGACATTCTCTAGGCTTTTGTGCATCACTATGAGCAAGTTTTCATGGCTCAGGACCCCACGCTTGTGCGCCAGCAATCCCTTCAGAGCTGCCTTGCTGTTGTGCCACATAGGCTTTCTTCAGCCCACATTAATTTTTGTGATCAATTATTAACAATTGATGATCTCAAGGAAGCTATTTCCTCCATGGCCGATGACAAGGCTCCTGGGATTGATGGTTTCCCCTGTGAATTCTATAAAGTGCTTTGGGACTGTATTGGGAGTGACCTTCATCATGTTTATCTTGAAGCCTTTCACAACAATTATTTAGGCAACTTAATAAATAAAGGCAATATTAAATTCATACCTAAGTCTGGAGATTCGGAGGATATTTGTAACTAGCAACCCATCACGCTTCTTAATGTCTCTTATAAAATTATTTCCAAAGTCTTGGCTCTAAAAATCCACCACCTCCTACCTCAGATTGTGCGTCCCGAGCAGACTGGATTCATCAAATCTAGGTTCATTCTTGACAACATTATTGCTGTTTGGGAAGGCATGGAGTGGGCCCGGCATTCGAACCAGAAAGCTGTGTTTATCAAAATCAATTTTGCTAAAGCATATGACCGCATTGAATGGCCTTTCATTCTTGTGATGTTACAAGCATTGGGTTTTGGAGCCAATTTTCTTCAGTCCGTTCGCATGCTTTTTTTTGATGCCTCGGCTTGCATCTCCATTAATGGCCGCCAGTCCTCTACTTTTGGCCTCTTTCGTTCTATTCGCTAGGGATGCCCTCTTTCCCCTGCGTTGTATGTTCTGGTAGCTGAGGGTTTTGGATATCTCCTGGCCAATGCTATCTCCCAACAGCGTGTTAAAGGAATAACACTCCCAGATTCTCAAGAGCAGCTTGTCAATGGGCATTTTGTTGATGACTCCTTCCTCACTCTCTTAGAGGATGAAGGTTCGATCACTGCTACCCTTGAATGCCTTGACACTTTTTGTCTTGCATCTGGTTCTACAATTCAATGGCACAAAACGTTGTGCTACAGACAGTTTGTGCTTTCCACTCCTGTGTGGCTTCAATCCTATAACTGGAAGTGGATTGGTCAAGGGGAAATCTTCCACTTCTTGGGCATTTCGTTCACCTTCGAGGCTTCCCCCTAGGAGCTCTGGCAAGCCGTGCTCTCCAGAGTTGAGCAGAAGTTGGCCTATTGGATTACCAAGCCTCTCTTGCTGGCAGGAAAATTCTAGGTGTGCTCTAAAGTTTTGGATGCCACCCATGTCTATTATTCTTCCTGTTGGGCTCCTTCTAAAGCAGCCTACAACAAGCTCAAGAAGTTGCTCCGCGATTTTCTTTGGGCCTCTTCTAAGACCCATAAGGGTTTTCATCGGGTCGCTTGGGAATTTTGTTATCTTCCCAAGGAGTCGGGAGGGCTCGGCTTGCTTTCCACTCAACGACAGGGAACTGCCCTCTGTGTCAAATGGATCATCCGTGTGCTTACTGGGGATGAAGCCTGGAAATTTCTCCTCAGACATTGCATTCTGTCTAGATTTCCCATTCACAAACCCGCCTAGAAAGGCATCGGCTTCCAAACCCTGTTGGTGATGATGGAGCCGGTTCAAATTATTGGCTCCTTTGTGGCTAAAAGCATTTGGCGTTCTTGGGAAAATGTCAAGCCCTGGCTCTGTTGGGCTGGTGTCGGGTTTCGTGATGGGCTCTCCATCAACCAGCATAATCTCTGGTGGTCTCCCCTTCTTGCCCAAAATGGTCAACCCCTGGCCAAGTCGCCTTGGCTCAAAGCTCTCTGATTTCATAAGAAGGGCATTCAGACACTGCACCAGCTCTTCCACCGGCCTACCATGAGTATTATGCAGTGGGATGTTTTTAAAGCTCATTACAGCCTTCAAAACTAGGACCATCCTACTTTTGACGGTCTGGTGAATGCCATTCCGACAGACATTCTTCACAAAGTTGGTATTCGTGGGCACAAACCTTGGTGGAAAGACTAGAAATGGTTTCCAGATACTCCTCTTAGGAGCTACAAGCCGCAGCTTGGTTATAGGTGGCTTTCACCCCATTTCCCTATGCTCAGCTCGTTGAACCAGAGGTGGCTTCTTAACTCCTCGGCCTTTACTTGGCGTAGGAGGTTTGATGCCATTTGGTCTGCAAGTGTTAATCCGAAGCTGGCCCACTTTGCTTGGTGTATTATTTTCCAAGGCTTGCCTGTGGGTTCTCGGCTAGTTCATTTGGGGGTCTCTGACCCTCGTTGCCCATTTTGTGGGTAGCCTGAAAGCTTCAAGCACCTTTTTTGGTTTTGTCCCAGAGCTCAGCAGTTCTGGACTTGGATTCATGATTTCTTTCGGCCTTTTAGGCCTGAACCCTTTTCGTGGCATATGGTTCTTCTGGGGGACCCACTTGGAACCCCGGCTAAGTTCACCCATATTTGGCACACTTTCAAAGTGGAAATCCTTTTTAGTATCTGGAAAGACAAAAATGCTTGTATTTTTGCTTATTCGCATATAGATATTAATGTTTTTATTTATGCTAAAGTTGTTATATGCTCTAATGTTATGTTACAGATTCAAGTGCAAGCCAACAAGGTTGCATTGGAAGTGGCTCACCTACAAGTTCTCCTGGACCACTGGGGCAATGCCCCTTGTACTGTGGCTCAGATTCATGACTCGCCCTCCTCCTCCCGCCACCAGTCGCCCTCTCGAGGCCGGAAGTGGAGTGATTCCATGCGGGCTCGCTCCCAGCCTCCTCCTCGAAGGGATTATCGGCCTCTTATCGACCTCCCTGACTGACTCGTTCACCTCCGCCGCGACCTGGTTAGGGTTGGCACTCTAGTGGTGCGCCGAGGAACAGTGGTGGCAGCTCTAGGTGGCCTGCAGATGCTCCTCCTGACTCTGGCTCTGGTTGGCCCTCCTCTAGGAAAAGCTTTCCGCAGCTTGCTCTTGTAATCTCGCCTCAGCGCGAGGATAAAGAAAAAGAAGATAAAAATGATGATGGTTGGGGTGCTCCTCCTGACATCACCCCTAACCCCGCTGATGTATGGGGTAGAAATTTGGATGACCAGGATCCCCCAGGATCTACTGGCACTGCCTTAGCTGCATAAATTTCATTCTATTTTTTTTCTGGGCTAGGCCCATGTGACTTTAGTTAATTTTGCTGGGCTGGGCCCATGTCGCTTTCGGGGTGTGCTTTCCTACCACCCAACCCTTTTTTGTGAATTTTGTAACTTTATTTATATTAATATAGATATCCGAAAAATTCATCAAAAAAAATAAAATCTAACTACTATTAAATAATCATTTTAATTTATTTAATTAATTCTTGTCACACTTTCAACTATAATTAAATAATCACTTTAATTATTTAATTATTCCTTAGCCTTTTCTCCCTTTAATTAAATAAATCTTTATTTATTTAATTTAATCCCAAAATCTTGAATGTTGAATTAAATCATTATTTAATTCATAAAAGGATTAATCCATAGCATATTCCTCTATAATTAGATAATCTCTTTGTTATCTAATTAGTCATTTATCACTTATGTCTAGATCTAATTTGATTATTCAGTTATCTGGTGAGATAATATCTGATTATCTCTAATGAACAGTCTTTTTGTCTTGATCACTTTATCAATCTCATTTTCTACATGCAATCTTTATTCTTTTGTGTCTCAACTAGTTTTTACTAGTGATTAAATTATTATTTAATTTAATCCCCACCATTTATGCTTTATCACTTACACTAATTTAACCCTAATCCTATTGCATGTCACATCTTTTAATCTTAATCATCGATTTATCTTTTAATCTGAGCCTGTCATTCGAAAATCATATTTTCTATAAATTGACTTTACCTCTATCATTATTACTCCTCTCGAAATCTTATGAATTTTGGAAGCAACTCTAGAATCTTCAATATTTTTCTATTATCATTGTCATGAGGCCACACTTGCATGCTTAGTTAAAATTTGAGGGCAAGTATCATACTACAAAAAAATGGAGAAGAGTAATGGAGGTGATTCATGGAATTACATGGATGTTTGTTAAAATCATTCATTTATGCATTGTTTCTACAATTTTCCATTGTTCTCGATTATTAGCTTAGGTTTAGTTTGAGTTTATGCTTGTATTTCTAATCCGTAAATTTTCCCTATGCTACAAATAGATCCCATAGGATGAAAGCACTTCACAGGTCCTCAAACCTGTAAAGAAGGCACCCCCAAGTACTCTCTCCTAAATGAAGCCCAATGTGAGAGGCTTCATAGAGTCTGATTGGCCCTTACAAGTGCTCGGTCCTGCAAGGCTGATTAAAAAGTAGCTTCACAAGTAGACCTGCGAAGAAACATGTTAATCCATGGACTAAACATGTTAGGAAAGCTTGATGCAAAGGATTTGTACAGGTTCTCAATCTTGTAGAGCAATACTAATTATAGAAGCTTGTGTCTACTGTAAGTTGTGTTGCAGGATAGCCATATAAGAGACAAGTCTAGTCGGGCTACCCCCAAGCTAGATGCCAAGATAAAAGATAGGTCTAGTCAAGCTTCCCCCAAGCTAGATGCCAATGAATTCATTTGAGATAAAATCTTTCAAAGGGGTTCCCTCGAGAAACCTTCAAGAGAAAAGTGGTCCACTCAAAGGATGCTTCATTTGAAAGATAGAGAGAAGAGAGGGGGTCCTTAAGAAAGACACACATCTCTAGAATAAGTTATCATTTCCCGCAACATATAGAGGAGGAGAACCATGCAAGATACTTAGAACATACAGGATAGAGGTAGACCTCAATATCATTTTTCATATGAACAAAAATTAGGTGCATCAACCAAATAGGAGTTTGACGACAACAATATCACACATTTGTTGTGTTTTATCCTTCAAGGCCTTACATTCACTAGTGGAATGGCTAGGCACTTGATGGTATGCACATAAAGAATTTTTTTTTTTATCATGCTTATGAAATTTCTTATGTGTAGCCTCGTAAGAGTAATTAAGTGGTTTTTAGAAGCCTCAACAAAATATTTTCTTGCTTAGATAAAGAATAAGGAGCAGGAAGCAACCCTTTCTCTTGTGGAGAAAAGTTTGACTTCTCACAAGAAGAAGACATGAAGATAGAATACAATAGAGGATGAATCAATCCAAGAGAACAAGTTTGAGTGGAATTCATGTCATTCAACCATGGCTTCCGTTTAGATTGTTCATTTGAGAAACCAAGACCTAAATTACGCTTACGAGGTACACATTCTAGAGGGACTTGAATGCCTTGTTCGTTACACCCACAACCTTTATGCCCATAGCCATATTTAGAGACAAGTTTAAAGCCAGGTCCATAATGTGTTTGCAAATCTTGAGAAGGAGGAGGATATACATAGAGAGTATTATTCCAACAATGGGGATTACACTCTTTTATGGGATAGCCATCAACCTTCTTGAAAGGACTGTCAACATTAGCCTCTTTAACATAAGTGTGATCATCTTCCTCGAAAGGTGAAGGATCAATATTAAGGACATTACAACTATTGCTCACATCATCCCGCGATACAAAATAATAATCATCTTTGATAGCGGGTGTGGATGATGTTATCGAAAGGTTTAAGTGGATCGATTTGACTTTATATTCTCTAATGAAGGATTTTGTAAATTCTAAAGAACCTCAATCATCACCGACACATGCATTCTCTTGAGAAAAGGAAGAAGGAGAAAACTTAATATTTCATGCTTCAAAAGGATCTTCTTTAGGGACATTTTCCTCAAGAGTATCCTTTGTAATAGGTACTGCTGGAGTAGATGTCAACACATTGGAAGATATTGAAGGGATAAGAGTGGGCATAACTGAAATCTAATTGATAGCTACCATCTCACATAAGTGCATAGCCTTAGCGTCAACCTTGACTGTGACTACTCGATTATTGCAAATGAACTTAATTGATTTATGCAAGGTAGATGAGACTGCACGCATAGCATGAATCCATGATCTACCAAGAAGAAGGTTATAAGGTAACTTTTTTGACATAACATATACAAGGGTGGGTACGGTAATGGGTCCCAACCTCAAATAAAAGACTATCGTTCTTAGGGATTTCTGACTGAAATTATTGAACCCACGAATGACAATAGAAGAAGCATTAAGAGAAGATGAATCAATATTAATCTTAGGAAATAGATCAATGCTACACACATTGGGCACTGAACCAACATCAATGAGAATACGTCTAATATCGATAGTATTAATATTAACTAAATCATTAAATAATATGCTTATTTCTACACATTCGGGGGTGGAAGTTCTTGCAGATAGAATGTGATATTCGATGAATCTAGATGAATATGAGCCATCAATGCATTAACATCCACCGGCCTAGTAGAGGAACGCAAGAGGATCTTTTGCAAGGTTTCCTAGAGCATACCTTGATAAATCGGAGCAGACTGAAGCAAGTCCCATAATGAGATCTTAGTCGGAGTAACTTGGAGTTTCTTGACAAGATCGTAATCACCAGAAGCTTTAGTCATGGGTTTAGGTGTTGAAGGAAGACTTGGTTGAGAAGGTGGTAAAGAAGTAGGTTGATTAACATTTTGTTTATTCTTTCTAGTATTATAAGTATGGGCTACCACTCTGTAAGAGGGAGCCTTAGAAATATTAGGATAATCACTATCAAATGGAACACCATTAATAGAACAAATCCATTTAGGAGAAGGATTAGCTGGAGTTAGGTAAATGACTAGTCTCTTAGGCCTTTGAGGGGAAGCAGAGACATAGATTACATTTACAAAATCATCACAAATAATGGAATAATTATTTGAATACATGTTCTCAAAATTGATCCGGGGAGGATCAAATGTGGAAGGAGATTCATCATTCACTAATGCATCATCTCTAGAGGAGAGTGCATTGGAATAGAGAAGAGATTCATCATTCAGTAATGTATCATCTCTAGAAGAGAGTGCATTGGAATGAAGAAAAGGTAGAGTAATGTTAAGAAAGGTTTCAATTATTTCATCTTCTTGCAACAAGATATCCTTCAAAGCAAGAGGAATTTCATGAGAAGGATCAAAGATACAAATTGACATGGGCAAAGCCAACTCACTATCACATGCATGAAATGGAACATCATTAACATTTTGAATATAATTAGATACTGAACTCATAAAAGAGGACACTGAATTCATTTTGGATATAGGAAGTTAAATATGATAAATAATTAATCAACAAGTCGGCTGATCTAGAGTAGTCTAGGGGTGACAAAACCAAGAAAAACCGAAAATCCAGATTTTTAGATTTTTTCAATATTTTCTAGGTTCTAGTAATTTGCATTTTCAGAGGTCTTCAAAGCATAATTTGGGGTTGAAAGTTACGTTGGTCCCTAAAATTTGGTGGCTAAAGGAATGCTATTTTAGGGACTTAATTATTCCTCTTGGAAACCTTTCCAACATGTGTAAAAAAAACTGAATTCTAAGCACCGAGTCAAAAGTTATGACCCTAACAAGTTGGGGTAAATAAATTCTTAGTTTTTTGAAACAAGTTGTGATTCACATCAAGTTCAAAAAAAATTAGAGAAGGGGGATTCGCTACTCATGAGTCTCTTTATTCTCAAGAGAATCCCAAGGGGTGAAATGCCCTAAACTACCTCAAGGAACAACGCGAGAATTTTGGAATAAAAAAGAGTAGATCACAAAAGGTTTTCTGGACAGACTAGCGAGTTCTCGATCAAAGGATGATAGTGTGGTGTGCTAGAGTCCTAGAGGCGCTTTGGTGTCTCGTATGGCCTAAAAATTGATAATTTCATATAAAACAGAAAAATGACTACTTCTACTTTAACTGCTAAGAAATATTTGAAGGTGAGAAAGTAACAAAATATAACAGAGCTGAAATAAAGTGAAGTAGATGATAAGAATAAAGAAGATAGGAGATATAAATTGCTCACAAGAACCCAAGGAATGAACTCCAACATGTGAATATCTTCAATACTTACATATGTAAGATTGAGAGAAAATGTTGGGGCTATATAGGGGTTTTTGTCAATCAAACCCCCATTTTGGTGTTCCCACCTCCACGGACAACCAAATAGATATAGAAAGTGAATAGAGTAAGAAAATATGAAGTGATAAAAGCAATCCCCACTCAAGGAGGAGAACCTGTATCACAAAATAGAGATGCAATTGATAGAGGATGTGTGGAATCCTAGGATGCTCACAAGCACAAGGTAAGGGAGATGTCAGCTGCAAGGCTTAAGGAAGCCAAGGAGGGAGACAAAGAGATAGCTACAAGAGCCAAGAGAGCTATAGAGGGCATTGTGAGAGCGTGAAAGTGCTACTATATTGAGCTATAGAGAGTTGTGCAAACAATATATCAAGACAAAGAGAAGAGGCAAAGGCCAGAGCCAAAGCTAGAGAGAAGGCAGGAGCCCAAAATATATTGAAAAGACAACATTTAAAGAGAAAAGAGAAGGGAAAGGAAGCTTCTCGAGCCCTTACAAGGAATCTTGGGCCATTACCACCGACAAAATTAGTTGAAAAGTGGCAAACATGCTTGGAAATGGTTGTTTTAATGTTGAAATGTCATAGGATGCTAGCGTGGCATGCAAACATCTGTGTGGCATGCTAGTGTCTAGACACATCATGCTACAATACGATGAGAACGGGAAAAACACAAGGTTTGATGCAAAGATGATGTACAAAGGTAGCTACTGAAAAAGGGGTCTTGAGCATCCTGAGAGGGGAAAAAGGCTTATGTAGGGGCTAAAATGAGCCTACAAAATTTCTAAGGGAGTGGACACTAAAGCGGATACAAGAATGTATGTGAAATTGCAAGGGGTGCAATTTTATGACATTACAAAAATAAATATGAGTTTTCCATGAATGATAATTAGAGTTATCTAATTTAATTTTTGGAACGAAAGTAAACATAATTACAAAAAAAAACACAAATTTATGAAAGAAAGAACAATAAGTGGATATTTTCTTTGAAAAAAATACCCTTTTGACTAAATTCCTAAGCTCGCTTTAAAAAAAAAGAAATTTTAAAATTTATTTTAAAAAAATCTATGATTTTTAGATCATTTGTTTGAGGAGAGTGATGTTGGATGAGAGAAGGTGATTTGGCATGGGTATGGCATCCCACGGCCTATGAGGCCATGGTTGCATGTCATGCCTTTTCTTTGCATGTGCTCGGGATCGATCAGTTTAGAGGCTTTGTGTGGTGCTCAATTGGGGGGATTTGTGTGTTGTTCTGGGGGTGCTCTATTCCATTTTTATTCTTTATTTCTCATTTTACTTAGCGACTACTTTGGATTGGTTTCATGGCTGAAGATTGCTGTTGGGGGTATTGTTGTGTATGTGGGGGGGATTTTTTCATCCTCTATGCTAATCTTTTGGCAGTTTGGTTTCTATCGATGGTTACTTTGTATGCTCTTGGCTGGTGCGTCTTGCTAACAGTTGGTTGGTGTGAGTGTTTGTCTTCTTGTACATGGGGCTGAATTTTTCTAGTGATATTCTGAATTTGGATTCTTCTCTGCTTGGGGGTGGGTCATCTTCTTCAAATTTGGGTAACCCTGGTGTGGGTTTGTCAAGAAACAAGGGTTTTCATTTACATAAGGTGAATGGGTGTTTGGAAAGATCACAAGAACACCCGATTTTGGTGGTACAACTAGAATATGTTGTTGAAGATGTGAACTACTATAGAAATCACATTTTAATTTGCAATTTTATGGGGATGTAGTATCGTTTCAATTTTTGGATTCATGGGTTCGCAAGACCTAGAACCCTAAGGGGGATTTTGATATTATGTTAGCTACCAATAATTTCTTCATGGTGGATTTTTCCTATGTGGCTAATAGGAATCAAGCTTTTGAAGGTGGGTGCTACTTCTACAATTAGGTTGGACTTTTTATCAAACCTTGGCATGTGGGTTTCAACTCTATGGAGGATCTCCCGTATAGGGTTCCGGTTTGGGTTCGCCTTCCTCGGCTTCCTTTGGAATGCTGGTGAAGTGATTTACTACAAATGATTGCTCTTTTTATCAGTAAGCCTATTGGGCCATCCCAAATTACCTTGACTAAAAGAGTACTTTATTTTTCTCATGTGTGTGTTGAAATTGATTTGAATAATCCACTATCAGAATCAGTTAAAATGAGCATTGGGATAAACTCCTGGACCCAATAGTTAGATTATGAAGCTTTTCCATTTCAATGTCACCTATGTCATGAATATGGTCACCTTCAGAGGAAGTTTACCAAGGTTGAAAATATTGTTGGTTAAGGTTATTCTCCTCCCCCATCCTCTCCCAAGTTGGAAAAGGGTAAGGCTCCCATGTAAGGGGTGGCGGTGGACAAATATGGGTTGTTTCTAGTTAAGTCACACAATAAAAGTTGAGGTCAAAAGAGAAATCTTAGAGATAGACAAGAAGAGAAAACATTTAATAGGTTTGATGCTTTAGAAGATTTGGTCCATGAGGAGGGGGATTCCATTTGACATGCAAGTTGAGGATGCCTCCATAGTTGATAAGCACCTTTGGAATCAACCAGAAGTTACATCCAGCCTAGCTTTGGTGGGGGATCATGTGACACAGATGGACATTGATGCCCCCTCCTCAACTATTGTGCTTAGGGAGACTGGTGTGGTACTAGAGGTTATTGTGGACTTGGTTGTTTCATGTTCTGGACTTACATGTGGTATAGGCATTGAGGAAATGGGTAAAAGTAAATCTTTCTCCTCTTCTCCTGTCTTGGGCTTACAGCAAACCCCCCTAAAAAGGGTGCTCCTGAGAAGCTTCTTAAGGTAGGTAGAAAGAAGCATCAAGAGAAGGTAAATTTGACTGGGGAGAAAGTGGTTGAGTTTGGTTCAGTGAGGATAATTGATGCTCACTTCTCCCAACCTCAGCGATGATTGTGTTATCCTAGAATGTAAGGGGTATAAATAGCCTCCCTAAACAAAAGGCTATTTGAGAGTTGGTTCATGTTCATTCTCTGAATATGGTTTTCCTATAGGAGACTAAGTTGTCTATTGATAGTATGTTGCATCTTGCTACTAGGATCTAGAATAAAAGGCTATTCCAATGCATGGGAGCATAGGGTAGCTTTGGTGGACTTGCATTCTTATGGGATCCATGTAGAGTTACTCCCATTTGGTGGATCTCTTGTAGATACTCCATTTCACTTATTTTAGCTAGCTTGGAGTCAGGGGAGAGAAGTCTTTTCTCTAACATCTACACTCCTACTGATATCCCTAGTAATTTTTCTTTTTGGTCACATGTTAGATACCTACGTTCTTTAGATCCTCTTCTTCCCTGGATTGTGGCAGGTGACTTTAATGCTATTTCCTCTTTAAAAGAGAAAAGGGGTGGATTTGCCCATTTGGACCCCTCCTCTGATATTTTAAGGGACAACATGGCCCATTTGCACTTGGTGGAAATCAAGCCCTCGAATGGGATGTTTACTTGGAGCAATAGGAGGATTGGATATGCTACCATTTCAGAAAGGTTAGATAGGTTTCTAGTGTCTAGATTTTGGGTTGGTGACAGGTGGCTGACAAGCTTAAACATCTTGGAGTGGGGAGGTTCTGATCATTGGTCAATCAAAATATTTTCTTGTCTAACTAGTTCCTCCAATAAGAAGTCTTTTAGATTTCAACTTATGTGTCTTAGGGATGAGATACTCCATGATCTTGTCCCTAGGTGTTGGTGTGACCAAAAGCCAACTTTTGGCACTGCAATGTACTCCTTTGCAAAGAGGGTTCAATACATCAAATATATGTTGAAATAATGGAATAGACACCATTTTGGCAATTTTTTTCAAGCAAAAAGGGCTGCTCAGGAGCACTTGGACTCCACCACTTGGTGGATTTGGGACCATGGGTTTTCTATGGGCTTGAGTAGGTTAGAAGCTATGGTAGTGAAGGAGGTGGAGGAGTGGGAGCTTAGAGAGGAAATGTTTTGTAAGAAAAATTCCCATATATAGATTGGTTGTAGGAAGGTGACAGGAATACCGCCTTTTTTCACAATTCGGTGAAGGATAGAAGACATGGTAATATCATTTATTCTCTTCAATCCCTAGAGGGGCCTATTCTTTCTTTCTCTATTGATATTTCAAAAGAGTCTGTATGTTTCGTTTCTGATCTATTCTTTGAAGACTCCCCTCTTGTCAGCGAGGATGAAGCTTCAATCTTGACATGTATTCCTCCTTTGGTGACCAGTGAAATGAATGATTTTCTTGTGAAACTGATCACCTTGATGGAATTGGAGGGTATTGTGTTTCATATGAAGAAAGGAAAAGATCTAGGTGCTGATGGGTTTCATGTTGAGTTCTTTCAAGAGTTTTGGGAGATGATCAATCTCGATCTTCTTGAGGTTGTCCAAGAGTCTCAAAGGAATAAGCAATTGCTAAGAGCCATGAATGCCACTTTTCTTTCCCTTATCCCTAAGCATGAAGGAGTGGATTCTTTGGATCTCTTTAGACCAATTTCCCTTTGAAACGTGGTTTATAAAATAATTACTAAATTGATAGCTGAGCGCCTAAAGCCATGGTTACACAGGTTGATTTTTGAGAAGCAGGGTGCTTTTGTTGCTGACAAATAGATTCTGGATGGAGTTGTTATTGCAGACAAGATTATTCATTCTATGGCCTCCTCCAGATAGAAGGCTATTTTAATTAAGTTGGACATGGCCAAAGCTTATGACTGAGTAAAATGTGCTTTTCTATCTAAGATTTTGAGAGCTTTTGGGTTTGGCAGTTCTTGGATTGAATGGGTTATGAGTTGTCTTACTTCCTCCTCCTTCTTTGTGCTTATCAATGGAGAGCCCTCTGAGTTTTTCATTATGTCCATGGGTCTTCAGCAGGGGGATCCTTTATCTCCATACTTGTTTATTTTGATGGCAGGGGGATTGGGGAGATTTCTTAAATCTTGGGTGGATCTTGGACTCATTCATGGATAGCATTGGGGTAGTAATTTACCCCCCCAATCTTATCTTCAGTTTGTTGATGACACAACTAATGGGTCTAGTTATTGGTATCTTTTTTTTGCTTTTCATACAATTTTAAGACACTTTACATATGTTTTCAAAGTACCTTTTAGATAATACTTCCATAATGTGTTATCCTTTCATGCATACTTTGCAACCTTGAAGCCATTTTATGGAAATGGAATATGGTGAAAATATTCATAGAATTGTATGGTTTAAATATGAATATATATGTATATGAATGAATTTTGTGACTTAATTATTTTGGTTAGTTTCATATGTATGTTGTATGGATTAATCTCTCTACAAATCAGCACATGGTAACATGAATAGAGTATTTGTAGCAAGTACCAAAGCAACATGATGGGGAATTAATGAAGTTCAAGCCGTCCAAAGTGCAGGAAGCTGTAGAGTTGAGCATGGTCATTATGGAAAGAATAAATGCTGGAAAGATACTTGTTCTTGAATGTTGAACATTTTCCCATGTGTTTCACATGCAAGTTGTTCTTATTCAAATAGGTCTCTTTTTTCCTTTTTAGTTAGATGAATAACTCAATCTTAATTCCACATCCTCGTTTCTAGGAATGGGATTATTATTTTAGTTAGTTAGTTAGCTAGAGGTTTGAATAAAACTCTCCCCATTTTTTATAAATTCGGGGGATGAGTTCGTAGTTCAATTTGTTGATTTGTTACAAGCTATTAGCAATTAGTAGTTTCTAGTTTTCCAGTTATCCAAAAACATGTTTTCAAATTGATATTATGGAACAAAATCTGCAAGAAGGATTATGTCTGAATATCTGGTGTTATGAAATGAATGGATTTGTATGATGCATGGATGCATAAGAATCTAAGCTTGATTTGGCTTTAAGTTAAGTGAGATATTGTTTTGAGCTGGCCACTTAGGTACTATTCTTCACTTCATCTATCTATTTTTTTATTTATGTATTTGGATTAATTATGTTTTCATTATCTTACACGTGCATTACAAAGTAGAATATTTATGGTTAGTTAAAGTCATGGTTGTTCATGAACAGAGATAAATCATAGTACTTTAGAGCTTAGAACTAGTTATTTTCTCATTCTAAAAAATTTCAGATTTATGCACTCGTACATCATTAGCAATCATCTATAGCTTATGTTGCATGTTCCTATAGCCATTAGATTCTGTAACTACTTTCATTTTTTTGTAGCTCTGTCAATTTCGGTGAGGTAGAATAGCCTAAATAAGTTTTCATAGAGTAATTTAGGTGAACATGAGCCTATGAAGACACATATAGTGAAGTACCGTCATAATTTTACGCACCTTGGATGATAATTTAATGTAGGCTTATAATGTCAAGAGGACTATTCAACTTGGCACACCCCTGAATTGTGTATAATTTACCAAGTTCATAACACATTAGTTTTCTCTACATTTTTGGCATCGTTGTCGAGGATGGTGATATCTTCATAGACGTATTTTTATAAGTTTTCATAGTTAATTTTTATATTATGCATTAGGACTGATAGATTTCATCTTCCAAAAAAACTTGGAGTTATACTAACACTATGCAGGGTCATTTCCATACAAAGTCAAACCTACTGTATGCGGAGGTGAAGAGATAACCAAGGAAGATTCCTCCCTTAAGACACTCAAGACAGAGAAGATACTGGTGATGTTGTTGATTATACTATGGATATTTTTGAAAGAATAAACACTACCTTTCCATCTTATCATCTTCATCATCATCATCTTCCACAACTACTGAAGGGACCTTCCTAACAATGGCAGATCTTGATCCCCCAGAGAATGGTACCTTTAATTTCCCCATTCCTGACCAAGCTAGAGTTGCTGTGCTAAAAAATATTCCACCATCAATATTACGAATATTTAATGGCTTGGTAACTAAGGAACTAGATACCTTCCTCTTTGAGTTTGATGTTTTGTGTAGAAGTTATGATTATACTTTTGATACCCACCAACTCAACCTCTTTCCAGGTACTCTTAAGGATGTTTCCCTTAGATGGTTTATGGGGCTTGGCAGGGATGTTGTTCTAGATTGGGACACAATGAAGATGAAGTTATTGGAAAAATACAAGGACTATTGTAGAGAATTAGACCAAAGAAAAGATGGTATTTTCTCAATGTCTCAAAAAGAGGATGATCCATTGGAAGATTATATCAAAAGATTTCAATTTTCTTTGAAGAAGAACCCGGTATGTGCAGGATCATCATGGAAAAAACAAGCCCTTAAGTGGCAAAAAATTCAGAAAAAATAGAGTTAGGAAACTTGACGTAAAAATTTGAATAAGTTATCTATATTATTTCAAAAATATGTAAGAATAGAATCTATGGAAAATTTAATTTAGTTTCTAAACTACTAGGTTTATTTAAAAAAAATAAAAATCTACTTCGTGAAATTTTGAAATTTCATGCAGTAGCACTTAAATTTCAGAGAAAAAATAAGAAGTAGGTGTTTTTCTGACCACCCTAACCACAATAAAATGATAATATTTTAGATATAAGTAGAGGACTCATGTCCCGATGTGATACATATTTTTTTGTAATTTTTTTCCAAGTAAATAATTAATTATGATTTTTTTATTACAAATTTTAAAAAATATAAAAAAATCGTATGTCTCACCACCTTAACTTGGTCAAAACTTCATGAAATTCAATAAAAAACTTTAATCCTATAGTATGCAAAGCATATAATGTGACACATGTTTCAGATTCAAAAAATGTGATATCGTTTGAAAGCTATAGATGTTTTTCAATCAGCCTATCAATCAGGACTTTAGTCATAATTCAAATAGAAAATGAATAATAATTATTTATTAAATTCAAATTAAAGTATAATTTATATTGGTGGAAAGTTGATAATCTCCTTTAAAAACCCTTTTTGTTTCATCAATTTTGGGTAAAAAAAAAGTCATCACCCACATATCCATCATATCACCACTTTTTGGCCCATCATGATCCTGCACATACCCACCCATAGCATAAATTGTTAGAGGAATCCATTAAATTGGTATTTTTAAGGGGGATTAATGAAGAATGTATGGATCTCTCAAACTTATTGAGGGAGAAGATATTTCTATAGGTCCATTTGAAGACATTTGTAAAGTTTGTAGGAAATATTCTAGGACTCTTTCCAGAAATCCAAGAGGGGAGAGGTCATCCATCACAAGTAAGTCCTCTAATGGGATTTCCAAAGTTGAAATCAATAAATTAGTGTACAACATGAAGTAGGATATAATTAGTCATCTAGAAACATAGTTGGACACCCTCCATATCAAGAAGAATCAAGAGGAAGAAGAAGCCATGCTCACTGAGTACTACCCTAAATGTAGGTAGAGGAAAGCCAATTGTAAGTAGAAATCAGTGGCCAGTATCCAACAAGAAAAGATTGAGAAATTAGATTTCCAAAAAATTTAAGGAGATGATGGACAAATCTTCTACATAGCACAAAGGAGGACATGACAACAAAGACAAGGTATGCCACTAGAACCCCTTAGTTTTAATCTGTCTTTCCATTTAAGCAATCAAAACTTTCTTGCATGGAACACTCAACCCTAGCAAACAAATCAGAACCAGTGGCAGATTCCTCAACAATGGCCACAAGCCCAACCAAAATGGAACCAATAGCTAAACTCATGGCCACAACAAAACTTTCAGGGTTCCAACTACAATCCATAATGGCC
>CM021107.1:62212058-62244381 GCA_007115665.2 Sequoiadendron giganteum | reverse complement strand
ATAAAAATGGCATTGTACCTTTTCATTGGGCTGCAGGCGAAAGGGAGGTGTGGTTTTACATGCGCAATAAATTGGGGCTTTTTGATCCTAATCTGGGTTACCGTCATTCTCATTCCCTCTGGCACACTTGGTGTAACTACAGAGTTGGTGCTAACAGAGTCTTTAAGCGCCTTGATCATGCCATGATCTCGGCACAATCTTTTTTTTCTTTCAAAAGCTCTACCTTGCCTATTAAGCCGCTTGTGGATGTGACCCTTTCGGATCACTTCCCCATTCAATTTTGGATTGAGTGGGATACTTGGCAACCTCGCACGTGTAAGACGTAATTCTTTTTGAACACGTCTCTGCTCCGTCACAAGCCCACCATGTCCCACATTCTTCGAGTGTGGAATTTAGAGTGCCGTCTGTCTGGCAGTACAGGCTGGATTGCTTGGTGGAATGATGCTATCATTCATACTGTGCGCTTCCTGTGCATTTATGGGCGATAGTTTGCTTTATTCCACCGGCGCTCTTACGAGGCCACCACTACTGACTTGTGTGCTGCTATGGAGGCCTTAGTGGCTTGTCCTTTCTCTCCGTCACATCAAGTCCGGGTGGTGGACTTAAGACACTAGAAGCAAGTGGCTGATAGCTATTCTGCCAAGGGTGCTCAAATCAAGGCGTGGCTCCACTGGCTCAAAATTGGGGACTGTGCCTCCAAAGAATGTTTTTTGGCTCTTCGTGCTAGGCACTCCTCCCCAGGCATTAAAGCCATCAAAGATGGTAATCAAGTGTTCTCTGAGCTACCTGACATTCTCTAGGCTTTTGTGCATCACTATGAGCAAGTTTTCATGGCTCAGGACCCCACGCTTGTGCGCCAGCAATCCCTTCAGAGCTGCCTTGCTGTTGTGCCACATAGGCTTTCTTCAGCCCACATTAATTTTTGTGATCAATTATTAACAATTGATGATCTCAAGGAAGCTATTTCCTCCATGGCCGATGACAAGGCTCCTGGGATTGATGGTTTCCCCTGTGAATTCTATAAAGTGCTTTGGGACTGTATTGGGAGTGACCTTCATCATGTTTATCTTGAAGCCTTTCACAACAATTATTTAGGCAACTTAATAAATAAAGGCAATATTAAATTCATACCTAAGTCTGGAGATTCGGAGGATATTTGTAACTAGCAACCCATCACGCTTCTTAATGTCTCTTATAAAATTATTTCCAAAGTCTTGGCTCTAAAAATCCACCACCTCCTACCTCAGATTGTGCGTCCCGAGCAGACTGGATTCATCAAATCTAGGTTCATTCTTGACAACATTATTGCTGTTTGGGAAGGCATGGAGTGGGCCCGGCATTCGAACCAGAAAGCTGTGTTTATCAAAATCAATTTTGCTAAAGCATATGACCGCATTGAATGGCCTTTCATTCTTGTGATGTTACAAGCATTGGGTTTTGGAGCCAATTTTCTTCAGTCCGTTCGCATGCTTTTTTTTGATGCCTCGGCTTGCATCTCCATTAATGGCCGCCAGTCCTCTACTTTTGGCCTCTTTCGTTCTATTCGCTAGGGATGCCCTCTTTCCCCTGCGTTGTATGTTCTGGTAGCTGAGGGTTTTGGATATCTCCTGGCCAATGCTATCTCCCAACAGCGTGTTAAAGGAATAACACTCCCAGATTCTCAAGAGCAGCTTGTCAATGGGCATTTTGTTGATGACTCCTTCCTCACTCTCTTAGAGGATGAAGGTTCGATCACTGCTACCCTTGAATGCCTTGACACTTTTTGTCTTGCATCTGGTTCTACAATTCAATGGCACAAAACGTTGTGCTACAGACAGTTTGTGCTTTCCACTCCTGTGTGGCTTCAATCCTATAACTGGAAGTGGATTGGTCAAGGGGAAATCTTCCACTTCTTGGGCATTTCGTTCACCTTCGAGGCTTCCCCCTAGGAGCTCTGGCAAGCCGTGCTCTCCAGAGTTGAGCAGAAGTTGGCCTATTGGATTACCAAGCCTCTCTTGCTGGCAGGAAAATTCTAGGTGTGCTCTAAAGTTTTGGATGCCACCCATGTCTATTATTCTTCCTGTTGGGCTCCTTCTAAAGCAGCCTACAACAAGCTCAAGAAGTTGCTCCGCGATTTTCTTTGGGCCTCTTCTAAGACCCATAAGGGTTTTCATCGGGTCGCTTGGGAATTTTGTTATCTTCCCAAGGAGTCGGGAGGGCTCGGCTTGCTTTCCACTCAACGACAGGGAACTGCCCTCTGTGTCAAATGGATCATCCGTGTGCTTACTGGGGATGAAGCCTGGAAATTTCTCCTCAGACATTGCATTCTGTCTAGATTTCCCATTCACAAACCCGCCTAGAAAGGCATCGGCTTCCAAACCCTGTTGGTGATGATGGAGCCGGTTCAAATTATTGGCTCCTTTGTGGCTAAAAGCATTTGGCGTTCTTGGGAAAATGTCAAGCCCTGGCTCTGTTGGGCTGGTGTCGGGTTTCGTGATGGGCTCTCCATCAACCAGCATAATCTCTGGTGGTCTCCCCTTCTTGCCCAAAATGGTCAACCCCTGGCCAAGTCGCCTTGGCTCAAAGCTCTCTGATTTCATAAGAAGGGCATTCAGACACTGCACCAGCTCTTCCACCGGCCTACCATGAGTATTATGCAGTGGGATGTTTTTAAAGCTCATTACAGCCTTCAAAACTAGGACCATCCTACTTTTGACGGTCTGGTGAATGCCATTCCGACAGACATTCTTCACAAAGTTGGTATTCGTGGGCACAAACCTTGGTGGAAAGACTAGAAATGGTTTCCAGATACTCCTCTTAGGAGCTACAAGCCGCAGCTTGGTTATAGGTGGCTTTCACCCCATTTCCCTATGCTCAGCTCGTTGAACCAGAGGTGGCTTCTTAACTCCTCGGCCTTTACTTGGCGTAGGAGGTTTGATGCCATTTGGTCTGCAAGTGTTAATCCGAAGCTGGCCCACTTTGCTTGGTGTATTATTTTCCAAGGCTTGCCTGTGGGTTCTCGGCTAGTTCATTTGGGGGTCTCTGACCCTCGTTGCCCATTTTGTGGGTAGCCTGAAAGCTTCAAGCACCTTTTTTGGTTTTGTCCCAGAGCTCAGCAGTTCTGGACTTGGATTCATGATTTCTTTCGGCCTTTTAGGCCTGAACCCTTTTCGTGGCATATGGTTCTTCTGGGGGACCCACTTGGAACCCCGGCTAAGTTCACCCATATTTGGCACACTTTCAAAGTGGAAATCCTTTTTAGTATCTGGAAAGACAAAAATGCTTGTATTTTTGCTTATTCGCATATAGATATTAATGTTTTTATTTATGCTAAAGTTGTTATATGCTCTAATGTTATGTTACAGATTCAAGTGCAAGCCAACAAGGTTGCATTGGAAGTGGCTCACCTACAAGTTCTCCTGGACCACTGGGGCAATGCCCCTTGTACTGTGGCTCAGATTCATGACTCGCCCTCCTCCTCCCGCCACCAGTCGCCCTCTCGAGGCCGGAAGTGGAGTGATTCCATGCGGGCTCGCTCCCAGCCTCCTCCTCGAAGGGATTATCGGCCTCTTATCGACCTCCCTGACTGACTCGTTCACCTCCGCCGCGACCTGGTTAGGGTTGGCACTCTAGTGGTGCGCCGAGGAACAGTGGTGGCAGCTCTAGGTGGCCTGCAGATGCTCCTCCTGACTCTGGCTCTGGTTGGCCCTCCTCTAGGAAAAGCTTTCCGCAGCTTGCTCTTGTAATCTCGCCTCAGCGCGAGGATAAAGAAAAAGAAGATAAAAATGATGATGGTTGGGGTGCTCCTCCTGACATCACCCCTAACCCCGCTGATGTATGGGGTAGAAATTTGGATGACCAGGATCCCCCAGGATCTACTGGCACTGCCTTAGCTGCATAAATTTCATTCTATTTTTTTTCTGGGCTAGGCCCATGTGACTTTAGTTAATTTTGCTGGGCTGGGCCCATGTCGCTTTCGGGGTGTGCTTTCCTACCACCCAACCCTTTTTTGTGAATTTTGTAACTTTATTTATATTAATATAGATATCCGAAAAATTCATCAAAAAAAATAAAATCTAACTACTATTAAATAATCATTTTAATTTATTTAATTAATTCTTGTCACACTTTCAACTATAATTAAATAATCACTTTAATTATTTAATTATTCCTTAGCCTTTTCTCCCTTTAATTAAATAAATCTTTATTTATTTAATTTAATCCCAAAATCTTGAATGTTGAATTAAATCATTATTTAATTCATAAAAGGATTAATCCATAGCATATTCCTCTATAATTAGATAATCTCTTTGTTATCTAATTAGTCATTTATCACTTATGTCTAGATCTAATTTGATTATTCAGTTATCTGGTGAGATAATATCTGATTATCTCTAATGAACAGTCTTTTTGTCTTGATCACTTTATCAATCTCATTTTCTACATGCAATCTTTATTCTTTTGTGTCTCAACTAGTTTTTACTAGTGATTAAATTATTATTTAATTTAATCCCCACCATTTATGCTTTATCACTTACACTAATTTAACCCTAATCCTATTGCATGTCACATCTTTTAATCTTAATCATCGATTTATCTTTTAATCTGAGCCTGTCATTCGAAAATCATATTTTCTATAAATTGACTTTACCTCTATCATTATTACTCCTCTCGAAATCTTATGAATTTTGGAAGCAACTCTAGAATCTTCAATATTTTTCTATTATCATTGTCATGAGGCCACACTTGCATGCTTAGTTAAAATTTGAGGGCAAGTATCATACTACAAAAAAATGGAGAAGAGTAATGGAGGTGATTCATGGAATTACATGGATGTTTGTTAAAATCATTCATTTATGCATTGTTTCTACAATTTTCCATTGTTCTCGATTATTAGCTTAGGTTTAGTTTGAGTTTATGCTTGTATTTCTAATCCGTAAATTTTCCCTATGCTACAAATAGATCCCATAGGATGAAAGCACTTCACAGGTCCTCAAACCTGTAAAGAAGGCACCCCCAAGTACTCTCTCCTAAATGAAGCCCAATGTGAGAGGCTTCATAGAGTCTGATTGGCCCTTACAAGTGCTCGGTCCTGCAAGGCTGATTAAAAAGTAGCTTCACAAGTAGACCTGCGAAGAAACATGTTAATCCATGGACTAAACATGTTAGGAAAGCTTGATGCAAAGGATTTGTACAGGTTCTCAATCTTGTAGAGCAATACTAATTATAGAAGCTTGTGTCTACTGTAAGTTGTGTTGCAGGATAGCCATATAAGAGACAAGTCTAGTCGGGCTACCCCCAAGCTAGATGCCAAGATAAAAGATAGGTCTAGTCAAGCTTCCCCCAAGCTAGATGCCAATGAATTCATTTGAGATAAAATCTTTCAAAGGGGTTCCCTCGAGAAACCTTCAAGAGAAAAGTGGTCCACTCAAAGGATGCTTCATTTGAAAGATAGAGAGAAGAGAGGGGGTCCTTAAGAAAGACACACATCTCTAGAATAAGTTATCATTTCCCGCAACATATAGAGGAGGAGAACCATGCAAGATACTTAGAACATACAGGATAGAGGTAGACCTCAATATCATTTTTCATATGAACAAAAATTAGGTGCATCAACCAAATAGGAGTTTGACGACAACAATATCACACATTTGTTGTGTTTTATCCTTCAAGGCCTTACATTCACTAGTGGAATGGCTAGGCACTTGATGGTATGCACATAAAGAATTTTTTTTTTTATCATGCTTATGAAATTTCTTATGTGTAGCCTCGTAAGAGTAATTAAGTGGTTTTTAGAAGCCTCAACAAAATATTTTCTTGCTTAGATAAAGAATAAGGAGCAGGAAGCAACCCTTTCTCTTGTGGAGAAAAGTTTGACTTCTCACAAGAAGAAGACATGAAGATAGAATACAATAGAGGATGAATCAATCCAAGAGAACAAGTTTGAGTGGAATTCATGTCATTCAACCATGGCTTCCGTTTAGATTGTTCATTTGAGAAACCAAGACCTAAATTACGCTTACGAGGTACACATTCTAGAGGGACTTGAATGCCTTGTTCGTTACACCCACAACCTTTATGCCCATAGCCATATTTAGAGACAAGTTTAAAGCCAGGTCCATAATGTGTTTGCAAATCTTGAGAAGGAGGAGGATATACATAGAGAGTATTATTCCAACAATGGGGATTACACTCTTTTATGGGATAGCCATCAACCTTCTTGAAAGGACTGTCAACATTAGCCTCTTTAACATAAGTGTGATCATCTTCCTCGAAAGGTGAAGGATCAATATTAAGGACATTACAACTATTGCTCACATCATCCCGCGATACAAAATAATAATCATCTTTGATAGCGGGTGTGGATGATGTTATCGAAAGGTTTAAGTGGATCGATTTGACTTTATATTCTCTAATGAAGGATTTTGTAAATTCTAAAGAACCTCAATCATCACCGACACATGCATTCTCTTGAGAAAAGGAAGAAGGAGAAAACTTAATATTTCATGCTTCAAAAGGATCTTCTTTAGGGACATTTTCCTCAAGAGTATCCTTTGTAATAGGTACTGCTGGAGTAGATGTCAACACATTGGAAGATATTGAAGGGATAAGAGTGGGCATAACTGAAATCTAATTGATAGCTACCATCTCACATAAGTGCATAGCCTTAGCGTCAACCTTGACTGTGACTACTCGATTATTGCAAATGAACTTAATTGATTTATGCAAGGTAGATGAGACTGCACGCATAGCATGAATCCATGATCTACCAAGAAGAAGGTTATAAGGTAACTTTTTTGACATAACATATACAAGGGTGGGTACGGTAATGGGTCCCAACCTCAAATAAAAGACTATCGTTCTTAGGGATTTCTGACTGAAATTATTGAACCCACGAATGACAATAGAAGAAGCATTAAGAGAAGATGAATCAATATTAATCTTAGGAAATAGATCAATGCTACACACATTGGGCACTGAACCAACATCAATGAGAATACGTCTAATATCGATAGTATTAATATTAACTAAATCATTAAATAATATGCTTATTTCTACACATTCGGGGGTGGAAGTTCTTGCAGATAGAATGTGATATTCGATGAATCTAGATGAATATGAGCCATCAATGCATTAACATCCACCGGCCTAGTAGAGGAACGCAAGAGGATCTTTTGCAAGGTTTCCTAGAGCATACCTTGATAAATCGGAGCAGACTGAAGCAAGTCCCATAATGAGATCTTAGTCGGAGTAACTTGGAGTTTCTTGACAAGATCGTAATCACCAGAAGCTTTAGTCATGGGTTTAGGTGTTGAAGGAAGACTTGGTTGAGAAGGTGGTAAAGAAGTAGGTTGATTAACATTTTGTTTATTCTTTCTAGTATTATAAGTATGGGCTACCACTCTGTAAGAGGGAGCCTTAGAAATATTAGGATAATCACTATCAAATGGAACACCATTAATAGAACAAATCCATTTAGGAGAAGGATTAGCTGGAGTTAGGTAAATGACTAGTCTCTTAGGCCTTTGAGGGGAAGCAGAGACATAGATTACATTTACAAAATCATCACAAATAATGGAATAATTATTTGAATACATGTTCTCAAAATTGATCCGGGGAGGATCAAATGTGGAAGGAGATTCATCATTCACTAATGCATCATCTCTAGAGGAGAGTGCATTGGAATAGAGAAGAGATTCATCATTCAGTAATGTATCATCTCTAGAAGAGAGTGCATTGGAATGAAGAAAAGGTAGAGTAATGTTAAGAAAGGTTTCAATTATTTCATCTTCTTGCAACAAGATATCCTTCAAAGCAAGAGGAATTTCATGAGAAGGATCAAAGATACAAATTGACATGGGCAAAGCCAACTCACTATCACATGCATGAAATGGAACATCATTAACATTTTGAATATAATTAGATACTGAACTCATAAAAGAGGACACTGAATTCATTTTGGATATAGGAAGTTAAATATGATAAATAATTAATCAACAAGTCGGCTGATCTAGAGTAGTCTAGGGGTGACAAAACCAAGAAAAACCGAAAATCCAGATTTTTAGATTTTTTCAATATTTTCTAGGTTCTAGTAATTTGCATTTTCAGAGGTCTTCAAAGCATAATTTGGGGTTGAAAGTTACGTTGGTCCCTAAAATTTGGTGGCTAAAGGAATGCTATTTTAGGGACTTAATTATTCCTCTTGGAAACCTTTCCAACATGTGTAAAAAAAACTGAATTCTAAGCACCGAGTCAAAAGTTATGACCCTAACAAGTTGGGGTAAATAAATTCTTAGTTTTTTGAAACAAGTTGTGATTCACATCAAGTTCAAAAAAAATTAGAGAAGGGGGATTCGCTACTCATGAGTCTCTTTATTCTCAAGAGAATCCCAAGGGGTGAAATGCCCTAAACTACCTCAAGGAACAACGCGAGAATTTTGGAATAAAAAAGAGTAGATCACAAAAGGTTTTCTGGACAGACTAGCGAGTTCTCGATCAAAGGATGATAGTGTGGTGTGCTAGAGTCCTAGAGGCGCTTTGGTGTCTCGTATGGCCTAAAAATTGATAATTTCATATAAAACAGAAAAATGACTACTTCTACTTTAACTGCTAAGAAATATTTGAAGGTGAGAAAGTAACAAAATATAACAGAGCTGAAATAAAGTGAAGTAGATGATAAGAATAAAGAAGATAGGAGATATAAATTGCTCACAAGAACCCAAGGAATGAACTCCAACATGTGAATATCTTCAATACTTACATATGTAAGATTGAGAGAAAATGTTGGGGCTATATAGGGGTTTTTGTCAATCAAACCCCCATTTTGGTGTTCCCACCTCCACGGACAACCAAATAGATATAGAAAGTGAATAGAGTAAGAAAATATGAAGTGATAAAAGCAATCCCCACTCAAGGAGGAGAACCTGTATCACAAAATAGAGATGCAATTGATAGAGGATGTGTGGAATCCTAGGATGCTCACAAGCACAAGGTAAGGGAGATGTCAGCTGCAAGGCTTAAGGAAGCCAAGGAGGGAGACAAAGAGATAGCTACAAGAGCCAAGAGAGCTATAGAGGGCATTGTGAGAGCGTGAAAGTGCTACTATATTGAGCTATAGAGAGTTGTGCAAACAATATATCAAGACAAAGAGAAGAGGCAAAGGCCAGAGCCAAAGCTAGAGAGAAGGCAGGAGCCCAAAATATATTGAAAAGACAACATTTAAAGAGAAAAGAGAAGGGAAAGGAAGCTTCTCGAGCCCTTACAAGGAATCTTGGGCCATTACCACCGACAAAATTAGTTGAAAAGTGGCAAACATGCTTGGAAATGGTTGTTTTAATGTTGAAATGTCATAGGATGCTAGCGTGGCATGCAAACATCTGTGTGGCATGCTAGTGTCTAGACACATCATGCTACAATACGATGAGAACGGGAAAAACACAAGGTTTGATGCAAAGATGATGTACAAAGGTAGCTACTGAAAAAGGGGTCTTGAGCATCCTGAGAGGGGAAAAAGGCTTATGTAGGGGCTAAAATGAGCCTACAAAATTTCTAAGGGAGTGGACACTAAAGCGGATACAAGAATGTATGTGAAATTGCAAGGGGTGCAATTTTATGACATTACAAAAATAAATATGAGTTTTCCATGAATGATAATTAGAGTTATCTAATTTAATTTTTGGAACGAAAGTAAACATAATTACAAAAAAAAACACAAATTTATGAAAGAAAGAACAATAAGTGGATATTTTCTTTGAAAAAAATACCCTTTTGACTAAATTCCTAAGCTCGCTTTAAAAAAAAAGAAATTTTAAAATTTATTTTAAAAAAATCTATGATTTTTAGATCATTTGTTTGAGGAGAGTGATGTTGGATGAGAGAAGGTGATTTGGCATGGGTATGGCATCCCACGGCCTATGAGGCCATGGTTGCATGTCATGCCTTTTCTTTGCATGTGCTCGGGATCGATCAGTTTAGAGGCTTTGTGTGGTGCTCAATTGGGGGGATTTGTGTGTTGTTCTGGGGGTGCTCTATTCCATTTTTATTCTTTATTTCTCATTTTACTTAGCGACTACTTTGGATTGGTTTCATGGCTGAAGATTGCTGTTGGGGGTATTGTTGTGTATGTGGGGGGGATTTTTTCATCCTCTATGCTAATCTTTTGGCAGTTTGGTTTCTATCGATGGTTACTTTGTATGCTCTTGGCTGGTGCGTCTTGCTAACAGTTGGTTGGTGTGAGTGTTTGTCTTCTTGTACATGGGGCTGAATTTTTCTAGTGATATTCTGAATTTGGATTCTTCTCTGCTTGGGGGTGGGTCATCTTCTTCAAATTTGGGTAACCCTGGTGTGGGTTTGTCAAGAAACAAGGGTTTTCATTTACATAAGGTGAATGGGTGTTTGGAAAGATCACAAGAACACCCGATTTTGGTGGTACAACTAGAATATGTTGTTGAAGATGTGAACTACTATAGAAATCACATTTTAATTTGCAATTTTATGGGGATGTAGTATCGTTTCAATTTTTGGATTCATGGGTTCGCAAGACCTAGAACCCTAAGGGGGATTTTGATATTATGTTAGCTACCAATAATTTCTTCATGGTGGATTTTTCCTATGTGGCTAATAGGAATCAAGCTTTTGAAGGTGGGTGCTACTTCTACAATTAGGTTGGACTTTTTATCAAACCTTGGCATGTGGGTTTCAACTCTATGGAGGATCTCCCGTATAGGGTTCCGGTTTGGGTTCGCCTTCCTCGGCTTCCTTTGGAATGCTGGTGAAGTGATTTACTACAAATGATTGCTCTTTTTATCAGTAAGCCTATTGGGCCATCCCAAATTACCTTGACTAAAAGAGTACTTTATTTTTCTCATGTGTGTGTTGAAATTGATTTGAATAATCCACTATCAGAATCAGTTAAAATGAGCATTGGGATAAACTCCTGGACCCAATAGTTAGATTATGAAGCTTTTCCATTTCAATGTCACCTATGTCATGAATATGGTCACCTTCAGAGGAAGTTTACCAAGGTTGAAAATATTGTTGGTTAAGGTTATTCTCCTCCCCCATCCTCTCCCAAGTTGGAAAAGGGTAAGGCTCCCATGTAAGGGGTGGCGGTGGACAAATATGGGTTGTTTCTAGTTAAGTCACACAATAAAAGTTGAGGTCAAAAGAGAAATCTTAGAGATAGACAAGAAGAGAAAACATTTAATAGGTTTGATGCTTTAGAAGATTTGGTCCATGAGGAGGGGGATTCCATTTGACATGCAAGTTGAGGATGCCTCCATAGTTGATAAGCACCTTTGGAATCAACCAGAAGTTACATCCAGCCTAGCTTTGGTGGGGGATCATGTGACACAGATGGACATTGATGCCCCCTCCTCAACTATTGTGCTTAGGGAGACTGGTGTGGTACTAGAGGTTATTGTGGACTTGGTTGTTTCATGTTCTGGACTTACATGTGGTATAGGCATTGAGGAAATGGGTAAAAGTAAATCTTTCTCCTCTTCTCCTGTCTTGGGCTTACAGCAAACCCCCCTAAAAAGGGTGCTCCTGAGAAGCTTCTTAAGGTAGGTAGAAAGAAGCATCAAGAGAAGGTAAATTTGACTGGGGAGAAAGTGGTTGAGTTTGGTTCAGTGAGGATAATTGATGCTCACTTCTCCCAACCTCAGCGATGATTGTGTTATCCTAGAATGTAAGGGGTATAAATAGCCTCCCTAAACAAAAGGCTATTTGAGAGTTGGTTCATGTTCATTCTCTGAATATGGTTTTCCTATAGGAGACTAAGTTGTCTATTGATAGTATGTTGCATCTTGCTACTAGGATCTAGAATAAAAGGCTATTCCAATGCATGGGAGCATAGGGTAGCTTTGGTGGACTTGCATTCTTATGGGATCCATGTAGAGTTACTCCCATTTGGTGGATCTCTTGTAGATACTCCATTTCACTTATTTTAGCTAGCTTGGAGTCAGGGGAGAGAAGTCTTTTCTCTAACATCTACACTCCTACTGATATCCCTAGTAATTTTTCTTTTTGGTCACATGTTAGATACCTACGTTCTTTAGATCCTCTTCTTCCCTGGATTGTGGCAGGTGACTTTAATGCTATTTCCTCTTTAAAAGAGAAAAGGGGTGGATTTGCCCATTTGGACCCCTCCTCTGATATTTTAAGGGACAACATGGCCCATTTGCACTTGGTGGAAATCAAGCCCTCGAATGGGATGTTTACTTGGAGCAATAGGAGGATTGGATATGCTACCATTTCAGAAAGGTTAGATAGGTTTCTAGTGTCTAGATTTTGGGTTGGTGACAGGTGGCTGACAAGCTTAAACATCTTGGAGTGGGGAGGTTCTGATCATTGGTCAATCAAAATATTTTCTTGTCTAACTAGTTCCTCCAATAAGAAGTCTTTTAGATTTCAACTTATGTGTCTTAGGGATGAGATACTCCATGATCTTGTCCCTAGGTGTTGGTGTGACCAAAAGCCAACTTTTGGCACTGCAATGTACTCCTTTGCAAAGAGGGTTCAATACATCAAATATATGTTGAAATAATGGAATAGACACCATTTTGGCAATTTTTTTCAAGCAAAAAGGGCTGCTCAGGAGCACTTGGACTCCACCACTTGGTGGATTTGGGACCATGGGTTTTCTATGGGCTTGAGTAGGTTAGAAGCTATGGTAGTGAAGGAGGTGGAGGAGTGGGAGCTTAGAGAGGAAATGTTTTGTAAGAAAAATTCCCATATATAGATTGGTTGTAGGAAGGTGACAGGAATACCGCCTTTTTTCACAATTCGGTGAAGGATAGAAGACATGGTAATATCATTTATTCTCTTCAATCCCTAGAGGGGCCTATTCTTTCTTTCTCTATTGATATTTCAAAAGAGTCTGTATGTTTCGTTTCTGATCTATTCTTTGAAGACTCCCCTCTTGTCAGCGAGGATGAAGCTTCAATCTTGACATGTATTCCTCCTTTGGTGACCAGTGAAATGAATGATTTTCTTGTGAAACTGATCACCTTGATGGAATTGGAGGGTATTGTGTTTCATATGAAGAAAGGAAAAGATCTAGGTGCTGATGGGTTTCATGTTGAGTTCTTTCAAGAGTTTTGGGAGATGATCAATCTCGATCTTCTTGAGGTTGTCCAAGAGTCTCAAAGGAATAAGCAATTGCTAAGAGCCATGAATGCCACTTTTCTTTCCCTTATCCCTAAGCATGAAGGAGTGGATTCTTTGGATCTCTTTAGACCAATTTCCCTTTGAAACGTGGTTTATAAAATAATTACTAAATTGATAGCTGAGCGCCTAAAGCCATGGTTACACAGGTTGATTTTTGAGAAGCAGGGTGCTTTTGTTGCTGACAAATAGATTCTGGATGGAGTTGTTATTGCAGACAAGATTATTCATTCTATGGCCTCCTCCAGATAGAAGGCTATTTTAATTAAGTTGGACATGGCCAAAGCTTATGACTGAGTAAAATGTGCTTTTCTATCTAAGATTTTGAGAGCTTTTGGGTTTGGCAGTTCTTGGATTGAATGGGTTATGAGTTGTCTTACTTCCTCCTCCTTCTTTGTGCTTATCAATGGAGAGCCCTCTGAGTTTTTCATTATGTCCATGGGTCTTCAGCAGGGGGATCCTTTATCTCCATACTTGTTTATTTTGATGGCAGGGGGATTGGGGAGATTTCTTAAATCTTGGGTGGATCTTGGACTCATTCATGGATAGCATTGGGGTAGTAATTTACCCCCCCAATCTTATCTTCAGTTTGTTGATGACACAACTAATGGGTCTAGTTATTGGTATCTTTTTTTTGCTTTTCATACAATTTTAAGACACTTTACATATGTTTTCAAAGTACCTTTTAGATAATACTTCCATAATGTGTTATCCTTTCATGCATACTTTGCAACCTTGAAGCCATTTTATGGAAATGGAATATGGTGAAAATATTCATAGAATTGTATGGTTTAAATATGAATATATATGTATATGAATGAATTTTGTGACTTAATTATTTTGGTTAGTTTCATATGTATGTTGTATGGATTAATCTCTCTACAAATCAGCACATGGTAACATGAATAGAGTATTTGTAGCAAGTACCAAAGCAACATGATGGGGAATTAATGAAGTTCAAGCCGTCCAAAGTGCAGGAAGCTGTAGAGTTGAGCATGGTCATTATGGAAAGAATAAATGCTGGAAAGATACTTGTTCTTGAATGTTGAACATTTTCCCATGTGTTTCACATGCAAGTTGTTCTTATTCAAATAGGTCTCTTTTTTCCTTTTTAGTTAGATGAATAACTCAATCTTAATTCCACATCCTCGTTTCTAGGAATGGGATTATTATTTTAGTTAGTTAGTTAGCTAGAGGTTTGAATAAAACTCTCCCCATTTTTTATAAATTCGGGGGATGAGTTCGTAGTTCAATTTGTTGATTTGTTACAAGCTATTAGCAATTAGTAGTTTCTAGTTTTCCAGTTATCCAAAAACATGTTTTCAAATTGATATTATGGAACAAAATCTGCAAGAAGGATTATGTCTGAATATCTGGTGTTATGAAATGAATGGATTTGTATGATGCATGGATGCATAAGAATCTAAGCTTGATTTGGCTTTAAGTTAAGTGAGATATTGTTTTGAGCTGGCCACTTAGGTACTATTCTTCACTTCATCTATCTATTTTTTTATTTATGTATTTGGATTAATTATGTTTTCATTATCTTACACGTGCATTACAAAGTAGAATATTTATGGTTAGTTAAAGTCATGGTTGTTCATGAACAGAGATAAATCATAGTACTTTAGAGCTTAGAACTAGTTATTTTCTCATTCTAAAAAATTTCAGATTTATGCACTCGTACATCATTAGCAATCATCTATAGCTTATGTTGCATGTTCCTATAGCCATTAGATTCTGTAACTACTTTCATTTTTTTGTAGCTCTGTCAATTTCGGTGAGGTAGAATAGCCTAAATAAGTTTTCATAGAGTAATTTAGGTGAACATGAGCCTATGAAGACACATATAGTGAAGTACCGTCATAATTTTACGCACCTTGGATGATAATTTAATGTAGGCTTATAATGTCAAGAGGACTATTCAACTTGGCACACCCCTGAATTGTGTATAATTTACCAAGTTCATAACACATTAGTTTTCTCTACATTTTTGGCATCGTTGTCGAGGATGGTGATATCTTCATAGACGTATTTTTATAAGTTTTCATAGTTAATTTTTATATTATGCATTAGGACTGATAGATTTCATCTTCCAAAAAAACTTGGAGTTATACTAACACTATGCAGGGTCATTTCCATACAAAGTCAAACCTACTGTATGCGGAGGTGAAGAGATAACCAAGGAAGATTCCTCCCTTAAGACACTCAAGACAGAGAAGATACTGGTGATGTTGTTGATTATACTATGGATATTTTTGAAAGAATAAACACTACCTTTCCATCTTATCATCTTCATCATCATCATCTTCCACAACTACTGAAGGGACCTTCCTAACAATGGCAGATCTTGATCCCCCAGAGAATGGTACCTTTAATTTCCCCATTCCTGACCAAGCTAGAGTTGCTGTGCTAAAAAATATTCCACCATCAATATTACGAATATTTAATGGCTTGGTAACTAAGGAACTAGATACCTTCCTCTTTGAGTTTGATGTTTTGTGTAGAAGTTATGATTATACTTTTGATACCCACCAACTCAACCTCTTTCCAGGTACTCTTAAGGATGTTTCCCTTAGATGGTTTATGGGGCTTGGCAGGGATGTTGTTCTAGATTGGGACACAATGAAGATGAAGTTATTGGAAAAATACAAGGACTATTGTAGAGAATTAGACCAAAGAAAAGATGGTATTTTCTCAATGTCTCAAAAAGAGGATGATCCATTGGAAGATTATATCAAAAGATTTCAATTTTCTTTGAAGAAGAACCCGGTATGTGCAGGATCATCATGGAAAAAACAAGCCCTTAAGTGGCAAAAAATTCAGAAAAAATAGAGTTAGGAAACTTGACGTAAAAATTTGAATAAGTTATCTATATTATTTCAAAAATATGTAAGAATAGAATCTATGGAAAATTTAATTTAGTTTCTAAACTACTAGGTTTATTTAAAAAAAATAAAAATCTACTTCGTGAAATTTTGAAATTTCATGCAGTAGCACTTAAATTTCAGAGAAAAAATAAGAAGTAGGTGTTTTTCTGACCACCCTAACCACAATAAAATGATAATATTTTAGATATAAGTAGAGGACTCATGTCCCGATGTGATACATATTTTTTTGTAATTTTTTTCCAAGTAAATAATTAATTATGATTTTTTTATTACAAATTTTAAAAAATATAAAAAAATCGTATGTCTCACCACCTTAACTTGGTCAAAACTTCATGAAATTCAATAAAAAACTTTAATCCTATAGTATGCAAAGCATATAATGTGACACATGTTTCAGATTCAAAAAATGTGATATCGTTTGAAAGCTATAGATGTTTTTCAATCAGCCTATCAATCAGGACTTTAGTCATAATTCAAATAGAAAATGAATAATAATTATTTATTAAATTCAAATTAAAGTATAATTTATATTGGTGGAAAGTTGATAATCTCCTTTAAAAACCCTTTTTGTTTCATCAATTTTGGGTAAAAAAAAAGTCATCACCCACATATCCATCATATCACCACTTTTTGGCCCATCATGATCCTGCACATACCCACCCATAGCATAAATTGTTAGAGGAATCCATTAAATTGGTATTTTTAAGGGGGATTAATGAAGAATGTATGGATCTCTCAAACTTATTGAGGGAGAAGATATTTCTATAGGTCCATTTGAAGACATTTGTAAAGTTTGTAGGAAATATTCTAGGACTCTTTCCAGAAATCCAAGAGGGGAGAGGTCATCCATCACAAGTAAGTCCTCTAATGGGATTTCCAAAGTTGAAATCAATAAATTAGTGTACAACATGAAGTAGGATATAATTAGTCATCTAGAAACATAGTTGGACACCCTCCATATCAAGAAGAATCAAGAGGAAGAAGAAGCCATGCTCACTGAGTACTACCCTAAATGTAGGTAGAGGAAAGCCAATTGTAAGTAGAAATCAGTGGCCAGTATCCAACAAGAAAAGATTGAGAAATTAGATTTCCAAAAAATTTAAGGAGATGATGGACAAATCTTCTACATAGCACAAAGGAGGACATGACAACAAAGACAAGGTATGCCACTAGAACCCCTTAGTTTTAATCTGTCTTTCCATTTAAGCAATCAAAACTTTCTTGCATGGAACACTCAACCCTAGCAAACAAATCAGAACCAGTGGCAGATTCCTCAACAATGGCCACAAGCCCAACCAAAATGGAACCAATAGCTAAACTCATGGCCACAACAAAACTTTCAGGGTTCCAACTACAATCCATAATGGCCAACCCAACATAATCAATGGCAGCCTCAATGGCAGAAAGGTCAAGCATGGAAAAAAAATATGAATTACCAACAGCCTATGCTACCTCCTCCACCTCAGCAGCAAGCTCTAATGCCTCCATCAAATCCTCAGTGCTATCCACCTAGACCATCACAAATACCCACCCAACTTGCACCAAACCCTAACACTAAGCATGTTCAACAAGTTTATACTAACAAGGCTATCCAATACCCCACTTATGGGGTCAAGGTGAGTGACCTCCATCTCAGATCAAGGAAGCAGCTTGTAGGACCTTCATCTCCCAAATTTATAGAACCCACAAAGGAAGCCTTAGATAACCCACCTCTGGAATCTGAGTCCAATCAAGGGCTCCAGACTACATCACATCTGAAGCCTCCATTCCCTGAACATTAAAAGATTAATCTTCTAAGCTTGTTGTTCGACTGTGATTAGGTCCCATTACTTTAGAAGATAAACCATCAACATATTGATGGGGCAATGTTCAAGGCTATTTGCAATAGAAGGTGACTTGACTATCTCTTAGATTTTCTATATTTTTAGATCAACTAAAATTAATTTTAACCTAAGGCCATTTAACTATTTAACTAGAAAGTAATTCATCTAAAAAGCTGGAAAGTATTTAAACTAGAAAGCACAAGATAATTAATCTAGAAAGCATGATAACTAAACTAAGAAGCATGTAAACTGCAAAAGTAGAAAAACATGTAAATAATCCATGGAACATCTCATTAATAACAGTAATAGTTCTAACAGTTAACAAAAAGTAACTATGGAAATAAAAATAGTGGGTGCTTCAAAACTTCAAACTCTAAGATGACAGACTTAATTACTATCTACAAAATTAACATGAAAAATGACTACACTCATAATTATTATCCATGCAATAAAAATGATAGATTTATTTAAAGGAAAGTACTCATCTATTTAATCTATCATCCCTTGAGTGGCCAGCTTGCAGGTTCCTACGTTCTCAGGTCATATGCACAATGTAACCGAAAGCTCTTCCATTAAAATTAATCTTCATCCATAATTTCAACAACTCAGAGATTGATATGCAATATTTTATTTATTCATATATATTCAGAAAGTATGCCAACAACATAACCGTACTATTTTGCCTCCTTTTTACTTCTAGAGATTACATATTTATAAAAAACTTCTAACTAAATCCTATATTTTAGATGGTTTAGATTACCATTGAAAAAGTCTGTAACAGATTTTAAACAAACTGTATGTCTTTAAATGCCCATTACATAAATATTAAAGAGGCAAGAGTTGAGCCATGAAGTCTTAAAATTTAAAACATAACAAAAATTTAACTAAAAGAAATTATGATTTCAGTCCATCATCCTAAAGTTTTGAAGCATGTTCGCAGCAAATGTCTTTAATCTATTCTATAGATCGTGCTAGTTGAATGCTTTTGACTGCTATATGATGACTGATTATTACCCTACAAAACACTTAAAACTACCCATTAAATCAGTATTGGCAAGATATTTCAATAAATCACAAGAAATAAAGTTTGTACTATTTTTCTCAAAAGGTAAGCAATTATTATGCCTAAAGTTTAATTAATCAGTAGAGAATAAGTATTTTACATATGTAAGGAAGGGTTTTATTATGTTATCATGATGAGGTTATTTTTACCTCATCACTTACTCCCCTTCCTAATTTCTGGCAGATCCTCCCGCCCTTTGATGTGACCCCTGCCCTCCTTCTCTGTTCAATTCTTCATATTCAACACTAATATCATACAAATTATTTGTTGTTTTATCTAACTTTTCAAGTTCGTATAGGAAGCCTTGATGATAAGTAACCCTCATTTTCCACATGTTGAAGACTCCATTATCTCGATTTGTATTAATATGAATAGAAGGTGGTGGTGAAAGAAACAGGGGAGGTCTTTACCTCATCCCTATCCAATCTGTTCTGAGGTCTTTTAAGATTTTGGTGAAGGCATCTTCTCTTTTGTATGACCATTTGATGTTAAGAGGGGAGATCACTTCTCTTTTCTTCAAGTATACTGGTAGTGGGGTGTATCTCTCTTCACAGGCATGCCAAGCCTTGCCAATCATTTTTGGCCCCTATTCTCTGAAATGATTGTAACATAGGCGGAGGTTATCATCATATCTCTACTTCATAGTTTCTTCAGTTTCAATAGCTAAAAAAATTTCTTTGAAAGCTACAGGCTTCCTATTGGGGTATCTCATATGAAGACCCACATTCTTCTTTGCTTGAGAGTATTCTCTAGTGCGCTCTTGCCAATAAACCTGATTGCGCATAGTAGATAACAAAGATCTCAATTGTACTTCTCCAACAAAAAGGTTAATAAAGAAATCAATATGTGTTTCCATCAGTAAATTGTGAACAAAGAATTCACATAACATGTGTTGTTGCTTAGAAGTTGATTCTAAAAATACTTTAACAAATTCATGATCATTAGGGTCATGTGGTTGGTTATGATAGATTCTCAACAATTTCCATCTTAACAATTGTTCATTTAAAAACATAGAATATAGCCTTGATGGTCTCCTACATGCTAATAGAAATTCTCCTATTTGGCATGCATCTTAGTTTTCCCTATAGACCCTATCAAATGACTCTTTTAGCAGTAACAACTCCTTTTTCAACCTGATATTCTCAATCCTAGCATAACTCAAGAAATAACATCTTTCCATCCACTTCATTAATAATGGGGGAATTAGGACTAGGAACCATTCCATTACAGTTGGTTCAGTCTGAGTTCCTTTTGATTCCATTATTGGTTTATTGGTGCTTTCTTGCAAATCTTGTTCTAGTTCCACAATCTTACTGAGAGAAACATTTAATTCTTCATTCTGTTTGTTCTTTTCCTCTTCAAAATCTTGAAATAACTGCATAAAATTGTTTTTCAAACTTTCAATTTTTTTATCCTTATCAGAAAGATTAACAATATATGTCTTATTCTCTTGATTCCATCCTTGAATTTGTACCTGAAATTCATTAATAAATGTATCCTTCTTTTCTATCTGCAATTTCAAATTTTGAATCTCCTGATCTCTTTTTCCTATTATAGTAATGTGTACTGCTATTTCCTCTTTTTGTTGTACAATATGTTCTTCATTTTTTTTCAATTGATTTCTTAACTCATTGATTTCCAATTTCATTTTTTCTAACCTTGCATTAACACTATCATTTTTAGTCATTTCAATAACTTTATTTACAATGGAAGACAAATTTTCTAAAACATTATCCTCAACTTCCATAAAAGGTGGAGATTGTTCCCTCTCTTCTTTATGTATTTCTTCAGCAGGGGCCTCTTCCTCTTGTCCTATGTGGGGAGGTATTTATTCTCCTTCTACCCGTGGAGACTAAAAAAATTGATCCCTTGTTTCTATTATTTCCACATTATCAGTGGGGTCCTTAGTTTCTATTGACTTTTCCTATTTTCTAGACTCCTTTTTCTTTGAAACACTCCCTATGTGTTGAACTGAGGTTTCTATAGACTCAGAGGAAAATCTCTTGCTTCTCCTTAAGGGAGGAGTGTTCTGAAAAGTAACAATTGACCTTCTTTTCCTCTTCCTAGCGGGAACTCTTTTTACATTTTGTATGAATAATTTCAACATCCCTTGAGTGTTCTGGGGTTTTCAATTCATTGGCTAGAGGTTCTGACGCTTCATCACTGAGGGTTGTGGGAATTTCAGCTTCAGGAGCTCTTGAGGTCTCAAGGGAAGTTCCTCTGGAAGGTGTGTTGGAGTGAAAATACACTGAGAGGGGGGGGGGGTGAATCAATGTTTATTAATTCTTTAGCAAATTTAACTGAAACTGAAAAGAACCATACATATGTTCTCATTTATCAATGATAGTATCATTCATGTATTCAAATGCAATCATATAAATTGAAATGAATAGTGTAACATTGAATTTTAAAGTAGTAAAGCACTGAAGCAAATGAATCACAGAGACACAAATAGACAAAAGATATGCCGAGTGGAAAACCACTCCTGAACCTGCTGCCTTTTTCAGGCTTTCATTTCAATAATTATTTTGACAATGGTTGATTTATGAGCACCGACTCAAGGAGCACCAACCCCTCTATTTAGAGACACCAATCTCAAGCAGAACCAACCCCTTTTGTTTTTTTCAAAAGAACATACAATGATACAGAGGATCTCTCTGTTTCTCTTGATTTCTATCAAGTGCCTCTTGATAGACAATGTGTAGAACGCTCAAAAGTCAAGAATGACTCTTCAGTGTTCCACCCATTATCAAGCCTTAAGACAGCTTGAGGAAAATCTTATTACAGTCACAATACAACTTCTCATCAAACTGTATTACAGTGATATATCTTTTCTTTTTCTCACTCTCTGTTTTTCAATCTTTCATAATACAGAATAGACAACACACTGTGTTTTCCAAATTTTCAGCATCAAGTTAAGAATACACTCTCACATCTCTTAATAGGACTGCACTGCTTTCATATTAGGTTTTTCTGACATGATAGAGCCCTAATCTCTCTATTTTCCACAAGTTACAGATTACATCAAACTTTACACCTTTCTGTTACAGCTAAAACTATTACTTTCAGATAAATGAAGAGGTGACCTTTTTACTATTTTTACATCTTTGACAAGTTACAGTTCAGGTAATACAGAGGTCGGTTTTATAGAATATTTTCTTCCAAGTATGACAAGAAAGGTAGCATGTAAAATATAGAAATGACAGACCCCTATCCTATCGAGCAGACTGTAAGGGTAGAGCTTGACTAGTAATAGTATCAAGACATGCATGAGAGCCTGAATAATACCATCTGAAAAAGTAACAGCAAGAAGTAACTGTAAGTATAATTTTAGCAATTGAAACCTCATACAGAATATACCTAGAAGCAATTACCCATGAACCCAGATGAAGCTGAGAGGATATTTCATGAACAATACCCAGTATAGTAGCTACAATTTTTAAGAAACTGAAACAACAATGCTCAATAACCGAAATCATTATGATGTCAAACTGAAAAAATAAATTGAATCATTTAAGAATAGTTACCAATGACTTCAAGAGTAAAACTGAGAAAATTCTTTTGGATTCACAAATACCCACTATCCAAAACAAAATGAATCACAAAAACTTATATGATGACCTTCAGAAGATGCAACCAAGAAATGTTATAAATGAACCCAAATGATAAACTGATCTAGTTTGAGAGTATTTTGATTTTCCCATAACCATAAATTATAAACCCTTTAAAACTGTCATGATAATCTCTAAAAGATTGCAGTCACGTTTTAAAACCAATCATTTCAAACTTTTCTCTTCAAAGGAATGGGCATTTTTCATTATTCATTTAGCATAAGAGAGAAAGACTTAGCTCGTAATCATCTTGCTTGTTAAGTAATGGATCTGAACAAAAAACTGAAAGAGTAATACCTGTGAGAACCAAAAATGCATTTTCCATGAGAGATTTACCAGGTCTACAAAGAGACAGAGCAACTTGAGCTCTTTCCCCATTCAAGCTTCCAACTGATGGCCAAAAATCGACAGGAGAAACGACCGTTGTCATGGTCTTCCAATGTTACCAATACATTGTCAAAGATTAGTGAAGTAGCAAGAACAATGAAACAATTGTGAGATACCCAACTTAATGATGGCAGCCAGTAGGGTTCCAAACCCTCAAACAATGAAGCAACGATTTGCCCTACTTTCCATACAAATTCCTTTATCAAGAATGATTTAATTTTGGAGTCTAAGAGGACAGTTAATGTTAAGTAAAAAAATCATGATAATCTTTGAAATCCATGGGCAGATTAAGATCAATATGCCGACCAAAACACAAACTAAATCATTTACCAATTTGCCAAGTAAACTGCCCATAATAATGCCTTGAAAAATTATTTTTATAAGACCACATTACTCACACATGTCGATTTCAAAAGACATGATATTTTCCAATGATCAAAGCTTAGTCACATCCAACGTGACATAAAAAATTTAATCAAACCTTTTATACCTACAGTCGGCCTTGAGGCCCGATATAAATGTCAACCAATAAACCCAAGACAAATGCAAATAGGAGATCAAATTTGAATGCCTTTACCCAAAGGATGATTTGCCAAAAAATCAATACCATATGCAAAATAATGGACTAAGTAAATCTATTTTCAAAGCCCAACAACAATATAATATCCAATGCCTTAAGAAGTGTAATAAAGGCTAGATATTATGCAAGATTCTAAATGCCATTCTCCCATACCAAATACCATAACCAAATGAAGAAGGAATGATCAAAGTGTATCTCAAAGGCCATAAACACAATGATGATCAAACCCCTATAATTTTCCAAAAGATGAATACTGAGTGCTCAAAACATTAACAAGGTTGTTCCTCAAACCCATGCCACTAACTGAAAATAGAGAAATATACCTTTGACGAATATCAAGATGGTTGTAACTGATCAAGCAAAATTAATCAACCTATAAAAGAACTGATCATGCCAATCACTTGTAATCAAGTGAAATACTGAAGCACAAATGTTAAACCAGAAACATATCACCTAATCAATGAAACAAAGAGCCAGTAACCAGAATGCCTTAACCTAGATATGTACATGGAGTTAAACGATCAGTACCACCATATTTAATGAAGTAATCAATGAAGTAAATGTGCCAATTAGAAAAGTAGATCAACTGAGAAGGTAACCACCAGGATGCCAGGGTATCACAAATTGACATGAAGGAAAAATAGCACAAGAGGGATTCAACAAACTCCCCCTTTGTCCTTGATGGAAAAACTGAGCCACCAAGACAAATAATGAGCTGTAACCGAATGCACATAATTCTCCCCATTTTTGACACAAGGATAAAGGGAAGAAAAGGAAGATAAACCAAAATTGTAAACAAACTGCAGAAATAACCTTTGAGCAGCAAAGAATGAGCTGCAGGAAGAGCTAACCAACTCCCCCTATCAATGAGATAGACTGATTAAGATAACAGAGATTGAGAGAGAACTCCCAATCTAGACCGAAGTCTTTCAAAAATATATTTAGCCAATGGTTTTGTAAAAATATCAGCAACTTGTACTTGTGTAGGAACATATTGCACATATACCTCATTAGCCAGCACCTTTTCACGAAGAAAATGAAATTTTATAGCTATATGTTTAGTTCGAGAGTGCATAACTGGATTTTTTGAGATATTGATTGCACTAGTATTATCACATAGAATAGTAATAGGTTTTGGAATCTCAATACCCATATCTGATAATGTTTATGACATCTAAATTACCTAAGTGCAGTAAGAAGTGGGAGCTATATATTTTTATTCAGCAATAGAGAGTGAAACAAATTCTTGCTTTTTGCTATGCCAAGCCACTAAACGATCACCAAGAAAGAAGGCAACACTACTGGTGCTTTTCCTGTCATCCAGACAACCTGCCCAGTCAGAATCAGTATATGCTACTAAAGAGAAATCATTGCTTCTGGGATACCAAAGCCCATAATCAATTGTGCCTTGAACATATTTAAGAATCCTTCTCATAGCATTGATGTGAGATTCCTTAAGAGATGCCTTAAATCGAGCAACCATGCAAACAACTTGCATTATATCAGGTCTTGAGGTTGTTAGATATAATAATCTGCCTATCATTGACCTATAGTCAATTGGGTTGATAGCAGGGGAGTCATTGACCTTGCTAAGTTTACAACTAGTAGCCATTGGAGTGCTTACAGGATGACTTTCATCCATTTTAAACCTTTTTAACATTTCTTTTGCATATCTTGCTTGAGATAAAAAGATGCCAAATTCAAGCTGTGAAATCTGAAGACCTAAGAAGAATAACAATTCTCCCAACATAGACATTTTGAATTCAGATTCCATGATTTGTGAGAATTTTTTACTCAAGGCAATATTGTTGCAACCAAAAATGGTGTCATCGACATAAATTTCAACAACAAGAATATTAGATCCTTCAATTTTATCATACAGATTGTTGTCTACTCCTCCTCTAATGAAACCTTTTGATAGTAAGTGACTGTCCAATCTGGAGTACCAAGCTCTAGGAGCTTGTTTTAGGCCATATAGAGCCTTTTTTAGCCTGTAGACATGATTGGGTTTGTTTTTACAGGTAAACCCTTCAAGCTGTTCTATGTAAACTTCTTATAAGTATCCATTCTATATATAGTGAAATTTTTGAAAACAAAATATGCCAAGAAAATTCTAATTGATTCAAGCCTAGCAACTGGAGCAAAGTTTTCATCGAAATAAATACCTTCTTGCTGAGCATATCCTTTTTAGACATATCTAGCCTTGTTGCAAACAACATGACCATTTTCATCATGTTTATTTCTAAAGATCCACTTGCCTCCTATGACATTTTTGTCATTTGGTCTTGGGACTAGATCCCAAGTCTGTTTTTTCAATTTGATCAATTTCTTCCTGCATTGCATTAAGCCAACATTCATCAGTTAGAGCTTCATCAAATTCTTTTGGCTTAAACTGAGTGATTAAACAGAAAGCAGTAAGCTCGGCTATGTGAGATTTTTCATCATAGTTAACTATTCCTTTCCTTGTTTGAACTCCTGCTGATTTATCTCCTATAATCTGATCCTTAGGATCGTTTTTAGCAAGAGATTTTGAAGGAATTTTAGTTTCACATTTTTCTAAGTTGATTTCAGCATCTTCATATTTTGCTTCAACTAGTTTAGGACTTGCTGGTTTTGTTTTAGGCTTTGCAGTTTCAAAACCTTCAGAAATTATATCAAGTTCAAATTTGTCCTCTTCATCATCCTACATAGGTTCAACATCTAAAAGCAGATTTTCATCAAATTTGACATTAACTGATTCAACGATTTTGTTCAGCCTATTGTTAAAGCATTTAAAGGCTTTGCTGTGAGTAGAGTATCCTAAGAAAATACCTTCATCTATTTTAGATTGAAAACTGCCTAATTTTTCATCATCTCTCTTGATAAAACACTTGCAGCCAAATATTCTGAAATATTTAATTGAGGCATATTTTCCATACCACAGTTCATATGGAGTGAAATTTGATTTCACTCTGATCTGGAATCTATTCAAAATGTAGATAGTTGTATGAACAACTTCTTTCCAGTACATGTTTGGTAGATTTGCTTCATTCAACATAGTTCTTGTCGTCTCTTTTATAGTCCTATTCTTTCTCTCAACTACCCCGTTCTGTTGGGGTGTTCTGGCAGCAACATACTGTCTTTTTATGCCATGTTTGTCACAATATTCTATGAATTCTTGTGAGGTGAATTCACCACCTTTGTTAGATCTTAAACATTTCAGTTTTAAATCTGACTTTCTTTCTACCAGTTTTCTAAAAAATTTAAAATGTTCAAAAGCTTTTGATTTATTCTTGAGAAAGGTAACCCATACCATTAGAGAGTAGTCATCAACAAACAACATGAAATATTTCTCACCATTGATGGACCTAGTCCTTGTAGGACCACATAAGTCAGTATGAACAATTTGCAGAGGCTTAGTAGAGAAGTGTTCCTTGGATTTAAAGCTTACCTTAGTTTTCTTTACTTTGAGACATTCTTTACAAACAACGTTGTCAGGTTTTCTAAGAATGGGCAGACCTCTTACTTTCTGATTTTTGCTAATTCTGACCATATTGTCAAAATTAATGTGGCCTAGTCTCTTGTGCCACAACCAACTTTCTTCAACATGACTCATTAAGCATATTCCTTGATTATTTTCATGTCCAAAGGTGTCCAGTAAGCTGTAGACATTTCCCTTGGTCCTTCTTCCAGCAGCAATAGCTTTACCAGACTAGTTTTTAATTTCACATCCTTGTGAAGTGAATAGGACTTGATAGCCACTGTCATAGATTTGACTGACACTCAGAAGGTTTTGTTTTAATCCTTCTACATAGTATACATTGTAGATAGGAGTGTCTTCATTCAAAAAAAGAGATCCTCTACATTTGATTTGAATTCCAGAGTTGTCTCCAAACTTTACATATCCACCAACATAGTCTTCTAGATTTGTAAATTTTCCTTTGTCACCAGTCATGTGGTTTGAACAACCACTTTCCAGAACCCATAAGTCCTTTTTCTTTGAGTGGAAAGTAGTTTGAACAAGCATAGTCTGTTCAATGTTGTTAACAACTTTGGGTTTCTAGACTTTCATAGTTTTTAGCTGTTTATTCTGCTGATCAACATTGCATTGCTTAGCAGAATGACCCAAATATTTGCATGTGAAACATCTAATCTATCTTGCAAAATCTTGATTCTTCCTAAAGCCAAATCTAGGAGCTCTAGAATTCATAAATCTACATGAGTTAACTTTGTGACCAAATTTATTGTAGTAGTAACAATACCCATAAAAGAGAGGGTAGGAGTTGTAAACCAGTCTGTTGCTCCTAAAAGGATGAATATGATCCTTGACAAAATCAGGATGTTTGATTTCAGGGCTTTTGTTTCTAGCCACAACATTGTCATTTGCACTGTTATTTGAACATTCACCTTTCACATAACCAATTCTTGTTTTATCATTGTTCAGTTTCTGTTTACTGAGCATGTCATTCAATTTAAGAGTGCTTTCATATTTCTCAATAGTTTTCCTGAGATCTACAATCTCATGTTCAATTTTTTGAATTTCTTGGTCTTTAAAACTTATGCCAATGCGAAGACAATCTTCAACTCTCTTGGATTCTTCAAGTTGAGTTTTTAATGAAATTATCTCAATATTTATGAGTTGCTCTTGTGAACTATCTTGAATAGTATTTTTTTTCTTGAGCACACATTTGTTTTTTAAGTTTTCTCAGCTCTTTTAGAGCACATTTCAGCTCTCCTTCATAATCCACTTCACCTTCTTTAGCATCATTGTTGTTAGTTTCATCTTGCTGAATGATTTCAGCTATGAATAGATTTTCATTCTCTTCATCTAAAGAATCTTCAGATTCAAAGTCTGTCTCATTTTTGCTGAATAGGCTTTTCTTCTTTTTGAAATTGAATTTATGTTTGGGTATATAAGCCTTTTTCTTGGCAAATTTCTCAGATTTTTCGTTATCACTGTTTGTGTCACCATAGGGGCACTTTACAGCAAAGTGGCCTATTTTGCCACAGTTAAAGCATTTGAAGGGAAGTTTTCCCTTATACTTTCTAGAACCCTTTTTGAGTTTCCTCACAAAGTGGGATTCTTTAGAATCAAAAAATTATGATTCGAAGAGCTCATCCCTTTCTTTCCTTTCAGCATTAAATGCTACTTCTTTTTTAGTGGTGTTGTTTTTACTAATCCTCATTTCATAGGCATTCAGAGTGCCTTGTAGACTATCAAGGGTAAGCTAGGTAAAGTGTTTCTTCTCTTCTAGAGTAACGACCTTAGCTTCAAATTTTTTTGGTAAGGTTCTGATGACCTTGGTTACAACATCAAACTCCTTGACTTCTTCTCCTAGACCCTTCATGGCATTTACTATTTCATCAACTCTCAATCGTCCCTCATTTTTAATTCTTCAAACTAATGTTTAAAAGTGAGGACTTTAGACTATTTTACCTTTTCATTTCCTTGATAGATAGTTTCAATTCTAGTCCAGATTTCCCTAGTAGAATTACAGTGCATGACTTTGATGAAGACATCTTTAGTCAGAGCACACAGAAGAGCATGCTTTTCTCTTGCATTGGTTTCAAATCTTTTCTTTTCATCAGAAGTAGTTGGAAAAGTAGCTGGTACAGTGTACCCAGACAATACTATGCTCCAGACATCAAGGTCAATAGAAGTTAAATAAGTCTCCATTCCAATTTTCTAGAATACATAATTAGTTCCATCAAATAATCGAGCTCTAGTCATGGAAGTACCTTCATGAGCTTGAGACATTTTGAATAGACTCCAAGTCCAGAATCAATCCTAGGTTGGAAGGACCTATCAGAGGACCTAGGCTCTGATACCAATTGTTGGAGTGAAAATACACTGAGAGGGGGGGGTGAATTAGTTTTTATAACTTCTTTAACATTTTAACTGAAACTGAAACTAAAAAGAACCATACATATGTTCTCATTTATCAATCATAGTATCATTCATGTATTCGAATGCAATCATATAAACTGAAATGAGTAGTGTAACATTGAATTTTAAAGAAGTAAAGAACTGAATCAAATGAATCATAGAGACACAAATAGACACAAGATATGCCAAGTGGAAAACCCTCCTGGGGTAGAAAAACCACTCCTGAATCTGTTGCCTTTTTTAGGCTTTCATTTCAAAAATTATTTTGACAATGCCTCAATGGCTGATTTCTGAGCACCGACTCAAGGAGCACCAACCCCTCTGTTTAGAGACACCAATCTCAAGGAGAACCAAACCCTTTTGTGTTTTTCAAAATAACATACAATGATATAGAGGATCTCTCTGTTTCTCTTGATTTCTGTCAAGTGCCTCTTGACAGACAATGTGTAGAACGCTCAAAAGTCAAGAATGATGCTTCAGTGTTCCACCCATTATCAAGCCTTAAGACAGCTTGATGAAAATCTTATTACACTCACAATACAACTTCTCATCAAACTGTATTACAGTGATATATCTTTCCTTTTTCTCACTCTCTGTTTTTCAATCTTTCATAATAAAGAATAGACAACACATTGTGTTTTCCAAATTTCAGCATCAAGTTAAGAATACACTCTCACATCTCTTAATAGGACTGCATTGCTTTCATTTTAGGTTTTTCTAACATGATAGAGCCCTAATATCTCTTTTTTCCACAAATTACAAATTACATCATAGTTTACACCTTTCGATTACAGCTAAAACTGTTACTTTCAGATAAATGAAGAGGTGACCTTTTTACTGTTTTTACATCTTTGACAAGTTACAGTTTAGGTAATACATATGTCGGTTTTGTAGAATATTTTCTTTCAAGCATGAAAAGAAAGTTAGTATGTAAAATATAGAAGTGACAGACCCCTATCCTATCAAGCAGACTACAAGGGCAGACCTTGACCAGTAACAATATCAAGACATGCATGAGAGCTTGAATAATACCCTCTAAAAAAGTAACTGTAAGTATAATTTTAGCAATTGAAACCTCATACAAAATATACCCAGAAGCAGTTACCCACGAACCCAGATGAAGTTGAGAGGATATTTCATGAAGAGTACCCAGTATAGTAACTGCAATTTTTAAGAAATTGAAACAACAATGCTCAATAACCAAAATCATTATGATGTCAAACTGAAACAACAAGCTGAATCATTTAAGAATGGTTACCAACAACTTCAAGAGTGAAACTAGGAAGATTCTTTTGGATTCACAAATACCCACTATCCAAAACAAAACGAATCACAAAAACTTATATGATGACCTTCAGAAGATGCAGCCAAGAAACGTTATAAATGAACCCAAATGATAAAGTGATCTAGTTTGAGAGTATTTTGATTTTCCCATAACAAAAATTATAAACCCTTTAAAACTGTCATGATAATCTCTAAAAGATTGCAATCACATTTTAAAACCAATCATTTCAAAATTTTCTCTTCAAAGGAATGGACGTTTTTCATTATTCATTTTGCATAAGAAAGAAAGACTTAGCTTGTAATCATCTTTCTTGTTAAGTAACATATTTGAACAACAAAATGAAAGAGTAATACCTGTGAGAACCAGAAAAGAATTTCCCATGAGTGATTTACTAGGTCTGCGAAGAGACAGAGCAACTCAAGGTCTTTCCCCATTAGAGCTTCCAACTGATGGCCAAAAACTGATAGGAGAAATGACCATTTTCATGGTCTTCCAATGTTACCAATACATTGTCAAAGATTAGTGAAGCAACAAAAATAACAGTGAAACGATTGTGAGATACCCAACTCAATGATGGCGGCTAGTAGGGTTCCAAACCCTCAAAGAATGAAGCAGCGATTTTCCCTACTTTCCACATGAATTCCTTTACCAAGAATGATAAAATTTTGGAGTCTGAGAGGACAATTAATGTTAATTCAAAAACTCATGATAATCTTTGAAATCCACGGGCAGATTAAGATCAATATGCCGACCAAAACACAAACTAAATCATTTACCAATTTGCCAAGTAAACTGTCGACATAATAATACCTTGAAAAATTATCTTGATAAGACCACATTACTCACACATGTTGATTTCAAAAGACATGATATTTTCCAATGATCAAAGCTTAGTCATGTCCAATGTGACATAAAAAAATTAATCAAACCTTTTATACCTATAGCCAGCCTTGAGGCCCAATATAAATGTCAACCAATAAACCCAAGACAAATGCAAATAGGAGATCGAATTTGAATGCCTTTACCCAAAGGTCGATTTGCCAAAAAATCAATACCATATGCAAAATAATGGACTAAGTAAATCTCTTTTTCAAAGCCCAACAACAAAATAATATCCAATTCCTTAAGAAATGTAATAAAGGCTAGATATTATTCAAGATTCTGAATGCCATTCTCCCATACCAAATACCATAATCGAATGAAGAAGGAATGATCAAAGTGTATCTCAAAGGCCATAAACACAATGATGATCAAACCCCTATAATTTTCCAAAAGATGAATACTGATTTCTCAAAACATTAACAGGGATTTTCCTCAAACCCATGCCACTGACTGAAAATAGAGAAATATACCTTTGACGAATATCAAGATGGTTGTAACTGATCAAGCAAAATTAATCAACCTATAAAAGAACTGATCATGCCAATCACTTGTAATCAAGTGAAATACTAAAGCACAAAGGTTAAACCAGAAACATATCACCTGATCAATGAAACAAAGAGCCAGTAACCAGAATGCCTTAACCTAGATCTGCACATGGAGTTAAACGATCAGTACCACCATATATAATATAATCAATGAAGTAAATGTGCTAATCAAAAAAGCAGATCAACTGAGAAGGTAACCACCAGGATGCCAGAGTATCACAAATTGACATCAAGGACAAAATAG
>CM021107.1:62027438-62201717 GCA_007115665.2 Sequoiadendron giganteum | reverse complement strand
AAATGGCTCTTTGGAAAGTTGCAAGGGCATTACAAAGTCCAAAGGGAAGAACATGATATGAAAATTTTCCCCATGGACAAGTAAACATCATCTTATCATGGTCTTCTGGTGCTACTTGAATCTAGTTGTAACCACTAAATTTGTCTAAAAAGGAGAAATATTTTCTCCTAGCCAAATTGTCTAGAACCTGGTCTACAAATGGCAGGGGAAAATAATCTCGGTGAGTGGCTTTGTTAAGTTCTATGTAATCTATGCACACTCTCCAATTCTTGTTTTTATTTGGCACTATAGCTAGAGTTGAAACCCACTTACTGTGAGAAATGGGATAAATAAATCTCGCTTGAAGGATTTTCTCAATTTCAGTTTTGACAATATCTTTTAATGTAGGATTGAGTCTCCTTTGTGGCTGACATACTGGCCTTACATTAGGATCAATATAAATGTGATGCGTACAAACACTTGGGTGAATTTCCCTCATGTCTGTATAGTCCCAAGAAAAATCTTTAGACCTTTTCACCAAAACATTAAATAATCTATCCTCTTTTGATTTTGTCAGCCAACTATTGATGTTCAAGGTTTCTCCCGGCAGTAGCATAATTGTTTTTGTTCCTAGATGGGCGGAAGTGATAGTATGCATTGGTCATAAAAAGTTATTGAGAGGACAAATATGAGGTCTAATTTGGTGAAATATAGCAATGTCCTCAGAAATATGGTTAGTTCTGGGAATCATATTGGCCAAAGGGCAAGGCAATCCCATAGTAGTATATTCTTGTTCAATCCCATGTACATCGATTGGTTGTCCTAAAATTTATGGTGCATCCACCATTTTCTCATCACATGATCCTATGGAAAGGTGTGCTATATCGTTTACTAACTCATCCTCTAATTCTTCTCCATGTTGTTTAATAACTACCATGGCTAACAAGGCCAAATTGTCTTGACCATTAGACTCTTCTGGTTCATCAACCTAGACTTTGTTATATTCGGTGGGTTTAGTAGGAGGGTAAAAGAATAAATGTTTACTATACAGACCGCATGAAATGGTCATTCCTCCTTCTCTACAGTCGATTTTAGCTGTGATAGTGGAAAACCATGGTCTTCTAAGAATTATTGGATAATTGTCTTTGGGTGTAAGTGACTAAATTACCTGGAAGTGCACTGGATATTCCCAACCATCAAATTTGATAGGAATATTTTCAATAACACCATTAGGAATGGCTATGAAATGGTTTCCCATCTACAAGACTATGGTTGTGGGACATAAATTAGTGAGGCCTAATTTTTCCATCACATCCACAATCATTACATTAATGGCTGCTCCTAAATCCACTAATGCATTAGGTATTGCTACTTCATTAATCATGACAGTTATTAGTGGACTACCTGGATCATCATATTTTGGAGTAATGGTCTTTCTAGATAAAAATTTAGCTAAATAACCATCAATGTGCACAATATTTATTCTATTTGGTTTCCTCCCCGAAGTTTTAATGCACAATTGTTTGATCAGCTGGTTCAAATCTAGAATCTCCTTTATTGCTTGCAGCAAGGGAACCTCTATTTGTAGTTGTTTGATTTCTTGTATTAACACAATTTTAGAGGTCAAAGGAATTTCTGGAGTATCTTTTAGAATGGTCAGTTTCAGATGATCCAGAAATGGTGCTTGATTTTTCTCTTTTGGAGCGGTATCCTTCCTAAGATCAGTTGGAGATTGAACTCCCTCCTCCTAAGGTAAGTTGGAAGCTCTTGCTAACAATGGTGGTAGTGTAGTATATGTGACAACAGTTTGGTTGGGGTCTAGATATGGAGTGGCCTTTTCAAGAGTTTTGGGAGTAGTTTCATCCATAATTTATTCAATGGTTGGTGGTTGAAGTGTTTTACCAGAGTGCAACTGAACATTTCCACAATATATGGCATTAAGTCTGGTAACATTGTCTTGTTCAATGGAGTATACCGAAGTATTTTGTCAATTTTTCTTAGGATTGGGAGGTGGTTGCACTAGGATCTGAGGTTAAAATATTTTTTCACTCTATGGAGGATTCTAGGGTGGTGGTAGCATATTCTATTATTGATTCCTCTAAGGGCCAGTATAGAATTGATTCTATCCTTGGTTCTATTGAGGAGCAGTATGTTATGGATACCACTATTGTTGAGTTTGGTTTGGCCACTACTGAGTTCCCCATGATTGGTTCACCCATTCAGAGGGTCCCTAATAGGGAGCTCCCCAATTAGGTTTTTGAGGTGGTGGTTGAGGCCAAGATGGGGTCCATTGATTACTAGCCTAGTTGTTTTGGGGTCTCTAAGCAGGATTGGAATTCTGCCCATAAGAAAAATTTCCTCCTTGGCATTGATTTACCACATTTATTTCTTCCTCAACCTATGTAGTCCTTTTATTGGAATTCCTGAGATCAGTAAGAAGCTAACACTAGTTTGTAGGATGATTTTTCTCACAAAGTTGACAAACGGGAACCTTGTCTAGCGGACATTCTCGTAAAAGATGTTTATTTCGACAGCTTGGATAGTAGATGGACAAAATCTCAGGGTTGTGTGTCTTAGCTTGTATTCCATCTAGTGTAGTGTTCAATTGAACAAGTATGTTCATTTTGAGGTTCGCTATTTCTTCTCAGAGCTTGCCTATTTTGTTAGACCCTTTAAAAAGAGTAGTTTTATGGATTCCTCCTTGAGTATGTGAGAAATTCTAACACAACTCACATATGCCATCAAGGCCAAATTGAGACATGTTTCCTTTTCCCATTAGGTCAAGGCTTCTTCTTGCATCCTCATCGAGTCCCTTAAGAAATATAGTCTTGAGAATCTCAAGACTAATGGCCTCTCCTCCACATCATTTAGACAAGAAAATAAACCTGTCTAGATAATCCTCTAGACTCTCATCCTCATTTTTCCTATCTTTAAAGAACTCCTCCTTACAATCACTCACCCTACAATAGCTCTAGTATTTTTCTAGGAAAGAAGTCTCCATATCATCCCAAGACCTACTAGACTCAACAGCTAATCCCATAAACCAACACATGGCCACGTCCTTCAAAGTAGAAGGAAACAACTTCGGTTTTTGGTTATCATTTTTATAGTCATAAGTTTGATAGAGGAACTTAAATTCGAAAAGAAACTGGTCTGGGTCTTCCAAGTAAAAACCTCAGAAGGTTGGTAGGAAAGTTGGAGAGATGTTTTTCATTGTAGTATCATCATCTGCATCTAGAGCAATAGGATAAGTGAACGCTCGTGGTACTGAAGGATCACTTTTATTATGGTTAGCATCATTCCGATTAGCTTCAACCCTACGATCACCCATGATGTCCAGAGGAATGTGTTCCTCTTGGATAATTTCCTCAATGACGGGTTGTTCTATTGGATGATCTTCAGAAGAATAGTGAAAAGTCTCTAGTGGATTAGGCTCAAGTAATTCTTTAACATAGTGGTCTTCTGAGCCTTGGTCCTCCCTATGTATGATTGGAACATATTTTGGGGGGGTCTTTGGTATAAATTTTTTGTGAGGGCCTCTTTTCCTGACCATGTAGAAAAGAAAGCCGGAGGAGTATTTTGGGCCTAAAAGAGGTATTGAAGGTATCTCCTAATAACACTTAAAAAGAAAGTTGTCCCCGAAAATGACACCAAAAAGTGATAGGCTGTCATTAGGTCCCATTAATTTAGAAGATAAAACATCAATATATCGATCGGGCAGTGTTCAAGGCTATTTGCAATAGAAGGTGACTTGACTAATTCTCTTAGATTTTCTATATTTTTAGAGCAACTAAAATTAATTTTAATCTAAGGACGTTTAACTAGTTAACTGGAAAGTAATTCATCTATTTTTTTTGAAAGTCTTTAAACTAGAAAGCACAAGATAATTAATCTAGAAAGCATGATAACTAAACTACAAAACACATAAATAACTAAACTAAGAAGCATGTAAACTGCAAAAGTAGAAAAACATGTAAACAATCCATGGAACATCTCATTAATAATAGTAACAATTCTAACAGTTAATAGAAAGTAACTACGGAAATGAAAAAAAAATGGGTGCTCCGGAACTTTAGACTCTAAGATGACAGACTTAATTACTATCTCAGAATTAACATGAAAAATGACCACTCATAATTATTATCCATGCAATAAAAATGACAAAATTCTTTAAAGGAAAGTACTCATCTATTTAATCTATCATCTCTTGAGTGGCCAGCTCGTAGGTTCCTACGTTCTCAGGTCACATGCACAATGTAATTGAAATCTCTTCCGTTAAAAGTAATCTTCATCCATAATTTCAACAACTCAGAGATTGATATGCAATAGTTTCTTTATCCATATATATTTATAAAGTATGTCAACAACATAACTGTACTATTCTGCCTCCTTTTTACTTTTGGAGATTACATATTTATAAAAAGATTCTAACTAAATCCTATATTTCAGATGGTTCAGATTACCATTGAAAATTCTGTAACATATTTTAAACAAACTTTATGTCTTTGAATGCACATTACATAAATATTAAAGAGGCTCAAGTTGAGCCATAAAGTCTTAAACTTTAAAACATAACAGAAATTTAACTAAAATAAACTATGATTTCGGTCTATCATCCTAAAGTTCTAGAGCATGTTCACAGTGCATGTCTTTAATTTGTTCTAGAGCTCGTGCTGGTTGAACACTTTTGATTGTTGTATGATGACTGATTATTACCCTACAAAACACTTAAAACTACCCATTAAATCTGCATTGGCAAGATATTTCAATAAATCACAAGAAATAAAGTTTGTACTATTTTTCTCAAAAGATAAGCAATTATTATGCCTAAATTTTAATTAACCGGCAAAGAATAAGTATTTTTCATATGTGAGGAAGGTTTTTATTATGTTATCATGATGAGGTTATTTTTACATCATCACTAGTTGAAATATTTTAACATTAAAATCCCCTTAATCCAAGCTATCAAAGATATTCCCATCTATACTAAGACTGTTAGGGATCTCTACTTTAAAAATCTCGGAAGGAAAAGAAAGGACCCACAAACAATCCATGTTTTGGGTAACCTTGCTGATATCATATTAGGAAATATAATTGTTCCCAAATATACAGATCCCGGTAGTCCAGTAGTCGATGTTAAAATTAATGAGACTCTTATTATGAATACTTTGATAGACCTGCGTGTTGCAATTAATGTAATGAGAAAGGATGCCATGCAGCTACTACAGTTAGCCAACATTAGGCCTACTCAGATAGTTTTGAAATTAGCTAATAGGTCTGCAGTTAAGCCTGAAGGGGTTATTTAGGACTTGATCATTGCATTAGATTCTTGGGATTACCTTGTTGACTTTATAGTACTTCAGCCCAAAGTTAATCTTGTTGGTTATCCACTGATCCTTGGTTGACCTTGGTTAGCCACAAAAAATGCATTCATAGGCTATAGGCCAAGTAACATGATCATATCCAACAAAACCATAACCAAGAACCTAGTACTTTATCCACCAGTTCAGCCACATCAAAACCTTGAGCAGACCATTTGGCCACACCTGGATTATGATGACAACTACTCATTGTAGAATTTAATGACCATTGAATGTAGCCCCCTACTAGATACTCAAGATGATGATAATTTGATAGCTCATATCATACAAAATGATTGTGGAAGGCACCCACAATACCAAGGTTGTCTATCCAGCTTGCAAGATCCCTTAGAAAGCATAATACCTACTAGTTCCTCACAAGAGATATCCCAAATAATCCATACCTTGTTACCCCAACAATTCTTGCCAATAATACCTAGCCTTGATCTATCATCTATACAAGACATGTCTATGCAATTAGAGTTCAAGCCTGGAAAAATGTTGAATGTTAATAATGCATTGACTAATGAACAACAAAAATCCTTGCATGTTGTGCTATAAGCACATGCACAAGCTTGTGTATGGGATTATAGTGACATGAAAGGAATTGATCCTACCTTATACATGCAAAATATTTACAACAATGATGGCTACATATGCATAAGGCTTACATAGAGGCGCATGAATCCAACTCTCAGAGAGATTGTGAAAGTCGAACTGCAAAAGTTTTTGAATACAGGATTCATATACCCTATATCAAATAGTGAATGGGTTTCACCATTGTTCATAGTTCCCAAGAAGGGTGTTAAATGGAGAAATTGTGTTGACAATAGGGAACTAAATACCGCCACAAGGAAGGATCACTTTCCATTGCCATTCATTGACAAAGTTCTTGATTCTTTGGCAGGAAAGACATATTTCTCCTTTCTTGATGGTTTCAGTGGTTATAACCAAATTAATATTGCACCTCAAGATCAAGATAAGACCATGTTTACCTATCCCTAGGGTACCTATGCATATTTTTTTTTACCTTTTGGTTTGTGCAATGCTCCAACCACATTTCAGAGAGCAATGCTTAGTATTTTTTCTGATTTTGCACATGATAAAATGGAGATTTACATGGATGATTTCACCATATATGGTGAAACATTTGATAAGGCTTAGCAAAATTTACAAACAATCTTGAAAAGATGCACTAAAAACAATTTTATCATTGAGAAATGAAAAATGTTTTATGATGATGATAGAAGGCATTGTCTTGGGACATTTTATTTCTAGTGCAGGGATACAAGTTGACCCTAAGAAGATTGAGATTATATCTACACTGTCTGTCTTTTAGAAACAAAGGATTTGAGAAGCTTTATTGGACATGCAGGTTATTATAGGAGATTCATTCAAGATTATAATAAAATAGCTACCCCTTTGTTTACTTTGTTGACAAAGGATATTGAATTTGAGTGGAATCTAGACTATCATCAATCCTTTGAGAAGTTAAAAGAAAATTTGAATAATGCACCAGTTTTGAGAGGTCCAAATTGGACATTGCCATTTCACATTCACACTGATGCATCAAAATTTTCTATTGGAGTAGTCCTAGGAGAGAAAGAGGGAAATAAGGAGTATGCCATATATTATATCAGAAAAAATATACAAGGAGCATAATTGAACTACACTGTGACTGAGAAAGAAATGCTTGATGTTGTCTACGTTATTAGCAAGTTTAGACTCTACATTACTAGCTATCAAGTATTCATACACACAGACCATACAAAAATTAAATAATTGATGAATAAACCAGTGGTAGGTGGAAGACTTATAAGATGGTTATTGTTGCTGCAAGAATTTGACATAACAACAGTTGACAAGCCTAGAAAAGCTAATGTGGTTGTTGATTTCCTCTCTATATTTCCTACTCAATCAGCTGAAGGGGTGGTTGATGATTCTTTCCCTAATGAGCATCTATTTTCTCTAAATGTACACACCCCATGGTATGCTGATATAGCTAACTACTTGGTAACAGGGCAGATTCCAACTTACTTCTCTCCTAGGGAGAAAACACAGTTAGTTAATAAATGCTTCCCTTATTTGTGGATTTTTTTATTCTTATTCTACACTAGACCAGATAACATTATGAGAAGATGTATTAGGGAGGATGAAGTGTTTGATATAATGAAAGCCTTCCATGATGAACCTTGTGGTGGACATTTTTCAGCCAAGAGGAAAACTTTTAAAATCTTAATAATAGGATATTATTGGCCAACCCTTCACAAAGATTTTGTTTTTGATAAAATGGTAAAACGGGTTTTATAGGGACCCAAAACCACAAAGTTTACAAAATAGCGAAGAGAACACTAAAGTTCCACCAAAAAAATAGCTACCCAAGAAAAAACTAGCAGTAATCAAGCAAAAAAGACCAGAAGGGTCAGGAAAGAAGGGACAGCAGAGAAAGAACACAGAAAGCCCCAACCATTACTTCAGAGACCTAAGGACAGACTCTGTCTCCACCTCCATATCCTGCATATCTTTAACCCCCTTTTTAAAGGTTTGAACCATTTTCGGGGTTAGGGGGGCCTTGTGCTTCAAATTGGCACGGGTTCTTCTAGAAATGCCACCATCCATGTCCTGGCTTTTATCTTCTGTATCTTCCAGGTCAACCACCAGAGATCCCTGTTGGGCTTTGTCAAGCTTTTCAGTCATCGCATTAATAATTATAGCATTATGTCTTGCTATACGGTTGTTTTGTTCTGCAATAGTTCTGATGGTATACCCTTCACAAAGACTTTGTTAAGTATACTACAAATTGTGACAAATTCTAGAGAATGGGGAGATCTACAAGAAGTGATGAAATTCCTTTACAACCCCAACTAGCACTGACTCCTTTTGACAAATGGGGGCTAGATTTTGTTGGCCATATATCTCCATCTCCAAATAAAAAAGAATATATATTGGTATGTACTAACTAATTAAACAAATGGGTAGAAGTAAAAGCATTGTAGTTTGCCAAAGATGGCAATGTTGCAAAGTTCTTATATGAGGAAATCTTCACTAGTTATGGTGTTCCTAATGAGATAGTGACTGATCAAAAACCATAATTCACATCAAACCTCATACCCTAGCTGGTGAAGGAGTATCATATTAGGCACAAGAAATCTACTCAATACCATCCTCAAGAAAATGGTAAGGTAGAAGTTACAAACAGGAAGATTCAAAACATATTGACAAAATTTGTGTAGCTTCATAGAAGAGATTGGGAATCCAAATTACTAGAAGTTTTTTTGGTATAAAGAACTACATGGAAGACAACTTAAGGGTTTACCCCTTATGATTTGGTTTATGGAAAAACAACAATGTTACCCATAGAGTTTGAATACAAAACCCTACGTACAACAGTTGATTTAGGGATGGACCCAATAGAATCTTAAAAAGAAAGGTTGCAAAATTTGAATGCCCCTGATCAAATCAGATTGCATGCATTGCACCACACAAAGGTTGTTCAGAAACAACAGATTAAATGGCATGATAATTATATTAATACTAAAGAATTTGTTGTAGGAGATTGAGCACTTATGTATGATTCCATATACAAGGATTTTCCAAGAAAATTATAGTCACGATGGCTAGGACCCTATCAGATACAAAAAGTGTTTCCTAATGGTGAGGTACAACTACAAACTATTGATGAGGTCAAATTTTCACTCTTGGTTAATGGCCATAGACTCAAGTTGTACAAGAAACCACTTGAACACAATGATTTCATCCTATCTCTAATGGATATGGTGCACAGAGTTCTACTGATTCAGGATCAGGGACACTGGATGATGTTCCAACAGGAAGCGACTTATCCAACACGTCTGGTAATACAAATTTCAAGTTATACAAATCCACCTCTGAGATTAGCCAAGCCTAATTTCCCATGTTTTAAATCATCTGCACACACAACAAAATCTCTATAATGAAAATGTTTTGACTCGAGAGGGACATGTTCTTTGGTTTTATCGGGACCTATTCAGATGGGACATGACAAGTACATTTCAGTTGGGCCCTATGCTTGGAGTACCCATTGCAATACCTATTGAATGCATGCTACAATCACTTGGCGGATTTAAATTGATTTTCCCGCTAAATATCTTAGAGCACACATGTGTTCTTTACTTTTCAATAAAGTGTACATCATCGTACAATCGCCACTTTTCATCAACTCCTATGTAATCAATGCACATCACATCACTTGTACACCATGATATGTGCCCTTTCAATTCACAGTTGTGCCAAGCGTTACTTTCCATTACGCACATATGATAGATAAATTCACATGATAAAAGCTAGCTTTCCTTTTGTATTCATTATCAGTCATTGTTTAAATTATGCATGTGAATTTTATCACCATTAGTTTTCATCATTATCCTATCACCCAAACCCAGTTACGCATGAAGGTTGGTCACTTCACTTTAATTTGGGGGGAGGGGTATAGTTGTCATCAAATTTTTTGATTTCCGCCACCCAAGTTTGTCAGACTGCATTGAATACCATCCTTTAAGGCTAGAAAAACTTCTTTGTCTTTCTAATAAATGTAATTCCTTCCCTAAGATGAGATAAGGTATATAATTTGGATACTTGATTGAACTAGAAGACAAGGGATTGTGAGTATTGGGTACAGAGAAGGCATTCGCAGAAGTGGCTGAATTTGAGGGTTTCGAGGTGGTGAAGTTTAATTTGCAGAATTTGAACTTTTTGATGTTACAAAAGAAACAAGATAATGGAAGGTGATGTAATTAGGGAACCATTTGATAACAAAGAGATATTAGAGGATACAATGGTTTTACCTCTATTCACTAGAGTAAGATGGCTGGACTATTTCTTGAAGTTGACAGAGTATGATAATAAGATAGCAAGAGATTTTACATCCACATTGAAGTATGATGAAGCAACTGTTAAGGGATTGGTGGTGGATGGTTCAGAAATGGAAATTGCTTAGGTCACAGGGTTAGCTCATACCGGATCTTAATATCCATCTCATGCAGATGCGGTAGTAGTGAGGGAAGCATTCTGTGAATAGGGCAAAAATTTAGATTCAACATCACAAGGTAATAAAAGGCTTTCTCTTCCATTATTTTGGGGAAAATGTGTTGCTTATATTATTGAATACCTCACTTGTGATGGCCGCCACAATATTTTATATACTGTGCATTGTTCAATCATTTACAGCATGACCAATTAGTCAATGTACCCAAATTTTTGTATATAATGTTTAAAATAATGGCCTTTGAATATTAGAGGAAACAAACGGATACTACACTGTCTCACCATTGTTTGATAACCCAATTGGTTAAGAGAAGTTTGAGAATTCAACATCTCTAGGTCAATTGGGATGATTTTAAGAATTGCAAGGAAATCACTGAGTTGCTAAATTCACCTGAAGTAGAAGATGAACCTCTACCTGAGCCTAAACCAAAATTTGACCTTGAGCAAGATGAACCTGAGAGGGAAGATTCCCTTGTTACACCATCTACTTCGCCTACCCACAACCAAAGTGGGACTAGAAAACATGATGTGCAATTGTGGTGATAGATGAACCCTCATCCTCTAAAAAATCCTTGAGTTAGGAGAAGTATTGTATCAACGTCATCAAAAGGGAAAAAGAAGAGAAAATAAGTTGATAAGCAGGAGAATGTTGTAAAGGAAGAGGATACAGGAAGGAAAAGGGGGAGTAACAAAGGAAAGGAGAGTAAATTTCAAATAGGAAACCACTACTCCCTAATGCTCAGGAAGATTTAAGGACAAAGAATTAAGAAGAGAGGCATAGAGGAACAAATATAGGAAGAAAAGGTTGAGGAGCAACGACATCATGATCCATTGATGGTAGACATAGACATAGACAGAGAAAGAGTTGACCTTGACAATGTTTATGTTGCAAATGTTGATGTGCCTACTAGAAAGAGAAGGTATGTATCTTCCTTCTCTGATTCTGACTCAGAGGATGTTTTTATTGCCAAGAAGACCGCAAAAATAGTTCCCAATGGCTCTCTTAGAGAATTTTTTGATATTATAGGAGATGATAGTGATGGTTTGAATTTTGAAGAAGAAAAGGAATTGCTAGAGGATAGAAACATAAGGAAGGAGCTTCAAGAAGCCCTTGATAGGATAAAGCAATTGGAAGAATAGGTGAAAGGGTATGAACATAAAGACAAAGAAAAGGAAATGAGAATCAAGGATTTGGAAGAGAGAATACAAACCTACGACCATGGAAATAAATTAGACCTAATGGCACAAATGGCCAAAGGTAAGATGCAAACTAATTTGAATGTAACCTTAGATCTATGATGCCTTGTTGCAAAACCACCAACCTAACATAATACTTTGTCTTTAGGATTTGAATTGATGAAGGTTACTACCCAATTCAAGTAGGAAAAAGAAAATTGGGGAAAAGAAAAAAGAAATGAATGCATCATTAGAAACAAAGGATTTGGAATTGAAAAGATTGGAGGAGAAATTGACAGAAGTGGTTGATAGAGCTATTCAAATAGTTGAATGTAGACCTCCATCTAGAGTATATGCATTTTTCCTAAAGGAAAAATTTCTCATATTTCAATTCAATAAGTGTATTAATGACCAACCCTTTGCTTTGAATAAGAGACAGTTTTCTAAGTTTCTTCAACAAAATCAGTTTAGAGGAGCAAGACCAATTATGTGAATATTATTTGCATAATTATGTGATGGTAGAATATACTGAATGGAATCCCTTGATTTATGTTGGGGATTTGCAAGTAAGAGCCCTCGCATCTTATTTTAGAAATGAACAACTCCATGGGGAAATAATGGAGAAATATGGAGAACAGGAGAAAACAATGGCACTGTGAGTTAGAAAAGAAGCAATGAATCCCAATAGAGTTATTACTCAATGGTTGAGACTCCTATCTCATAGGGGACCAGGAAAGGTAATTGTAGACTTGAGACTCAGGGATTATAGAAGGATTCAATAATTGGCAATGACCACTCTTCAAAACTACCTGATACATGTGGACAATAGACAGATCAGTCTGACTCCAAAATTGTAGAGGAAGGAGCCTCACTCTCTCCACAGCTTTATTAACATGTTTGAGAGGTTATGCAAGTATATTGAGATCTCAGGAACAAGGGGATTGGAGTGGCTTCCACTGACTTACCACCCTCCTAGCCTACTTCAACCAATTCCACATTGGACTAGACAAAGTAATGATTAGGACAGGAATGTAAAATTAGACAAGATGAATAGGCTTGCATGCTACAATGGTTTCTACCTCAAATATGGATAGGGAGTCATCACAATCATGGATCTCAGGTAGATCACTTTCTCTTACAATCTTCTTCCATAGTTGATTTAATTTGGTATTTTTGCTTGAGGACAAGCAAAATGACAAGTTCAGGGGAATGATGGCTCTTGTTATTAAATTACCTTTTAGACAATACTTCCATAATGTGTTATCCTTTCATGCATACTTTGCAACCTTGAACCCATTTTGTGGAAATGGCATATGGTGAAAATATTTGTAGAATTGCATGGTTTAAATATGAATACATATGTATATGAATGAATGTTGTGACTTGATTATTGTGGTTAGTTGCATATGTATGTTTTTTGGATTAATCTCTTTGCAGCTCAACACATGGTAACAAGAATGGAGTATTTGTAGTGAGTACCAAAGCAACATGATGGGGAATTAATGAAGTTCAAGCTGTCCAAAGTGTAGGAAGCTGTAGAGTTGAGCATGGTCATTATGGACGATATAAATGTTGGAAAGATACTTGTTCTTGAATACTGAACATTTTCCCATGTGTTTCATATGCAAGTTGTTCTTATTTGAGTAGGTATCTTTTTCCTTTTCAGTTAGATGAATAATTCAATCTTAATTCCACATCCTCATATCTAGGAATGGGATTTATGATTTCAGTTAGTTAGTTAGTTAGCAATTTGAATAAAACTCTTCCCATTTTGTATAAAGTCAAGGGATGAGTTCATAGTTCAGTTTGTTGATTTTTTACAAGCTATTAGTAATTAGAAGTTTCTAGTTTTCCAGTTATCCAAAAACATGTTGTCAATTTGATATTATGGAATAAAATCTGCAAGAAGGATTTTGTTTGAATATCTTTTGTTATGCAATGAATGGAGTTGTGTGATGCATGGATGCGTAAGAATATAAGTTAGATTTGGCTTTAAGTTTAGTGAGACAATCTTCCAAGATGGACACTCAGGTATTGTTCTTCATTTCATCTATCTATTTGTTTATTTATGTATTTCCATTAATTTTAATTTTCATTATCTTACACGTGCATTACAAAGTAGAATAGTTTGTGATTAGTTAAAGTCATGGTTGTTCATGAACAAAGATAAATCATAGTACTCTAGAGCATAGAATTTTTATTTTGTCATTCTAAATAGTTTTAGATTAATTATGCACCCGTACATCATTAGCAGTCATCTATAGCTTATGCTGCAAGTCCTCATAGCCTTTAGGTTTTTTAACTACTTTCATTGTTTTTGTAGTTCAATCAATTACAACAAGGTGGAATAGCTTGAATAAGTTTGTATAGACTAATTTAGGTGAAAATGAGCCTATGAAGACACATATAGTGAAGTACCATCATAAGTTTATGAACCTTGGTTGATAATTTAATGCATGCTTGCAATGTCAAGAGGACTGTTCAACTTGGCACACCCTTGAATTGTGTAGAATTTACCAAGTCCATAACACATTAGTTTGACTCTACAACAGCTATGATGGGATTGGCTAGAGTAGATGAAGCGGTCAACCTAAGGAAGACCTTGGATTGTTACTTGCTTGTTTTGGGAGAAAGCATCAATGAAATTAAGTCCTATATTTATTTCTTTAATACTTCGAAGCTTATTCAAAAAATAATTGCTAATAATTGCTAGGATTCTAAGATTCTAGATTGGCTCACTTCCCTTCATCTATCTTGGTATTCCTCTTACAGTCCACAAGCTCCCAAGGGCTCTCTTGCAAGATTTTATCGATAAATTTCACAAAAAGGTTAGTCACTAGACCTTCAGGTGGCTCTCTACTACTAGTAGAGTGGCCCTTTTGAAATATTTGGTTCAAGCCCTTGAGTTATACAATTTTTTTGTGTTGTCTACCTTAGCTAGCTTCATCACAGACTTTGAGAGTATTTGTCTTCAATTTCTATGGTTTATTAAACTTATTTCGAGGAAGTGGAGTTTGGTCAAGTGGGATGTTGTATGTTGGCTGAAGTAGGAAGGTGGATTGGGATTGTGTTGGGTCGATTGGAATGGGAAAGCTTTGGGTACTAAACTTTATTGGAGATGATGTTTTCAACAACATCAATGTTGGGTTAAGATCCTTACCTCAAAATATTTGGGGATTGTGGAGAGTGCTGACGTGCCTAGATTTAGTCTTATGGGAAAAGGTTATATGATTTGGGGTACCCTCAAAAGGGGAGCCAAGCTGGTCAAACAAGGGTTATTCGGGATCTACAATAGAAGCTCATATGCTCTCTTTCGGTTTGATTCTTGGGATGGTTACCCTCCTATTATGTCTTCTCATCCTCATTTATAGGAGTTATGTAGGAATTTTCTTGAGGATGATTGGAGTAGACTAGCGGATTTCAAATCCCCTTAGGTTATGGGGCAAGTTAATTTGTTTAGGTGGAAGGACCCACATGAGTGGGCGTCGGGGGGATCGATGTGGGAACGATAGTAGTTGGCTTCAATTTTGGCTGGCAAGGTTTGTAATTCTCTGCTTGAAAGGGATATTCTTCCCTGGGGTCATGACCAGAAAGGCAATTTTTTTGTTGCCTCTAGCTATCAGGTTCTAGATAAGTAGGGTTTTGGGAGTGCAGAGGTTCCCTGGTGGAAACAGATATGGAATAAACTCTCTTGGCCAAAGTGTAGTTTTTTCTCTTGGTTGGTGGTCTATAATGGATGCTTGACTTGGGAGAATCTTTGGAAGTGCGGTTTTTAGGGCCCCTCAATGTATAGTATGTGTTCAAATAATGATGTGACCACTTCTCACCTCTTTTTTTAGTGCTTATATACTAGGACTATTTGAAATTCAAGGTGGGATGTCTAGAACCAACAGTGCAGACAACCCTCCTCCTTGGGGGATTTTTGAATTAGGTTGGGGAGCCCTCCAGCTAAGACTACCTTCCTACAAATAGCTTGGATTGTTGATCCCAGTTTGATCATTTGGCATATTTGGTTGGAGCACAACTGCGGGATTTTTCTGGATAAGAATCTTCAAGTGGGCCAGGTATGGTTGAGAATTCTAGGAGCTCTTCAGGAGACTTTGTCTACAAAGTGTGATCTATCGATTCCTGTGGATCTTGGAGATGCGAGAGTGGTTCAAAATTTGTGGATTTTGGTTGGTGGTAGGGATAGGCCTAAGCCTAGTCTAGGTCAGAATGCTAGAGGGAAGATCCTAAGGGGAGGACATTAGACACCCCCTCCTCTTAGGGTTCTAAAAATTAACACTAATGGGTCATCCAGAGGCAATCCTAGGCATGTTGGGGTTGGTGGCATTGGTAGGGATAGTTCTAGAGTGGTCAAGTTTTTCTTCTCGGTGTATAGGGGGCAACACACTAATAATCTTATGGAGGCATTGGCTATTCTTATGGCTTATGAGCGGGCTTGTGCCCTTGGTTGGAGAAGGATAATTTGTGAGTCTGACTCTCAGATTGTGATTGACTTGCTGAATAAGTGTCAATTAGTAGATGTGAATTGGCTGCTAACTGTGGTGGTTAAGAAAATCACTTCTCTTGGAGGGGTCCTAGATTTTATCACCTTTTTCCATATCCCTCATGAGTGGAATAAGGTGGCTGATAGTCTGGCCAAATGGGCATTAGAGAGGACGAGAACTTGGAATGTGGATGATTGGGGAAGTTCGCATTGAGATCTTGCTCAGTTCGAGTTGGAAGAACTGGTTATGGAGGATATGAGATGTTTCTTGGAAACTACTTGATTGCCTTGTTGGTGGCTTTTGATCCATAGTAGATTGTTTGTACTTTCATGCTTTGTTCTATTTTCTTGATTTAATAAAGTTTTTACCCTTTTAAAAAAAAAACACTCTATAAAATAATAATAATAATTTTATTTTAAAATTAAACTGAAAAAATAACTTAAAAAAATGACTATTGAATAATCTTTTAAAAAATATTATTAATTTATTTATTATTAATATATTTTATTAATATGTTAATATTTTATTATTTTAAAAAGTATAATAAGAAAAAAATATAAAAAAGAAAGAAGAAAAGGTTTAAAAAAGATTTTACATTTAATTCATATGTAGGGAAAGATTTATTGGTTTAAAAACTTTTTTCCTTTAAAAATATGGGCGGGCTTTTTAGGTTTGAAATTTGTATTTTTAGACTTTTTTTTCTATTTCAAGGAAATGAATGAGAAAGGAGGCGAGGCCTATAGATGGGTGCTGGAAATTGAGGTGAAAGCTAACTCATAGACAAAATTCACCTATGTATAACATGGTAATATAGCATCCCCATCCCATCCCCCGCGCTCGACAAAAAAGCCACCACCGGAAAAACTAATGGCAAATGTTCACGGAGGCGGACTTGACGGAGACAGACAGAAACCAAACGGAGGTGGATGGCTACAAACATTTTAGTGATGGAAAATTTTAAAAAACGAGCGGGAATTTGAAATTTAAAAATTAAGCGGGAGGATTAAGCGAGCGGGAGTTTTAAAAATAATTCATTCCGCATTTTTGCAGGTTTCTATGGCTAGGGAGAATGCAGAGGCTTCTGCAATGAGTGTTTCGAGGGACGCATGAAAGGAAGGAATTTGAAGAACATAATGTGACTCGATCTGTCAAACCAGGATGCCAACTCCTCCATCGTCGTTCGCAGCTTGTAAGTACAAAACGGGTTCTATAATTTGGTGGATGGCGGTGATTTTATGTTTGATGATCTTATGAACAGGCGGTCACTTTTTTGGTTTCTGATTTTTTAGGTTCATTTGTTGCCAAGAAAAATGCTTGGGAGATTGACGTTTCAAGTGGCGATGTCGCCTCTCAAATGGCTGCCGCTTCAAGTGGTTGATTTTCTGTTGCTTTTGGTGGCTTGGGTGATGCTTGGCGACACTTGTAGACATGGTTAACTATGTACTTTATAATTGTCTTTAATTCATACTTTCCTTCCTTTGCTAGCTGACTTGTTTGTGCTATAGGGAAATACCTTGCTTATAATTTCAAGGATAGGCTATTTTCTCCTTACGGGCCAAGACTGGAGACACGAGGAAGTTGTGCGTGGCAGAACTGCTAAATAACAAAAGGATAGAGTCCTTTAGAGGTGTATGAGAGGAGGAAGCAATGCTTTCCGCTGTTCGTTTAGTGTGGGAGATGTCTGGGCAGGGCAGGAAGGGTATTAATCTCACCAACATCTTTGCATCCACTGTTACTATGTGTGCGTGTTGAAAGAAAACACAAGTGTCAAATAAAAAACCACTTTTATGTAATTGTTCTTTGTGAGGAATGCTTTTTTTTGTTTGTTTTTCAATAATGTATACAATTTAAGCAATTTAAGTAGCACTATTTGTAGATCAAGAAGGCTATGAAATTACGAATTATTTTTTCATCATCACATTATCTATTGTAGATAGGATTGTAGAAGACTCTATCGCCAATGCTCTTCCCGCCAAACCCCGTAAAGCTACTGTTAATGGTTTTCGCCATTCCTCTTCCCTTAACTTGTTATTTTTTTGTCAGATTTCTTATCTGTGCTCTACACTGTACAATACATTGCTGTAAATATAGGTGAAATAGACATATCACAATATGTTTCTTTAGATTTTCTAGTGAAATAGATATAGCCTCAAACCTGTATTTATGGGTAATTTAACATTCATACAAACACTATCTGATTTTATGTTGATGGTGTGGGCAGGTTAGGGGAAACATGCTCGATTGAAAAATACATGGCAACACCTTGTTATTGTAGATGGTGAAATGAATTTGTTCAAGATTTTTGCAAACCACCAACTCATATCGACAAATGCAGATAATGTCAACAAAATTTAGATTCACATTGAAGTGCCTAGATTCTGATGCTTTCCCTCCTACAATAGTTTTGGTGACATGTATAGTACATTGTTGGGTCACCTAGAGCACATTTAGGCTCATTTCATATTTGTAATAGTATTTTCATCATAACATTTAATGTTCATCAATTTAATCATTTCTTGTTGATGCAGAAAATCGGTCTCTAATTTAGCCAATAGTCGGCATTTCTTGGTGTTATTTTGTTTAGTATGTTTTTATAATGGAATACTAGTCTTTGTTTTAGCTAATAAAAAATTGTGCTCATTCATGCTTGAATAGATTTTTCTCAATCTTAAAATCTCACTACAAACCTTAGTTGTTGACAGTCTGGTACTTGCATCCATGGCAAAAATAGTCACTCAGCAATTTAGATTTAATGCAAAACACTATCGGAAACTTGTACAGTATGCATAGTTATAAGTTTCATTTACACATTTAGGTTTTAATCTTAGTTAGATCTCATTGTAAAGACATATTTGTCTCTCAATCAACATTTTAACATATTAAAAGCTCTAAGATGAAGACTTTGTTTTGTAGCACCACATGTTATTTCTAAAGTAGAACAAGTTATTTACAAAGCATTAAAATACATCATATATCATCATAGTTTGATTCTACATTAATGTGATTTGATTCCTCAAATCTAGCCATTGGCAACCAATGTTCCTTGTACAAAAACTACCAAACAAGACATGATCGGCCTATGCAACAAATATCTAAGCATCATGCCAACATTTAGATATATATCCAATATTATTGGTCCCAAAGATATTCATGGTTGTAACCTCATTTATTTTCATTGTATTGATCTTATTACTCACTTCATTCATCCCAAATGGGCTTATCTTCAAATTTCATGTGAATAGAAAATTGCATCACCTTGCTAATTGGTACAATTGAAATTTATTTCTTGCACTCTATATAAATGTCATTGGTCATCACTTGAAGGTGTTTATTTTTTTAATCTCCATAAGATATTTTTTGTTAATATTAACGAAGTTTTGTAGCACATTGTGAAGAGCATTATATTACTTATCAACTCAAAATATTATAATTTATACATTGATTGTGTTTGTGATTAAATTGATGATTAAGAAATTCAAAGAAGAATAAACACTAGAGAATGCACTATTTATCAAAACAAGTTGTGGATGAACAAGAAGAGGAAGATATAAATTTTTAAAAGATATTGAAATCTATTCCAAAAAATTACAAGGGACCTAAAATTTTTATTGCTACTTGTTTTGGTGATTTGATTTTGAAATAATTGAATGATTAGAAAAATTATCTTAAAAATATTTTGTGTATGAGGAAATCTTAGGTCCTAAGAGGGTAAGGTTTATTAAGATTAAATTGAAGTGATATATTGCAATATGGTGGAAATAAGTATAAATGGAAAGAAATGTAGAGATGAGTATCATATAGAGAGAAATATAGAATAATTTTAAAGTTGAAGAGAAAAATTATAAATAATTGATCATCACTTAGAATTGTTGAAAATTTTACAAAATTTGTGATAAGAGAATAAGAGTGTAAGGAAATATATTGAAGATTTTTATAAGATGATAATTGGCTTAGACATAGTGTAACAGATGAAGAAAAGGTGTCTAGATAAAAAAGTGGATTAAGAGGAACTATTCAAGAATAATTGAGTATGGTAAGACAGATGATAATTAAAGAAACATATCAATTTACATTAAAGGAAGAAGAGAAGTCAAAAAATATTTGAGAATATATAATAGATAGATACAAAATAATATTCCAAAGAGAAATACATCAAGATGGTGTTGGAAGACCTTATAAAGAAGAAACTAAATAAATAAGTAGTAGTTCATAATGAAATAAAAGAATACGAAACTAAATAAATAAGTAGTAGTTCATAATGAAATAAAAAAATACATGAATATTAGATAGATAGAGGAAGATATGGTAGATGTAGTGAAAAATCCTTCATATGATCTTATTTTAGATGTGGAATAAAAGGAAATATAGTATTTGAATGTTTCCAAAGAAAATAGAGTATTGGTAGAAGACCTAAAGGTTTTACAAGAGTTACAATGCTTATGAAGAGTCAAGCAGATGATAAATCACAATAAATAAATTAGACAGAGGCGAGTCATTGATCATCAAAAGATTTTTGGTAAATAGTGATGCTATGGATAAAGAACTGTACAAGGGAGAAGTCTATTTAGAACTATATGTAAGATTAAATATAAGTGTTATAAATTCATCATAAACAATGGTAGTAAAGTTATTTTAGCATCAAAATAGATGGTTGATAAGTAAAAATTGAAAAGGTTAGAATCTCCAAATCTATATAAAATTTCATAATTGTAGAAATAACATAAGGTGCTAGTAAGTGATCAATGTTTGTTAAAATTTAAGATTACCATGAGGAATTATTGCATCATGTTAAAGGATATATTATTGTTGGGAATCTTGGACATGGTAGTATGAGAATAAATACATAGATTTTTATAAAGAGAATACTTACACTATGATAAGATCCAAATCAAAAAGTTAGATGTAGATATGTACCACCAATATACAATAAGTGATATGGAAGGGCTGGAGGTCAAGATGTGGTAAGGTATCTTAGGATGGGATGGATTGACACATAATCAAGAAATGATTGGCCTATGGGGCTTGATAGGTATATGATGGGGTTTGCGTCTTAGATTTCTATACACATCTTTATGAAAATATGGATATGGGGGGGTGGTATATGGTATATGGTATGATAGAAGAGGGGGGATGGTGAAAATATTTTGATCATGTATCATAACACAGGTAGTGTTTTCCAAACTTCAATTATTGTAATGAAAACCTTTTCTTATTTAGAGAGTACAAATGTAATGAAAGACACTTTCAAAAGTTACGAAAGAAAATAAAATTTGAAGGTGGACTGCATTACATTCTTCCAACATTATTTGCAATAGGGGATAGTGTGTTTTCCATAAGGGAAATAACTAATTGGAAATAACTAACAAGGGGCAATGTGTTTTCCAACATTATTTGCAGTGTTGGAAAACACACTGTCCCTTGTGGAAATAATTGACAAGGGATAGTGTGTTTTCCAACACTGCAAATAATTTGGAAAACACACTATCCCCTATTAGTTATTTCCCCACAGGAAAACACACTGTCTCCTATTGGAAAACACACTGTCCTTTTAGGAAAACACACTGTCCCCTATTGGAAAACACACTGTTTGAATTTATACCATCTCTTTTGGTGCTTAAATATATTTACTACCATTGTTTGAATTTATAACACTTATTTTTAGTCTTGTATATATTTCTAAAGAGACTTCTCCTTTGTACTAGTTCTTTATCGATACCATCACTGTTTAAAAAAACTCTAGTTGCTCCATCACTTTCTTCTTTAATAATTCATAGCTTTTATAAGGCATTTGAATATTTCAAACTCTCATCCACATGCCTTATAAACAAATTTGAGGGAAATTGTGAATGATTAATTACGATGATTGCATCAATTACATGGTAAAAGTGAGCCTTCAATTGTTCAATTATAGTGTAAATATGGATAACATTGATCATTTATAGTTTAGATAGATGAACATTAGATAGATGGAGGATGATATGGTATATGTGGTGAAACAACCTTCATCATAGAATTAAGGTTGTATAGAGAGAGAGAGAAGTTTGATTCATCATTAGTGCCTCCTTCTCCTATATTATTTAAGATTCCTTCTCCTATATAATTTGATTATTTCAACGTATGGTGCTCATTCTACTCAACTCTATTTTGAAATAGAGAAAGATCTTATGAATGCAACTCTACTTGAGATTTCAAATGTGAAAAATTCTTTTGTAATGGCAACAATGTTGCAATTCCTACTTCAATTCCCTCCCACCCTACCACTCCCTATCTCCCTCCTTGCCTCTTTCTCTCACTCTATCCCTCCCACCCTACAACTCCCTATATCACTCCTTCCCTCTTTCTCTCCCTCCCTTTATCCCTCCCACCTTACCACTTCCTATCTCCTTGCATCCCCCTCTCTCTCCCTTAGATTAATAAAATTATATTAGTCTAAAATTAACCTAATGAATTAATGCAATGATGATATATGTTAGGTTTAGGGTTTAGGGTTTAAGGTTTAACCTAATGGAGAGATAAATATAGGAAGGAGAGAGATATGTAGTGTTAAGGTGGGAGGGATAGAGGTATACATATAGAGAGGGGATAGGAGAGGTATGCATAGAGAGAGGGAGAGGGAGGGAGGGAGGGAGGGATAATGTGAGGGGTGGGTGGAGAGAGGTTGAATGTGTGTGAGGGAGAGATGGAGAGAGAGAGAGAGGTGAGATAGAGAATGTAGAATCGAGGTGCCTAATATCAGTCTTCAACTTCTGAACTACCTCAATTTCTTGCAAACACTCTTTTTCTAATGTCTACATGCAACCTTCTTCATAAGCAACAACTTGGACATTGTTGTCTTTATTTTTTCAAATTCATGTCTTTTAGATTGCAACTATCTCAACAACATGAATCTCCTTTTATTTTGATGATAAAATATTATTCTTATCTTTTACTTCCTTTTCTAAGTGGTTGATTTTAGTCTTCTATTGTTTTTCTATAGTTTCAACACTTCCAACTATTTCTTTTTCTGTGCTTAGATCTATTTTTTCATTTTCCTTATCATTTATTTCTAAACGTATTTTTTCCATGAAATTATTATGTTCAAGAATCTTTGAATTTATTTGTTCAACATCACTTATAACATCATCTCTTACATTCTTTACTTGCAAAAATTCATATGCAATACAAAGCCTCTTGACTTTATCCACTTATACATTGTCATTCACTCATTGCACATACTGCACCTGCACCTTCCTCAACTTCTCAAGAGTGGGAAGAATCTCTTCAGTCAATACACAATCTATCTCATTCACTTTGGTCTACTTCTTCAGATTCCTTTTCCATTTCAACTTCTCAAGAGAAGGAAGAATCTCTTAAGTCAATACATTATGTGTTATCATTCTTCCAAACCATTTGTCACCATCCCCCTCCATTACACCAGCTTAAAGAGGGAAGGTAAGAGAGAGGAAGTGGTAGGGTGGGAGGGATAGAAGGACCCAAAATGGACTTAGTGTGAGGGGGAGATGTGATGGTTTATTGTGGGAAATAGGTACCCAAAATGGACTTATAGGATGGAGGAGGGATAGGGATAATGTTTTTGGGTCAATACACTATCTATCTCTATCTCCACTCACCCTCTCCCTCTCTACCTACCTTTCCCTTAATCCATCCCATCCAACCTCTCTACTTCTCTCTGCCTACCTCTCCATGTCTCCCTTATTTCCTCTCTCTCTCCCTTTATCCCTCCCATGCTACCTCGCTAGACCTCTCCCTCCCCCCATTCCTCTATAATTTTCTCTATCGCTCCTCTCTCACCATCCCTCCTAACCTTCCTTAATAGTACACACTTCACATTGTACATGTTGCTTCATATAAGAAATTTTTCAATGTCAATAACCAACATTTTCTCATTATGCAAAAGAAGACCAAAGTGTGTGTTGCTTAATATAAGAAATTGCTTCATATAATTAGTAAGGATTTCATAGGGTATCCTTCATAGTAGGTACTGGAATATGAAAGTAGAGAGAGTGAGGGGAGATAGGGAAAGGATAGAGGGAAGGGGAGTGATAAGTAGATAGAGAGGTGAAGTTGGGGAGGAGAGATAGGTAGAAAGAGAAGTGGGGTGGGATGTATTGAGGGGAAGGTAGGTAGAAAGGGAGAGGGTGATGGAGATAGAGAGAGGAAGGGAGGTAGGTAAGCTTGATTTTTTTCTTATTTGAGTGCTTATACATTTAAAATCATGCAAATCATGGACTCATCAAGAGATTTCAATGCTATTGGGTGAAATTTTTATTTAGTTTTGAATATCATTTTTGTCTAACCTATATGGTTTATTAATATGGCTTGTAATTAAATTAATTTGAGTTTTATTAATATGGCTAGTAATTAAATTGATTTGAATATCATTTTTGTTCAATAATCTTTGAGTTCATTTTTGTTCAACCTTACCTCTCTTTACCTACCTCTCCATGTCTCCCTATCCCCCTATCCCCCTATCCCTCTATAACTCTCTCCACCTATGGGAAGAGGAAGGTTAGGAGGGATTTTTAGTTAATACATTTTTTTTACCAATGTTGTCCATATTTGCATTATAAATGATTAATTGAATAAATTGAATAATGAATTGATGAAACAATAAATTATTAATGTTATCCATATTTACACTATAATTGATTAATTAAACAATTGAGAAGGCTCTTTTTTACCATGTAATTGATGCAATCATCATAATTAATCATTCATAAATTTCCTCAAATGTGTTTATAAGGCATGTGAATGAGAGTTTGAAATATTAAAATTCCATATAGAAGCTATGAATTATTAAAGAATAAAGTGATAGAGAAACTAGAGTTTTTTTAAAACAATGATGGTATTGATAAAGATCTAGTACAAAGGAGAATTCCTCTAGAAATATATAGAAGAATAAATATAAGTTCTATAAATTCATCATAAACAATGGTAGAAAAGAGAAGTAGATAAAGATTGGGAAATTAGAGAGGGAAGGGGAGAGAGAAGTAGATAGAGGGGGGAAGTTGGGAAGGAGGGAGATGTAGGTAGAAAGAGAGGTGGGATGGGATGGATTAAGGGAAAGTTAGGTAGAGAGGGAGAGGGTGAGTGAAGATATAGATAGGGAGGGAGGGAGAGAGAGGGAAAGAGGGAGGTGTAGGAAGAGAGGTAAGGGTGTGTGTGAGGGAGAGAGGGAAGGAGGGAGATAGGGGTGGTAGGGTGGGAGGGATAGAAGGCCGACCCAAAATAGACTTAGTAGGAGGGGGAGATTTGATGGTGGATTATGGGACATAGGCACCCAAATTTGATTTATAGCTTCAAGGAGGGATAGGGATAATGTTTTTGGATAGGGAAATCATTAGAATGTAAGATGTCTAGAAATAACTAACAATGGAAATAACTAACAGGGGACAGTGTGTTTTCCAATAGGGGAAATAACTAACAGGGGGCAATGTGTTTTCCAACATTGGAAAAAACTAATAGAGGACAGTGTGTTTTCCAACAGTGGAAATAACTAACAAGGGACAATGTGTTTTCCAAAAAGGGATAGTGTGTTTTCCAAAAAGGGACAGTGTGTTTTCCAAAAAGGGACAATGGTTTTCTAACATTGGAAAAAACTAACAGGGGAAAGTGTGTTTTCCAATAGGGGACAGTGTGTTTGCCAACAAGGAACAAAAAAGTGCTCACATTATTTGTAGTGTTGGAAAACACACTATCCCTTGTCAATTATTTCCTACATAGGGGACAGTGTGTTTCCCAACACTACAAATTCATAAGGAAATAATTGACAAGGGACAGTGTGTTTTCCAACACCATAAAAATAATGTGAGCATTTTTTTGTTCCCTGTTGGAAAACACACTGTCCCCTATTGGAAAACACACTGTCCCTTGTTGGAAAACACATTTTCCATAGTTATTTCCAATGTTCTAAAATTTGAAGGTGAAATTCATTACGTAACTGACAAGGGACGGTATGTTTTCCAGCACTACAAATTCATAAGGAAATAACTGACAAGGGATAGTGTATTTTCTAATATTGCAAATAATGTGAGCATTTTTTTATTCCAATCAAATGAAGAAAGTGAAATGTCCTTTTTATTGTACCAAAGAGTTGTTCTAAAATAGGGGATGAGAGATAGAGGTACACATATAGATAGGGGACGAGAGAGGTATGCATAGAGAGAGGGAGAGAGAGAGGGAGGGAGGGAGGGATAATGTGAGGGGTAGGAAGAGAGACGTTTAATGTGTGTGAGGGAGAGAGGGATGGAGAGAGAGGTGAGATAGAGAATGTAGAACCGAGGTGCCTAATATCAGTCTTCAATTTCTGAACTACCTCAAATTATTGCAAACACTATTTTTCTAATGTCTACATGCACCCTTATTCATTAGCAACACCTTGGACATTGTTGTCTTTATTTTTTCAACTTCATGTCTTTTAGATTGCAACTCTCTCTCAACATCATGAACCTCCTTTTATTTTGATGATAAAATATTCTTCTTATCTTTTACTTCCTTTTCTAAATGGTTAATTTTAGTCCTCTATTCTTTTGCTAATATAGTTTCAACACTTCCAACTATTTCTTTTTTTGTGCTTAGATCTAATTTTCCCTTTTCCTTATCATTTATTTCCAATTGTATTTGTTCCATGAAATTCTTATGTTCAAGAATCTTCAACTTCATTTGTTCAACTCCTTATACAATCATCTCCAACTTTATTTTCTTGCACAAATTGATACACAATACAAAACCTCTTGAATTTATCCACTTTTGAATTTCCATTTTCCCATTGCATATATTACACACACACCTTCCTCAACTTCTCAAGAATGAGAAGAATATATTTAGTCAATACATTATCTATCTCATTCACTTTGGTCTACTTCTTTTCATGTGTTTTTAGAGCACATCCCTTTTTCATTTTATACATTCTAGTACATGTTGCCTCTAGTTCTACATTTCCATTTTCACATTGCACATAGTGCACATGCTCCTTCCTCAACCTCTCAAGAGAAAGAAGAATCTCTTGAGTCAATACATAATGTATTATCATTCTTCCAAATAGTTTTTCACCATCCCCCTCCATCATACCAGCCCAAAAAAATTATCCCTATCCCTCCCCCATGCTATAAATCCAATTTTGGTGCCCGTGTGCCACAATCCACCATTACATCTCCCCCTCCTAGTAATTATATTTTGGGTCTTTCTATCCCTCCCACCCTACCACTCCCTATCTCCCTCCTTCCCTCTCTCCCTCGCACTCACCCTTACCTCTCACACACACACAACCTCTCTCCACCTACCCCTCATTCGCCCCCTCCCTAAATCTCTCTATACCACCCTCCCACTCCCTATCTCCCTCCTTCCCTCTATCCGTCCCAACCTACCACACTCTATACCTCTCTCTATCTCCATCCTTCCTTATTTATCTACATCCCTCTATCCCTCCCACCCTACCACTCCCTATATCCCTCACTAAAGATGCATGGATAATGAAAGGACTATGATGGATGAAAGATTCATATGTTAATACATTTATATTAGCCTAAAATGAACCTAATGTATTAATGCAATGATGATAGATTTTAGGTTTAGGGATGATGGATTAATCCAAAGAGATACATAAATATGGTGTTGGTAAGTTGATCATTACTATCTCACTCTCATGCCTATTATCATGAAGTATTTTTTGAATAACATGTACTATAACATTGTACCTAGCCTTTATTTGTTAAGGGAGGTGATAATTTCATGAAATAATTGGTTGCATCAATGAGATATTATTCCATATGAAAATTCCCTCAATTTTTACTACACACATGCACCTTCCTCAACTTCTCAAGAGATGGAAGAATCTCTTCATTCAATACATTATCTATCTTATTCACTTTGGCCTGCTTGTTTTCAAGTGTTTTTAGAATAGAAGTATAGAGGGATAGGGGGGGAATGCCTCTTTCTCTCTATCTCACCTCTCTCCCCCTCCCTCTCTCCCTCATACAAATTCAACCTCTCTCCACCTACCCCTCACATTATCCCTCCCTCCCTCCTCCCTCCTCCCCCCTCCCTCTCTCTCACTCTCTCTATGCATACCTCTCCCTCCCCCCTCTCTCTCTCTTTAGAAGAATGCTAATATATAATTTTTTGGTAATATTAAGTTTATACTTTTGGGTCTTGGTTCTTATTTCATGAAAAAACATGGAACTCTCATATTATAAATATAGCTTGTGTTAGCTATAACGATTGAGATAAAATAGGACAGAGACAACCAGACATAGACATCACCAATTGGAGAAGCATGAATCAAGAGTGCACACTTACCACATAATTTCCGTAAATATGTATCTTGCAAGCAATTTTTAGAATTGTTGATAATGTTTTTCTGGAACCAATGATTGATCTATTATACTGTAGGTCTCACTATAAGTGTTTAGAAGGCATTTGAATTGGTGGCTTTTCAAATTTTATGCTTTTTGGTATTTCAAACATTGTACACAACCTAATTCCTCTCTGTCCTAATTGCTTCTTACATTCTAATGATGTCCCCTATCCACTTTTCCTACACAGGGGACAATGTGTTTTCCTACATAGGGGATAGTGGGTTTTCAAATTTGAAGGTTGACACAGTGTGTTTTCCAATAGGGGACAGTGTGTTTTACAAAAGGGGACAGTGTGTTTTCCAAAAATGGATAGTGTGTTTTCCAATAGGGGACACTGTGTTTTCCAACAGGGAACAAAAAATGACAGTGTGTTTTCCCCCCCATATTAAGTCCATTTTGGGTCCTTCTATCCCTCCCACCCTACCACTTCCTATCTCTGACCTTCCCTCTTTCTCTCCCTCCCTCTATCCCTCCCACCCTACCACTTCCTATCTCCCTCCTTCCCCCTCTCTCTCCCTCACACACACAACCCATGCATATATCATAATTGTTATTATATAGTTTTTCATCATGTTTATATCAAATTTTCTTAATTTTTTTAAAATAGGATTAAAATTCTAATTCTACACTATTTTTTCTAACATATTTGTGGTTATTTATCAAATATAAAAGATCTAATTATATCTTGGATGGTGGATTATGGGACATAGGCACCCAAATTGGATTTATAGCTTCAAGGAGAGATAGGGATAATGTTTTTGGATAGGGACATCATTAGAATGTAATATGTCTAGAAATAAGTAACAGGGGACAATGTGTTTTCCAATAGGGGAAATAACTAATAGGAGACAGTGTGCTTTCCAACAGGGGAAATAACTAACAGGGGACAGTGTGTTTTCCAATATTGGAAAAAACTAATAGGGAACAGTGTGTTTTCCAATAGTGGAAATAACTAACAAGGGACAATGTGTTTTCCAATATTGGATAAAACTAATAGGGGACAGTGTGTTTTCCAATAGGGGACTGTGTGTTTTCCAATAGGGGATAGTGTGTTTTTCAATAGGGAACAAAAAAATGATCACATTATTTGCAGTGTTGGAAAACACACTGTCCCTTGTCAATTATTTCCTACATAGGGGACAGTGTGTTTTCCAACACTATAAATAATGTGAGGATTTTTTTGTTCCCTGTTGGAAAACACATTGTCCCATTTTGGAAAATACACTGTCCCATTTTGGAAAACACACTACCCCCTGTTGGAAAACACATTGTCCAAGGGAGAGAGAGGACATGAGGGAGATATGGAGAGGTACGTAGAGAGAGGTAAGGATTGAATAACTAAATTAACCTGAGGGGTGACTAACCAACTAGTTTGTTATATGTAGAGGGTTTTACAATAGTATATGGGTAGAGAGAGTGATGGGAGATAAGGAAAGTAGAGAGGGAAAGGTAGGTCAAGAGGGAGAGGGTGAGTGTAGATAGAGAGAGGGAGGGAGGGAGAGAGGGAAAGAGGGAGGGAGAGATGTGTAGGTATAGAGAGGTAAGGTGCAAGGAATAAAGAGAGATTTTTTATAAATTTGAAGGTGGACTTCATTGTATTCTTGGTGTGTATGTAACAAAAAACTTTGTATAAGGATATAATTGACAAGGGATAGTACAATACACCCTAGATTTAGAAATTATTATTATTCTTGATTACAATTAAGGTATGGTAGTGAAATTATTATTCTATTTTTTTTCATGTATTAAGGTCTCAAGGATTACACTCATAAGTTCTTAATAGTCTAAATAAGAACATGGCAATGCAAAAGTGGATAAAGTCAAGAGGTTTTGTATTGCATATGAATTTCTGCAAGAAAAGAAAGTACGAGATGATTCTATAAGTGGAGTTGAACAAATGAACTCAAAGATTCTTGAACTTAAGAATTCCATGGAATAAATACATTCCTCTATACTACATTATATTGCTCCTCTCTCACCATCCCTCCTAACCTTCCTCTTCCCACAGGTGGGGAGAGGTTGTGTGTGTGAGGGAGAGAGAGGAAGGAAGGGAGGGAGTGAGTGATAAAGGGATGGGTAGGTGAAAAGAGAGAGAGATGGTAAAGAGGGACAACAAGAGGGAGAGGAAGGTTAGGAGAGATCATGAGAGAGTACATGAATGTAATGAGAAAAACTTTCAAGATTTACCACAACTGTTACTTAGAGTAAAAATTATGTTTGGTATAATGGAGGGGGATGGTGAGAAATGGTTTAGAAGAATGATAATAGATAATTTATTGAATTAAGATATTATTCATGCTCTTGATGTAATGGGAAAATGGAAATGCTTTACTGGAGGCATCAGGTACTAGGAGGCATCACTCCAAAACCTCTTGATTTTATCCACTTTTGTATTGCCATTTTCCCATTACACATAGTGCACATGTTCCTTCATCAAATTTTGAAGAGTAGGAAGAATATATTCAATCAATGATTAGGTGAGGATTATGGAATAGATTGGAAATTTGGATGAAGGATGGTATAAAATAAAAATTTAGGGATGAAAATATGGGGATTATGAATGAAACAATTAAATTCATGACAATTGTGAGAAGGTCTATAAGATGATAAGAGTTACCAAAAAGGTATACTCCTTTAGAATTATAATTTAATTTTCCTCTACCTTGTAGTAATGATTAATCAAATTTTAAGGTGGACTTCATTACATATTTTTTGGTTATAAAACAAAAAAAATCATAAGGAAATAATTGAGAGGGGACAGTGTGTTTTCCAACACTGTAAATAATGTTAGTCAAAAATTTAATATTTTCTCTTTTGGAAATCTTGCAAATATCTCCCCTTTCTTTGTTGAATCCATAACATTAGCCACCCTTTCCAATAAACCTCATCTTGACACTTGGTTATTTCCTCTTTCTTCATATCTCTCATATATAAAAACTCACAATTGTAGAAATAACATAAGGTACTAGTAAGTGAGAAATATTTGTTAAAATTTAAGATAGGCACATATCATGAGGAGGTATTGCATCACATTAAAGGATAATAAGGTATAATAATAAGGTATAATGCTCCATGGCCATTAAATTTGGAAGGATAGGTGATATGGTGCATTATTATATGTGGATGTATGTGTCATGCCATGGTAGATCAGATGCCTCTCTACTTCTCTCTATATCTCATATATCTACGAACTCTCTCACTTCTCTCTCTCCCATTACCTCTCTACTCTCTTTCTCTCTATCTCACCTCTCTCTCACACACACATTCAACCTATCTCTCATTATACTTTTATGGACATATAATGATGTATTCCTATATGGATTTTTAGTTAATACATTCTTTTTACCAATGTTGTCCATATTTGCATTATAAATGATTAATTGAATAAATTGAATAATGAATTGATGAAACTATAAATGATTAATGTTATATCTATATTTACACTATATTTGATTAATTAAACAATTGAAGAAGGCTCTTTTTTACCATGTAATTGATGCAATCATCATAATTTTCCTCAAATGTGTTTATAAGGCATGTGGATGAGAGTTTGAAATATTCAAATTTCTTATAGAAGCTATGAATTATTAAAGAAGAAAGTGATAGAGCAACTAGAGTTTTTTAAAACAATGATGGTATTGAAAAAGATCTAGTACAAAGGAGAAGTCTCTTTAGAAATATATTCTTGGTATAGTTGGATGTTTTTTAATAGAAAAATGGTAGCACACACCTAAAAGAAAATTTTTCGATGATAATGAAGGGTAAATGGTTCTATTTTCATACTCTTATTGTGAGGGATGGTGCAATTCAAGGGTCAAAGGGTATAGTAGCACTTTCCCTAGATGATAAGATTTTTGAACTTAAGAATTCCATGGAACAAAAACAATTGGAAATAGATGATAAGGAAAAGGTAAAATCAGATCTAAGTATAGAAAAAATGAATTAGTTGGGTGGAGACATGAAAGTATTATCTTAAAAGGTAGAAAATTATTGTAAATAACTTGTTAAAAGAAACATTTGAATTCTCTAATCATAAAGACACTCTCAAAGCTAAGAAAAAGGAGGCTTAAAGATAAACAAATTGGAAATATAATGTTATGACATGGTGCAATTAATTAAGTAATTAAATTAATTAGTCAACATGGTGATGTTAGAGGGAATTGGCTATGATGAATTAATATGTAGTATTAAAGATCAAATATGGTGGAATTAGTGTGTCTACAACATGCTACAAAGTGTTTCTATACATCTTAGATTTCCCACCATTGAATAATTTCTAGTTTCTAATTTCTAGCACACATTCCAATCCTATTAGGTCTACATATGTGGTATACCCCTGGAAGCCTCTTAACATAGTCAAAGTACATAAGGAGCTCATGGTGAAGATGAATGCAATATAAAAATAAATAGACTCAAATAAAGTAAGTTATTGGATTGATAGAACTAACTACTATATATGTACTCATCATGGTTGAAGGTACTCTCATTGGTCCTCATATCTTACCTAACACGTGTTCCCTGGGTTGCCAGATATGAAATGTATTTTAAATTTTATTATTCAATTGATTTTATTTTGTGTGAAGTAAAGATATGAAGATCCCTATCACTCCATCCAAAATCATGTGATAAAATTATAATTTTATGTAAATTTCAAATATTGGAGATAATTAGATCTTTTAATTTTGATAAATTACCATAAATATGTTACAACCAATAGGGTAGAACTGGAATATTAATCCTACAAAAAAATAAAAAAATTTGATATAAACATGATAAAAAACTATATAGTAATAGTTATAAATGGGAAAAGGTATGGAAAAATAAATAAAAAAATCTTAGACTTAGTAGGAGGGGGAGATGTGATGGTGGATTATGGGACATACGAACCCAAATTGGATTTATAGCATCAAGGAGGGATAGGGATAATGTTTTTGGATAGGGATATGGATAATTTTTTTGGGATAGTATAATGGAGGGGGGTGGTGACAAATGGTTTGGAACAATGATAACACATAATGTATTGACTTAAGAGATTATTCCTTCTCTTGAGAAGTTGAAATGGAAAAGGAATATGAAGAAGTAGACCAAAGTGAATGAGATAGATAGTGTATTGACTGAAGATATTCTTCCCACTCTTGAGAAGTTGAGGAAGGTGCATGTGTAGTATGTGCAATGGACAAATAGAAATGTAAAAGTGGATAAAGTCAAGAGGTTTTTCATTGCATATGAATGTGTGCAAGTAAATAATGTGAGAGATGATGCTATAAGCGGAGTTGAACAAATGAACTCAAGGATTCTTGAACTTAAGAACTCCATGGAACAAATTCAATTGGAAATAGATAACAAGGAAAAGGAAAAATCAGATCTAAGTGAAAAAAACAAGAATCAATTGGGTGGAGACATAAAATTCTTGTGTAAAAATGTAGACAAGTCTTGTAAAGAAATTTTTAAAAGAAACATCTACATTCTCTAATCGTAAAGATGCTCTCAAAGCTGAGAAAAAGGTGGCTACAAATCTATATAGAATTATTCAAGAAATTGAAAACTCTATCCAAGAAAGGGATGTTTCTAGATCCTAAGGGTTGATGAGGGAGCAATTGATCTAAAGATTCAAGTAAAAGATATGAAAAAAAAAGTTAGAAGATCATGACAGTGAATAGTAGGGTGTGTTAATAGGTAAGAGAAATGGAGATGAGGAAATTTTGTTGTTGCATCTTTTCCTCAATCTCTCTACCTACCTCTCCCTCTATTCCTTCAACCTTAACTCTCTCTACCTACCTCTCCATGTATCCCTTATTTCCTCTCTCTCCCTTTATCTAATTTTGCCTTTTCCTTATCATATAAATCCAAATTTGTCACCACTCCCTATCTCCCTCCTTCCCTCCTCTCCCTCCCTCTATCCCTCCACCCTACCACTCCCTATCTCCCTCCTTTCCTCTTTATCTCCCTCACACATACACACACAACCTATCTCCACCTACCCCTCCCTCCCTAACTATCTCTATACCTATCCCTCCCAACCTACCACTCCCTATATCCCTCTATTCCATTTTCTTTGGAAACACTCAAATACTCTATCTCCTTCTATTCCACATCTAAAATACGATCATATGAAGGTTTTTTCACTACATCTACCATATCATCCTCCATCTATCTAATATTCATCTATTATTTTATTTCATTATGAACTACTACTTCCTCTTTCTTCAGTTTATTCATTATAAGGTCTTTGAACACCATATTTATGTCTCTCTTTGGGTTAATCTATCATCATCATTGCATTAATCCATTAGGTTAATCCTTAAACCATAAACCCTAAACCTAAAATCTATCATCATTGCATTAATCTATTGCATGAAAATATAAATGATTAGTGTTATCCATATTTACACTATAATTGATTAATTGAACAATTGAAGGATCACTTTTTATCATTTAATTGATGCAATCATGATAATTAATCATTCAAAATTTTCCTCAAATTTTTATATAAGGCATGTGGATGAGAGTTTGAAATATTCAAATGCCTTTGTATCTAGATTTATCTACATCTCTCTTTATTCCTTGCACCCTACCTCTTTGTACCTACACGTATCTCCCTCCCTCTTTCCCTCTCTCTCTCCCTCCCCCCCTCTCTCTCCCTCCTTCCCTCCCTCTATCTGCACTCACCCTCTCCCTCTTGACCTACCTTTCCCTCAATCCATCCCAATCAACTCTCTTTCTACCTACTTCTTTGTCCTTCCTAACTCCCCCCCTCTATCTACTTCTATCTCCTCTTCCCTCTCTACTTTACCTATCTCCCATCACTCTCTCTACCTACGTATCCCTCTATTCCTTCAACCTTACCTCTCTTTACCTACCTCTCCATGTCTCTCCCTCCCCCTATCCCTCTATCCCTCTATACCTCTCTCCACCTATGGGAAGAGGAAGGTTAGGAGGAATGGTTATTGTTGAGTTTTCATATTAGAGAAAGGCATTCTTGATTTATGTTTTTCACAAATTTTTGACATGACTTCTTTCTAGAAGCTTGTTTTCTTATTTGTGTTTAGTTTTTCCCACTATAGCTAAAGTTCAAACCATAAAATGATGGATTTTTCCACATATGGAAAAAAGGGAGAGGTAGGGAGAGGGGTAGGTAGAGAGAGGGATTCTTATTGAATACAACCCATGCATATATCATAATTTTTAGGTTTTGTAATAAATTTAAGGAATGTAGAAGTTTTAATATGATGCTCGACACCTCTACACATGTGAAGCTAGTAGAAGTTTTTTTGAAGCACTTCCTATTGAAGCCCTTCTTGTACCTCTATAATATTAGTTGGTGAAGGAAATTAAAAAGTTTACTTTACCATCTTTGGATCCATCTTCAAGCCATTTGGTGAGATTAAAAATTTCTTGGTATTTGTATGTAGAGAATGAAATGGAAAGATTCTTAAAACTAGAGGTAGAAGGTACTATAATGTATGAAATGAAAAAGGAATATTCTCTCAAAACACTTACAAAGAAGCATTTACCAAAGTGAATTAGATCATAAAATTTGTTCAAGCCAAGAAAGTGAGAGATGATGCTATAAGTGGATTTGAACAAATGAAATCAAAGATTCTTGAAATTAAGAATTCCATGGAACAAATACAATTGGAAATAATTCTCTCTATCTCTCATGTCTCACTATCCCTCCTAATGTGATGAAAGCAAATTTTAAAATTTACCACAACTATTAATTAGAGCAAAAAATGTGTCATTTTCCTCATATGATGGAAGAAGAAATGCTCACATTGTTTGCAGTGTTAGAAAACACATTGTCCCCTATGTAGGAAAAGTGAACAGGGGACATCATTAGAATGTAAGATATCTAGAAATAATTAATAGGGAATAGTGTGTTTTCCAACATTGGAAATAACTAACAGGGGACAGTGTGTTTTCCAATAGGGGACAATGTGTTTTCCAATAGGGGACAGTGTGTTTTCCAACATTGGAAATAACTAATAGGGGACGGTGTGTTTTCCAACAAGGGACAGTGTGTTTTCCAACAAGGGACAGTGTGTTTTCCAGAATTGGAAATAACTAATAGGGGATAGTGTGTTTTCCTACATGGGACAATGTGTTTTCCAAAAGGGGACAGTGTGTTTTCCAACATTGGAAATAACTAATAGGGGATAGTGTGTTTTCAAACATTGGAAATAACTAAAAGGGGACAGTGTGTTTTACTACATGGGACAGTGTGTTTTCCAATAGGGGACAATGTGTTTTCCAACAAGGACAATGTGTTTTCCAAAATTGGAAATAACTAATAGGTGATAGTGTGTTTTCCAACAGGGAACATAAAAATGCTCATTATTTGCAGTGTTGGAAAACACACTGTCCCTTGTCAATTATTTCCTTATGAATTTGCAACTTGTTGGAAAACACATTATCCCTTGTCAATTATGTAATGAAGTCCACCTTCAAATTTTAGAACAACTCTTTGGTTACCACAATTATTAGTTAGAGCGAAAACTATATCTCATTTTCTTCATATGATCAAAAAATAAATAGATAGTATAATTGAAGGTTGGAAAACACAATGTCGGTTATCAATTAGTTTGTTGTGCTTGTTCAAAGCTCAAGGGTGAAGAGGTCGAGGAGGCTTTGCAAGTGGGGTATATACAAAACTAAAAAAATTGAGTTGAGGGATAACTAACCATTAGGGTATTTATGTGTAGAGGGTTTTACAACAAGTGGATTTTACATGTAGTAATCAAATTGACTTGAGGGATGACTAACCAATTGGGTTGTTATGTGTAGAGGGTTTTACAATAGTATGTGGGTTGCAAGTTTCATATCACCCAGATTTTTCCAGCCTATAATTGTTGTAATGAAAAACTTTTCTTATTTAGAGAGTAAAAATGTAATGAAAGGTACTTTCAAATTTTATCACAACTATTACTTAGAGTAAATTTTTTGTTTCAATTTCCTCAATTTTTTTGTATCACAACTATTACTTTTATGTAGCTTTGTAGCCACTTTTTTCTCAGCTTTGAGAGTGTCTTTACGATTAGAGAATGTAGATGTTTCTTTTAACAAGTTCTTTACAAGACTTGTCTACCTTTTTAGATAAGCCTTTCATTTCTCCACCCAACTGATTCTCTTTTTTTGCACTTAGATTTGATTTTTCCTTTTTCTTGTCATCTATTTCCAATTGTATTTGTTCCATAGAATTCTTAAGTTCGAGAATCTTTGAGTTCATTTGTTCAACTCCACTTATATAATCATCTCTCACATTCTTTACTTGCACAAATTAATATGCAATACAAAACCTCTTGAGTTTATCCACTTCTACATTGCCATTTTCCCATTGCACATACTGCACATGCACCTTCCTCAACTTCTCAAGACTGGGAATATTCTCTTCAATCAATACACTATCTATCTCATTCACTTTGGTCTCCTTCAAAATTATTTTCAAAATACATGAGACATCAAGTATTAGAATACATGAAATGAAAAAAAATCTTCTCTAAAACACATGAAAATAAGTAGACCAAAGTGAATGAGATAGATAATTTATTGACTGAAAAGATTCTTTCCTCTCTTCAGAAGTTGAGGAAGGTGCGCGTGTAGTATGTGCAAGGGGAAAATGGCAATGCAAAATTGGATAAATAAACCACCCCTTATTGTCATAAATCCTCACCATTTCATTGCTCTGCCTTCTTTACTCACTACCCCTTTGGTACCATTTCCTTGTATTGAAAATAATTTATATTTCTTGCAAGCCCATTAGTCATCATCATCATCACATTTAAGAGAGATAGGTATAGAGAGAGTTAGGGAGAGAGGGAGGGCTAAGTGGAGAGATGTTGTGTGTGTGTGTATGAGGGAGAGAGGGAGAGAAGGAGGGATATAGGTAGTGGTAGGGTGGGAGGAGCATTAGTAAATCAACAAGGGAAAACTAGTATGTTGACTTTATCCACTTCTACATTGCTATTTTCCTATTGCACATACTACACACTTCCTAAGTGGTTAATTTTAGCCTTCTACTGTTTTTCTATAGTTTCAACACTTCAAACTATTTATTTTTCTGCACTTAGATCTAATTTTTCCTTTTCCTTATCATTTATTTCCAATTGTATTTGTTCCATGAAATTATTATGTTCAAGAATATTTTACTTCATTTTTTCAACTCCACTTATACAATTATCTCTCACTTTATTTTCTTACACAGATTCATATGCAATACAAAACCTCTTGAGTTTATCCAATTTTGCATTGCCATTTTCCCATTGCATATACTGCACACACACCTTCCTCAACTTCTCAAGAATGAGAAGAATCTCTTCATTTAATACATTATCTATCTCATTCACTTTGTTTTACTTCTTTTCATATGTTTTTAGAGCATATTCATTTTTCATTTTATACATTCTAGTACATGTTGCCTCCAATTCTACATTTCCATTTTTCCATTGCACATAGTGCACATGCTCCTTCCTTAAATTATCAAGAGAAGGAAGAATGTATTGAGGCAATACATTATGTATTATCATTCTTCCAAACTATTTTTCACCATCCCCCTCCATCATGCCAACCCAAAAAAATTATATCCCTATCCCTCCTTGACACTATAAATCCAATTTGGGTTCCTATGTCCCATAATCCACCATCACATCTCCCCCTCCTACTAAGTCTACTTTGGGTCCTTGTATCCCTCCCACCCTACCACTCCCTATCTCCCTCCTTCCCTCTCTCCCTCACACACACCATTACCTCTCTACCTACACCTCCCTCTTTCCCTCTCTCTCCCTCCCTCCCTCTCTACCTACCTTTCCCTTAATCCATCCCATCCCACCTCTCTTTCTACCTACATCTCCCTCCTTCCCAACTTCCCCCCTCTATCTACTTATCTCTCCCCTTCCCTCTCTACTTTCCCTATCTCCCCTCACTCTCTCTACCTAACTCTCCCTCTATTCCTTCAACCTTACCTCTCTCTACCTACCTCTCCATGTCTCCCTTATTTCCTCTCTCCCCCTTTATTCCTCCCATGCTACCTCTCTAGACCTCTCCCTCTCCCCATTCCTCTATCTTTTCTCCTGTCGCTCCTCTCTCACCATCCTCCTAACCTTCCTCTCCCTCCCCTTGTCCATATTCCCCCCTCTCTCTCTTTCCATATACCCCTCCCTTTATCAACCACTCCCTCCTTCCCTCTCTCTCCCTCCCTCCATCCCTCCCACCCCACATCTTCCTCACTCTACCTTCCCCTCTCTCTCTACCTCTCCTTTCCCCCTCTCTCTCACATGCATACCATCTCTCTCTACCTATCCCACCCTACCTATATCCCTCTATCTACCTACCTATATCTATTTTTTCCACCTTACCTCTCTTTGACTACCTCTCCCTATCTCCCTCTTCCCTCTCTCTCCTTCCTTCCCACACAACCTTTCTCCACCTACGTATCCATTCCTCCCTCCCTGGTTCCCTCTCACTCTCTCTATACCTACATGTCCCACCTTACTTCTCCCTCTCTCTCTACCTCTCTCTCCATACCTCAATGTAAACAAGGGACAAATAAGTATAGTTATGAATATCTTATGTTCATTCAAGTAAACTATAAATGTTTAATAAAAATATAACACGATTTTAAAAACTAAAGGCCATTATGTAATAAATGTGGGATAGTCGTAAATACTATATATGTACAAAATGAATTAGATAAAAAAGAAATATGTGGATCTAAAGTAGTTAATTTCTTTACCCAAAATAATAATTGAGGTTTACACGAGTAGTGTTAGAGGGATCCCATAGCCTTGGGGATCCCAAAATGATAGCAAAAACTTCTTTTATAAATATTTTTTTATTAAATGATAGAATATAATAGGATTAAATTATGCTAAAAATAGATAATACACCATCAAATTATGATAGCTATTGAAGGATCAGAAAGATATATAGGAATATTGGTTAGGTCATTTATTCTATGATAAACACTATATCCTAAAGGTAGAGAATTTTTCATGGGTTGCTATATAGAAGAATATATTAATAGTGGATAGGTTTAGGAAAATGAGATGTTATGGCTAATCTAGGTGTGTAATGTGTGAGTAGGTAGAAGAGAATGCAAATCACTTATTTCTAGGTTTCCCCTTTTCTAGTAAATTCTACCAATGGCTATGTTCTAGGCTAGGATAAAGATTAGCACTTCCAAAAGATATAGAAAAAAATACTTCATGGTGTGGTCAATCATATAAATAAAGTCAAAATTTTCTACTGTGTGGACCTTGAGCTTGCCCTTATAAATGTAGGAAATTTGGAAGGATGAAAATACAATGATATTCCAAATGAAGTAAAATATAATGGAATCATTCCTCAAAAAATTAGAAAAAACCATTTTTGAAGTACTAACTAATAAAACTATAACTTTATTAGCCAAAAATATATTTTTTTCTACTTGTGAGTATGAAGCTATTGATAGATGGAATGGAAAAACAATGGTTCCCCATAGTTTATGGGTTTGTTGGAGTGAATTCCACAAACAAAGAAAGGAAAGAAGCAAACTAGATACAATTTCCATCTACTTTCACCCATACAATTGCTAGTAGAAGAAACATAGATACTAATAAAAAATGCATACACCTGCATCTAATGTACCATATGCAATGACACCTGCATCACTAACAGTTATAAATTTTGAAGGCGCCTTACATTACATTCTTACTATCCCAACAATTTTTTAAAATATTTTGACCATTTTTTTCTCAATCATATGAAGAAATTGAAATATAATTTTTTACTATAACTAAGAGTTATAAATTTTCAAGGTGCCTTACATTTTGTTACTAATATTTTTGTGGGAGGGAGAAATAAGTTCTAGATCAATGGCCACTTTACACAACCCTTGCGTATAAAAAAACCCCTTTTCATTTTGTGCAGTTCAATATAAACAACCCATATTTTCTCATTATGCAAGGGTGCATCGCTAAAGTTTTGAACATGAAGCCTCCTGAGATATTTTTGATGCCAATTGGAGTAGCAAGTAATATAATGTATGGAATGAAAAAGGAATCTACTCTAAAAACACTTGAAAAGAAGCAAATAGTTGTAAATTTGTAAGGTGACTTCCATTGCATTTTTTGTTATCTAAATTACAAAAGGTTTTCATTACAATCATATTTCCTATGTATAATTAGAATTTGAAAACACTTGGTGTTATAAAACCTGCAACCTACATATTGTTGTAAAACACTCTACACATAACAACCCAATTGGGTAGTTACCCCTCAGGTCAATTTGGTTAGTTTTATGTATCCCCCACCTACAACTCCTCCTTACATTTGTACTCTATAAATAACAAAAGGTTTTCATTTCAATCATACTATCTATACATAATTGGAGGTTGGAAAACATAGGGTGCTATGATTACGAGTCTATGAATTAATATAAATTGTACTATTTTATTAAATACTACACCAATGAGTTCTATGAATAATCTATGTACCTACATGAAGATACTTTCTAGCAACAAAAGATTCTTAAATACATAACAATATTATCACCTTACATTTGTATACAATGTAGATTTTATAACCTCAAAGATATTGCGCTAGGATTATTATAATGCATCTAAAAATGAAGCCAGTGTTATGCTAAATACTAAATACAACAATCTCTTATTACATAAGTCACATTAGATCCCATGCAATCTGAGTATATCAATACCAAGAATTTTAGTTTCATGAATACATAATTGATATATTTAGAATTTTTAATCTTACCAAATGGTTTGAAGATGGATCCAAAGAAGGTAAAGTAAACTTTTGAATTTCCTTCACATATTAATATTATAGAAGTAAGACATGCTTCAATAAACTTCTACTAGCCTCACATGTGTGGAGGTGTTAGAACATCATATTAAATCCTACATTCCTTAAAAAATTACAAAGCCTAAAAATAAAAAGCTTGAAATCTACACCAGTCTTGGAATTCTAACACAACCATAAGAATCCATTAACATGTTTTTTTATCTCTTTTTCAATAAACATTAGGATTTCAACAAAATTTAAAAAGATTATTTTTCTACAGCTAAATTTGGTTGAAGTTGGAAATGCTCTGCTAGACATCGATCCAAAATGTGGAAGCATACCCTAGGCACATGAAATGTTTGACATAATACCTCAAAGAGAACAGGGTAGGGACATCCATCAAAGCTAAATGGAAAGATGAGATGATTTTTGTTAGGCGTAGACTGAACAACACTCCATTAGTGATGAGGATAGCGCGAATCAACAAATTCAGCTGATCATTGATGAGGAATTATTAGTGTAACAAAAATCATCTTTCCATTTCATTTCCTAACAAGATTTAGCAGTTTTCATTTATTGTTCCAATACTATTGCAATATCCTCACAAGCTTTATAATTTTTTGTTAGGTGTAGACTGCGAATCAATAGGCATAGACTGGAGATAGGTGTAGACTAGAGATAGACTTCAACATATTGGCATCACTGGCCCACGCCAATGCATTCTATGCAAAAACAACCCATTCCAGAATTCTTGATGGACCACCTCTTTAAATAAAAAATGATTTAGCTTTGATGTTAATCATAAAATGGCATTACCATCCCACGTTTCCTAACATACTCCTTGCCTACACCAAAATTTGTGTAATGTAATGCTTGAAACAAAACACAGGAGGAAAGAAACACAAAACAAAAGGATTTGGAGCGCTTGTGGGTACCGAGCTTCTTCTTGGCCACCTTTAGTTCCCTCATATCCTTCCCCACCTTCAACAACTCCATTATTGACTTCTCTAAGGTTCTAGATGCATCCCGATTTCAAGGAAAATAGTGCTAACTTAACATATTTCTCCCTTCGATGGAGTTTTAGTGCTTGTAGGTATCTAGCAACACTTTAGATCCTTTCAGATGTAGATGAGATGGATCTCTTCCCTTATGGGATTTTCATCGGCATTGGCATGCAGTGGGATCTCTTCTCTTTCCTTTATTGGCAGAGGGGTGAGGTGCCAACTCCCACCTAGTTATGACATGTTCCCATGAACAAGCCACTATTTGCCTGTAGAGGCGCCATTTCTGCTTTGTCACAGTGATCACAAACAAGCGCCAAAGTTTTCTATGTAGCTATACGATACATTTGGTCCAATTTGAATCAACGGAGGAGCCAAAACGTTTTTAAAACAAGCGTGAATTTGATCTTTAAAAAACTCATCGCCGGATGTTTTACGTTGTAAACACTTGTTGCCGTCAGTGTACTTTATGATATGTATGTATGCTATGTATGTTCCGAGTGCCATGTTTTCATGCATTTTTGTATGCACATAGGTCAATTTTGTCTAGAAGTTAACCGGCTTCGGAAATTGAAAGAGGTTTTTTTTATTAGATTTTAAGTTTTAGATGAGCTCGTCAACTTCAGCCAAGAAATTTTTTTAAGAAAAATATATATATTTACTATCATATATACTATATATATAATCTATATAATATATGTCGAGATATCAATATGCTAGTTTTAGTGGCCGCGCTATATAGTCAATAATATTATATTAAAATATTATTAAATGATAATATTATATTATTATTAATATTAGTATTATATTATTATTTTATTAATATACATATTATACCATTATAATTTCTAAAATATTATTATATTTTCAATTTAATTATATTATTATTAATATTGGTACTATTTGATTATTAATATATAATATTACTATTATATTATTATTAAAATTATCTTATAATTATTATAAAGTAAATATTATATATTTTTTTAATTGTTTTATTATTAGATTTAGGGTGAGTGTTAAGAGTTAGGGTTAGGCATAGGATTATATTGAGGGTTATGATTATGGTTAATGTAGGTGATTAATGAAAGATGACTATTTGAATTGGGGATATGATTAGGGGTTTTTTTAAGATTTGGATTATGGTTTGGGTTTGGGTTTGGGTTAGGGTTAGGGGTAGGGGTAGGGTTAGGTTATGTGTTGTTTTCAGGGTTAGGTTTGGGATTAGGTTTATGGTTAGGGTTCGGGTTTAGGGTAATCTCTAAATTTAAGTTTAAGTCGTAGTTGATATTTTTTCTTCCAAAAATAATTAGATTATTTTTTTCTCATGTTCATTATGACCAACTATGACTTAATCTTAAATTTAGACCTTTTATTGAAACCTAACATCGTAACCCTAACCTAACCCTAATCATAAGATTAACTCATACCCTAACCTTAACCCTAGCCCTAATGATAAACCTATTCCTATCCCTTACTTGAATAGTAAATCATCATTTTGTCATTAATGTAACCCTAACCATAACTTTAACCCTGACACTATTTCTCAAAACCCTAACCTTAACTGTAACCCAAACCCTTTTTATCACAACCCTAGACATAAACATAACTCTAACCCTAAACTCTAAACCATGATCTTAATTGTAACCCTAAACATAAACATAACCCTAACCCTAAACCCTAAACCCTAAACCATGATCCTAATTATAATCTAACCCTAACAAGCTAACCTTAACTCACACCCTAACCTTAACCCTAATTGGAACCCTAAACTGAAGACAAATGCTACACCCTAAACTATAATCCAAATCTTAAACCTAACCCTAACCCTTTTTCTCAAAACCATAACCCTAAACCTAACCCTCACCATGACCCTAACCATGACCAAAACCCTAACCCCAACCCCAACCCTAATTACCTAACCCTAAATATTTTTTCTTTTATTAATTAGTTGCATTCACTCTAATAACCCTAACCCTAACCCTAAACCTAACCCTAGCCCTATCCCTGACCTTAATCCTAACCCCAACTCTAAGCCAAATATAAAAACAACCCTTAATCATAACAATAACCCTAAAACCTAATTATAAATCTAACCCTAAAACTATCCTCAATGTGCACCCTAACCTTAACTCTAACTATATAGCTTAGGGTTTAATTATGGTTATGATTAAGGTTACTATCTAGTGAGGGTTAAGGTTCTATGATAAATCATTGGATTAGAGTCAGGGTTAGGGTTACGATTAGGGTTATAGGATAAAACTTGGAGTTACAATTATATTAATGAGTAAGATTAGGGTTATGTTACGATTAGGGTTAGAAAATTAAGGTTCAAAACCCTAACATGAATAGTAACGATAACCCTAACCCTAACAAAATCCCTAACTATAACCGTAATTGTAATCCTAATGCTAACCATAACCATAACCATAACCATAACCATAACCATAACCATAACCCTAACTCTCACTCTAACCTAACCCTAACCCTATATCTATTTGTACCATAACCCTTTGTAATTGAACCCTAATCGTACCCCTAACTTGACCCTAACATTAATTATACCATAACCCTTTGTAATTGAACCCTGATTTTATTGGAACCATAATTGAAACGTAGCCTTAACCCTGACCTTGATCCTAACTATAACTCTAACCCTAACCCTTACCCTAACCATAACCTTAACTCTAACCTTGATCTTAACTATAACTCTAATCATAACCCTAATCGTAGCCTTAACACTAACTGTTACCTAACCCTAATTGAACTCTAATACTAAGAATCGTACCATAAGCCTTTGTAATTGAACCATAATTTTATTTAACCCTAACCCTAACCCTAACCCTAACCCTAACCTTATCTCTAACCTTGATCCTAACCGTAACTCTAACACTAACCCTAGCCCTAACCTTAAAACTACAACTGTTAGCTAACCCAAATACTATCCATAACCCTAATTGAACCCTAATACTAACCCTAACCCTCATTGTACCATAAATGTAACCGTCACCCCAATCTTTATTATTAAAAAAATATATTATTTCTCATAACCCTAACCTATATTAAACTTATTTCTCATAACTCTAACTTGTACACTAAATCTAAGACTATTTCTCATAACCCTACCCTAACCTTAACCCTAAGAAAATCCCTAATCATAACCCAAAACCCTAACCCTAACCATAAATCTAACCCTAAACACAACCCTAACCATAAATCTAACACTAACCCCAACCCTAACCCTAACTCTAACCCTAATCAAATTCTTAACCATAATTGTAATCGTAACCTTAACAGTAACACTAACCTTAACCCTAACATGAATTAAATCATAATCCCAAGCTTTATTGTAGAACCCTAACATTTCTAAAAAACTAACCCTAATGCTAACCCTAACCTAACCATTAACCCTAACCTGACCATTAACCATAATCATAACCCTAACCATTAACCATAATTGTAACCTTAACCTTACCCTAACCCTAACCATAAACCATAATCCTTACCCTAATTCTAACCAAATCCCTAACTGTAACCCTATACTCTAACCCTTATCTCATATTTGATCCCAACCATAACCAAAAATCTAAATCTAAATCTAACCCTAAATCATAAACCATAAACCCTAATCATATCTCTAACCCTAACCCTAACTCGAACACTAAACCCTAACCCTAACTAAATACCTAATCATAACTCTAAATTGTAACCTAACTGAACTCTAATCGCAATCATTTAATTAAGATAAAAGTACCAACCTAACCCTAACCCTATATCAATTTGTACCATAATCCTTTGTAATTGAACCCTAATCGTAATGCTAGCCTGACCCTAACACTAATTGTACCATAACCCTTTGTAAATTTTGAACCCTAAATTTATTGTAACCATAATTAAAACATAGCCTTAACCCTAACCCTAATCCTAACTATAAGCCTAACCCTAAGCCTAATCCTAGCCCTAACTATAACTCTAAACCCTGATCTTAACTCTAATCTTGATCCCAACCGTAACTCTAACCATAATGGTAACCCTAACTATTACCTGACCCTAATACTAATCATAACCCTAATTGAACCCTAATACTAATAATTATACCATAACCCTTTGTAATTGAACCATAATTGAAATGTAATCTTAACCCTAATCCCAATCCTAAATATAACCCTAACCCTAACCCTAACCCTAACCTTAACTCTTACCTTGATCCTAACCATAAATCTAACCGTAACCGTAACTCTAACCTTAATCATAACTGTTAGCTAACCCTAATACTAACCATAACCCTAATTGAACCCTAATATTAACTCTAACCCTCATTGTACCATAAATGTAACCCTAATCCCAAGCTTTACTGTAGAACCCTACAATTTATAAAAAATCTAACCCTAATGCTAGCCCTAACCTAACCATTAACCATAATTGTAACCCTAACTGTTAACCATAATCATAACCTCAACCTTTCCCTAGCCATTAATGATTTGGACCCCTCCTCTGATATTTTAAGGGACAACATGGCCCATTTGTGCTTGGTGGACATCAAGCCCTCAAATGGGATGTTTACTTGGAGCAATAGGAGGATTGGAGATGCTACCATTTTAGAAAGTTTAGATAGGTTTCTAGTGTCTAGCTTTTGGGTTGGTGACAGGTGGATGACGAGCTCAAAGATCTTGGAGTGGTGAGGTTTTGATCATTGGTTGATGCAGAGTGATAGGGATAGAAAACACCCAACTATAATGGAAAATACCCTCTAGCACTTAGGTTTCAACAAACTTCCACAAACTATGGTGAATTAGGCACTTTTCTATCAAAGGGTTAGTAGCCTTACCCGGTAGGACAGTCAATATAAAATCCGCATGGAGGGATTTCAAGACACCAAACCTATGGATTTAGACATCCAAAATTAACCCCTACAAAGTTCCAGAACCTTTCCTCTTGACTGTTAAGGCATCACTCACAATGGCCCTTTCTACCACTACTCCAAGAGGACTAATTCACAGACCTACACCTGGGTCTTGATTACCTAGGCTCTCCCCTTCAACCCAAAGCCAAAAAACAAAATCCTACAGGTTTTCCACACCTGTTACCATAATTCCTAAGTGCCCTTCAAATATATTCTTCAAAATCAAGCAAAAACTCACTTTTTTGCTTGTCACATGGGCTTGCCACATAGAGATGTCAAGCCAAAACATTGCACCATTTGCCTCCAAAGTGATTTCTATTCTCCAAGACTTCTAATACATAATATTTCACCCTCATACCTTCCATCCCACCAAGAGTTTGCAATTCTATAGTGTGGGAATGGAAGATGCATCCATATTTTGCCCAAAACTTTGATTTTAAGGGTTTTCAGACCACCCGGGAGTAAAATTAAGATATCTCCTTTATTACTCAATGAAATCTCACCAATCCAACTCCAAAAGAAATATTATTCAATTAAATTTCCAAAAATTACATGCTTCAATCATAAAACAAAACGTTCAGATCGTACCAAGCACGGGATCAACAAATTCTACAGAAAAACATGGGGTTTGAGACCACTCGGTAGTAAAATGAGGATATCTCACCCAATTCTTAATGAAATAACACCATTCAAATGCCAAAAGAAAGGTTATTCCATTATATTTCCAACCATTATAGGATTGTAGTTTGGAGAAACATGTACAGGCTATACTGTGTACGGGATCAGCAATTTCCTTATGAAAAACTCACAAAACAGCAGCTTCTTCTTAGAAACTCCTTCCCAACATGTTCAACAACCTCTCCTTCGAGATATTACAACAATATATCATGTTAAAACCTTAAAAATACCTCTTCAACTAACCAAATACCATAACCACCCTTTGTTAGACTCCTAAGATGGCAATTTTTCCAATATTGTTCCTAATCAACATCCCTTTACAACTTGATTTTAAAGATCCCTCTTAACTGACCTATCAAACTTTTAAATACAATTTCAAATGGTTATTGAGACCTTATTATAATGAAAAACATAAGACCCAAACCTACACTATATCCTATGCAACATGGCATAAAAATGGACAACTTGTGACATTACATCTTATTTTAGCATATTTTGCAACATCCTTCTTGCATATAATTTAAAAGACCTTCAAACAATTTCAATGAACCTTAAAGACCTTCAAACCACTTCAATGAAAATTCCAAGCCCATTGCCTAGTCATTTCAAGGTATAGGTGCTCCTACACCATACACCCCCCCATAGAGAAAATCTTGTCCCAAGAGTGAAAACCTTGTTCTTTGTTGCCACAGTGCAACTTCATGCATATCCAGACCTGCAACTTGCCTTTGTCTCACTCCTGGATCAAAGGTTGACATCCTCCTATCCGTTACACCTGAAAAAAAACAATGGTTAGTAACACACTATTCCATCTCCTTCATTGCTTCATCTCCACACTTGCATCCATCAAATGGTGCTTGTATACTCTGTCCTCTCTTCACTGTCATCAAACCTTTACACTTTTGTTCCACTTGCTCTTCCCTCACTGTGATCAGACCTTGTTCACTATCATTACCTTGTACCTATGTTTTATTAGACTCACCAGCCCTTATACTTGCAAATTTCACATGCTTGTAACCATTGCTCATGCTGATAGGACACACAATGGTCCCCACTGTAATCTCAATCTCCTTTGAAAACATTCCACCTTGTTTGCCATGCTTATACACTATCCTACCATCCTTCTCTTTGACTGTATCAAACCCAGATATGAAACCATCACTCACTCCTTGCAAGACCAAACTCCTTACTGTCTTCTCACTATTCCCCTTGACCAAATCAGACATAGGCATGAATGCCTTCTCTGCCTTTTGCAAGAAAAAATCTCCCATTGTCCTAACACCATTTGTAGGTGCCTTCCTCACTGTCACAACTCCACCAACTTGCTTTATACCTGCAACCACATCAGACCTATTGTCCTTAGGCCTTAAAGGCTCCTTCTTGCCAAACAACACTACTTTAGCCTTACCCTTATCCCTTACACTTGTTTTCAAGGGAAGTAACTTAAAAGTTTTGTCCTCCTTCTTGATGGTGTATGTGTTCTCCCAGCCATCATACATAGACCTCCTGTCAAATTGCCAAGGCCTCCCCAAGAGCACATGGCAACAATCCATTGGCAAGACATCATATAGGACCCTATCATCATATTCCCCAATTTAAAATCAACATATGCTTGCTCTTTTACTACCAAGGTTTGATTATCATTTACCCAAGAGACTCTATAAGGTGCTTCATGAGGTAATTTTTCCAAACACAACTTGTCCACCATTTCCCTAGACACTAGACTATCTTGAGAACCAGAATCAATGACAACTTGACACACTTTACCTTTGCTTTTGCATGTAGTTCTGAATAGGCTCCTTCTTTGGCTTGAATCTTCCTCCTTGGATGCTTGCAACATAGTCTTTCTTATCATGAGTGCCTCTCCTTCTTCTGATGTAAGCTTCACTACAGGTGTAGTCACACTCTCTTCATCCTCATGCACTAATTGATTCCTCCTTTCTCCACCATGAGAGCTTGAGCCTTGTTTTTCCGGGCACTTAAAGGCTGGGTGTCCAAGCTGGTTGCAATTGTAGCATCTTCTTGAGAACTAATATGATCCTCTTCCCCCACTAAATCTGCCTCTTGAACCTCTCCATCCACCTCTTGAATCAGATTGGTCTTGATCCTTTTGGTCATCTCCTTGGCCTTCATTGTTTGTCCTTGAACTAGGATTGAATCCCCTTCCTCTAGAAGTGTTACCTCTACCTCTTGCTACCTTCTCTTGTCTCCTCTTTAGCTTTTCTTCTACCCTCATTGCCATTTGAAAGCATTTCTCTACTGATTTTGGTGCCATCATGCTGATTTCATCCTGAATGTTGAACCTCAAACCATTCAAGTACCGCAGTCATCTCTTCCTCATCTTCTTCATGTTTAGCCCTTATGCTTAGCCTATAAAACTCTTTAGCATATGCTTGTACATCTAACTCTTTCTGTCTAAGATTCTGCAACTTCTTAAGCAATTGAATATTGTAATCAAAAGGAAGAAATTTACCATTTATCTTTTCTTTTATCTTCTCCCAAGAAATGATCTTTCTTTTCCCCTTTCTCTCCCTATCTTCTTGCAGAAAATTCCACCACACCAAAGCATGTCCTTTTAGTTTTGTTTTTGCTCTCTTCACTTTATGTCCTTCATCAACATCTTCACTATCAAAGTAGTTCTCCAAAGCCCCTATCCAATCCAAGAGCTCTTCACTATCAAGTTTGCCTCCATACATAGGCACATCCATCTTGCCATGTCCATCCTTCTTCACAGCCTTCAAAAGCTTCATTGTTCTAACATCATCTGGATCCATCTGCTCTTCTTCACCAGAGGTCTCTTCCTCTTTAGACTCACTTTCTTCCAGAAGGGTCTTGCCCTTAGCTTTCATTGCAGCCATCTCCCTTTTCAGTATATCTATATCCTTCTCATGAGTATCCAATTTCCTTGCAACAACATTATTTTTAGGAGGCATTTTGTTCCCTCCAACTACCTTCTTCTTCCTGAACACAAACTTCAATCTTGATCTTCACAAAAGACCTACTCCCTTGCTCTGATACCAATATGATGCAGAGTGGTAGGGATAGCAAACACCCAAATATAATGGAAAATACCCTCTATCACTTAGGTTTCAACAAACTTCCACAAACTATGGTGAATTAGGCACTTTTCTGTCAAAGGGCTAGTAGCCTTACCCGGTAGGACAGTCAATATAAAATCCGCATGGAGGGATTTCAAGACACCAAACCTATGGATTTAGACATCCAAAATTAACCCCTACAAAGTTCCAGAACCTTTCCTCTTGACTATTAACGCATCACTCACAATGGCCCTTTCTACCACTACTCCAAGAGGCCTAATTCACAGACCTACACTTGGGTCTTGATTACCTAGGCTCTCCCCTTCACCCCAAAGCCAAAAAACAAACTCCTACAGGTTTTCCACACCTGTTACCATCATTCCTAAGTGCCCTTCAAATATATTCTTCAAAATCAAGCAAAAACTCACTTTTTTGCTTGTCACATGGGCTTGCCACATAGAGATGTCAAGCCAAAACATTGCACCATTTGCCTCCAAAGTGATTTCTATTCTCCAAGACTTCTAATACATAATATTTCACCCTCATACCTTCCATCCCACCAAGAGTTTGCAATTCTATAGTGTGGGAATGGAAGATGCATCCATATTTTGCCCAAAACTTTGATTTTAAGGGTTTTCAGACCACCCGGGAGTAAAATTAAGATATCTCCCTTATTACTCAATGAAATCTCACCAATCAAACTCCAAAATAATTATTATTCAATTAAATTTCCAAAAATTACATGCTTCAATCATAAAACAAAATGTTCAGATCGTACCAAGCACGAGATCAGCAAATTCTACAGAAAAACATGGGGTTTGAGACCACCTAGTAGTAAAATGAGGATATCTCACCCAATTCTTAATGAAATCACACCATTCAAATGCCAAAAGAAATTTTATTCCATTATATTTCCAACCATTATAGGCTTGTGGTGTGGAGAAACATGTACAGGTCGTACTGTGTATGGGATCAGCAATTTCCTTATAAAAACTCACAAAACAACAACTTCTTCTTAGAAACTCCTTCCCAACATGTTCAAAAACCTCTCCTTCGAGATATTACAAAAATATATCATGTTAAAACCTTCAAAATACCTCTTGAACCAACCAACTACCATAACCACCCTTTGTTAGACTCCTAAGATGGCAATTTTTCCAATATTGTTCCTAATCACCATCCCTTTACAACTTGATTTTAAAGATCCCTCTTAAATGACCTATCAAACTTTTAAATACAATTTCAAATGGTCATTGAGACCTTATTATAATGAAAAACATATGACCCAAACCTACACTATATCCTATGCAACATGGCATAAAAATGGACAACTTGTGACATTACATCTTATTTTAGCATATTTTGCAACATCCTTCTTGCATATAATTTAAATGATCTTCAAATAATTTCAATGAACCTTAAAGACTTCCAAACCACTTCAATGAAAATTCCAAGCCCATTTCCTAGTCATTTCAAGGTATATGTGCTCCTGCACCATTGGTCGATCAAACTCTCTGCTCATCGAACTAGTTCGTCCAATAAGCAGTCTTTTAGATCTCAACTTATGTGGCTTAGGGATGAGATGCTCCATGATCTTGTCCCTAGGTGGTGGTGCGATCGAAAGCCAACTTTTGGCACAACAATGTAATTCTTTGTGAAGAGGCTTCAATACATCAAATATAGGTTGAAATGATGGAATACACACCATTTTGGAAATGATTTTCAAGCAAAAAGGGCTGCTCAGGAGCACTTGGATTCCATCACTCGGTGGATCTGGGACCATGGGTTTTCTATGGACTTGAGTAGGTTAGAAGTTGCGGCAGCGAAGGAGGTGGAGGAGTGGGAGCTTAGAGAGGAATTTTTTTGGAAGCAAAAGTCTCGTATAAATTGGTTGCAGGAAGGTGACATGAATACCACCTTTTTTCACAATTCAATGAAGGATAAAAGACTGGGTAATATCATTTATTCTATTCGATCCCTAGAAGGACCTATTCTTTCTTCCTCTATTGTGATTTCAAAAGAGTATGTCCATTTCTTTTCTGATCTATTTTCTGAAGACTCCCCTCCCGTCAATGAGGATGAAGCTTTAATCTTGACATGTATTCCTCCTTTGGTGACCTGTGAAATGAATGATTCTCTTATTAGACTAATCACCTTGATGGAATTGGAGGGTATTGTGTTTCAGATGAAGAAAGGAAAAACTACAGGTACTGATGGGTTTCTTGTAGATTTCTTTCATGATTTTTGGGAGGTGATCAATCTTGACCTTCTTGAGGTTGTCCAAGAGTGTCAAAGGAATAAGCAATTTCTAAGAGCCATGAATGCCACTTTTCTTGCCCTTATCCCTAAGCATGAAGGAGTGCATTCTTTGGATCTCTTTAGACCAATTTACCTTTGAAATGTGGTTTATAAAATAATTACTAAATTGATAGCTGAGTGTCTCAAGCCATGGTCAAATAGGTTGATTTCTGAGGAGTAATAGGAGGATTGGAGATGCTACCATTTTAGAAAGTTTAGATAGGTTTCTAGTGTCTATCTTTTGTGTTGGTGATAGCTGGATGATGAGCTCAAAGATCTTGGATTGGAGAGGTTCTGATCCTTTATCTCCATATTTATTTTGATGGCAAGGGGATTAGGGAGATTTATTAAATATCGAGTGGAGCTTTGGCTCATTTGGGAATGGTGTTGGGGCAATAATTTCCCCCCCCCCTCGCCCAATTTCATCTTCAACTTGTTGATGACACAACTGATAGGTCTAGTTATTAGTATCTTTTTGTTGATTTTCATACACTTTTAAGACAATTTACATATGTTTTTAAAGTACCTTTTATACAATACTTCCATAATGTGTTATCCTTCCGTGCATACTTTGCAACCTTGAACCCATTTTGTGGAAATGGAATATGGTGAAATATTCATAGAATTGCATGGTTTAAATATGAATATATATGTATATGAATGAATGTTGTGACTTAATTATTATGGTTAGTTGCATATGTATGTTGTATGGATTAATATCTCTGCATCTCAACACATGGTAACAAGAATGGAGTATTTTTAGCGAGTACCAAAGTAGCGTGATGGGGAATTAATGAAGTGCAAGCTGTCCAAAGTGCAGGAAGCTATAGAGTTGAGCGTGATCATTATGGAAGGAATAAATGTTGGAAAGATACTTGTTCTTGAATGTTGAACATTTTCCCATGTGTTTCACATGCAAGTTGTTCTTATTCTAACATGTCTCTATTTCTTTTTCAATTAGATGAATAAGTCAATCTTAATTCCACATCCTCGTATCTAGGAATGGGATTTATGATTTTAGTTAGTTAGTTAGTTAGTTAGCTGTTTGAATAAAAATATCCTCATTTTATATAAAGTGAGGGGATGATTTCATAGTTCAGTTTGTTGATTTTTTACAAGCTATTAGCAATTAGTAGTTTCCAGTTTTCCAGTTATCCAAAAACATGTTGTCAAATTGATATTATGGAATTAAATCTGCAAGAAGGATTATTTATGAATATCTAGTGTTATGCAATGAATGGAGTTGTATTATTCATGGATGCATAAGAATCTAAATTAGATTTTGCTTTAAGTTAAGTGAGAAAGTCTTCTGAGTTGTCCACTCAGGCACTATTCTTTACTTCATTTATCTATTTGTTTATTTATGTATTTCGGTTAATTATGTTTTCACTATCTTACACATGCATTGCAAAGTAGAATAGTTTATGGTTAGTTAAATTCATGGTTGTTCATGAACAAAGATAAATCATAGTACTCTAGAGCTTATAATTGGTTATTTTTTCATTCTAAATAGTTTCAAATTCATTTTGCACTCATACATCATTAGTAGTCATCTATAGCTTATGCTGTAGGTTCCCGTAGCCATTAGGTTTTATAACTACTTTCATTGTTTTTGTAGTTCTATCAATTATGGCAAGGGAGAATAGCCTAAATAAGTTTGCATAGAGTAATTTAGGTGAACATGAGCCTATGAAGACACATATAGTGAAGTACCATCATAATTCTATGCAACTTGGTTGATAATTTAATGTAGGCTTGCAATGTCAAGAGGACTGTTCAACTTGGCACACCCTTGAATTGTGTAGAATTTACCAAATCCATAACAATTTAGTTTGTCTATACATTTTTGGCACCATTATCGAGGATGGTGCTATCTTCATAGACCTATTTTTATAAGTTTTCATAGTTAATTTTTCTATTTTGCATTAGGACTGATAGATTTCATCTTCCAAAAAAAACTTGGAGTTATACTAACATTGTGCAAGGTTGTTGCCATACAAAGTCAAACCTACTGTATGCAGAGGTGAAGAGATAACCAAGGAAGATTCCTCCCTTTAGACACTCAAGACAGAGAAGATACTGGTGAATTTGTTGATTATACTAGATAAATTGTTGAAAGAATAAACACTACCTTTCCATCTTCATCATCATCATCATCTTCCATAGCTATTGAAGGGACCTTCCGAACAATGGTAGATCATGATCCCCTAGAGCATGGTACCTCTGGGTTCCCCATTGCTAACCAAGCTAGAGCTTATGTGCTAAAAAATATTCCACCATCAACATTACCTATATTTTATGGCTTGGTAACTGAGGACCCAGATACCTTCCTCTTTGAGTTTGATGTTTTGTGCAGAATTTATGATTATACATCTGATGCCAACTGACTCAAGCTCTTTCTAGCTACTCTTAAGGATGTTTCTCTCAGATGGTTTATGGGGCTTGGTTGGGATGTTGTTCCAAATTAGAACATGATGAAGAGGATGTTCTTGGAAAAATACAAGGACTATTGCAGAGGATTAGATCGGAGAAGAGATGATATTTTCTCAATGTCTCAAAAAGAGGATGAGCCATTGGAATATTATATCAAAATATTTCAATTTTATTTGAAGAAGAACCCATAGCATAAACTGTTAGAGGAATTCCTTAAATTGGTATTTTTAAGGGGGATTAATGAATAATGTATGGATTCTCTCAACCTTATTGAGGGAGGATACATTTCTACAGGTCCATTTGAAGACATTTGTAAATTCTGTAGGAATTATTCCAGGACTCCTTCCATAAATCCAAGAGGGGAGACATCATCCATCACAAGTAAGTCCTCTAATGGGGTTTCCAAAGTTGAAATTAGTAATTTATTGTCAAACATGAAGGATATAATTAGTCATCTAGCAACATAGTTGGACACCCTCCATATCAAGAAGAAGCAGGAGGAAGAAAAATCCATGCTCACTGAGTTCTGCCCTAATTGTAGGCAGAGGAAAGCCAGTTGTATGTACAAACAAGTGGACAATATCTAGCAAGAAAATATTGAGAAACTAGATTTCCAAATAATTGAACAAGATGATGGAAAAATATTCTACATAGCACAGAGGAGGCCATGGAAGTAGAGACGAGGTATGCCACAAGACCCCCTTGGTTTTAATTTATCTTTCGCTTTGAGCAATTAAAAATTTCTTGCTTGGAACACTCAGCCCTGGCAAACAAATTAGAACTAGTGGAAAAGTCCTCAACAATGGCCACAAGCCCAGCCAAAATGGAATCAACAACCAAACTCATGGCCACAACAAAAATTTCAGGGGTCTAACTACAATCCATAATGGCCAACCTAGTAGTATCAATGGCAACCTCAATGGCAGAAAGGTCAACCATGGTAGCCAAATATGAATTACCAGTAGCCCATGCTACCTCCTCCTCCACATTAGTAGAAAGCTCTAATTCCTCCATCGAATCCTCAGTCTCAACCACCTAGACCATCACATATACCCACCCAACCTGCACCAAACCCTAACACTAAGCTTGTTCAATAGGTTTATACTAACAAGGTTGTCCAATACCCCACTTATGGGGTAAAGGTGAGTGGCCTTCATCTCAGATCAGGGAAGCATCTTGTAGGACCTTCATTTCCTAAAATTATAGAATTAGACGATGAAGAAACCACAAAGGAAGCCTTAGATAACCCACCTCTAGAATCCAAGTCCAATCAAGGGCTCTAGACTACATCACATTTGAAGCCTCCATTCCTTGAACGTTTGGCTATCCAGCAACAACGAAAATAGGTTGAAACTAATCTTCTAAGCCATCTAAGAGATGTCAGAATTAAAATCCCCTTAATACAAGATCTCAAAGTGTGTCACAAAAAAATGTATCCTTGGACACTTTCCCGCTCATTTGGGTCTTTCTTGTGAATTTTTGCCTAGTTTTGCCTAGATTTAATGTTGTAATGTGGTCAACACATTCACATTAGGTCTTGGACCCTTGTAAAATCAATAGGAATTTTATGATGTCTTGAAAAAGTGTTGTGAATTTTTGCAACACACTTTCACACTTTTCTAGGACCTTTCTAATGTATTTCAGGGTATGTGCAGGATCATCATGGAAAAAACAGGCCCTTAAGTGGCAATAAAATTCAAAAAATCAGAGCTAGGAAACTTGATGTAAAAATTTGAATAAGTTATCTATATTATTTCAAAAATATGTAAGAATAGAAATTGTAGCAAATTGAATGCAGTTTTTAAACTACTATGTTTTTTTTTGTTTTTTTAAATGTATTTGGTGAAAATTTGAAATTTCAATGCAATAATACTCTAATTTCAAGTAAAACATAAGAAGTAGGTGTTTGTTTGACCACCCTAACCACAATAAAATGATAATATTTTATATATAAGTATGAGACTCATGTCTTGATGTGATGCATATTTTTTTATAAATTTTTTCCAAGTAAATAATTAATTATGATTTTTTTATTAAATTTAAAAAAATATATAAAAAATCATAGGTCTAACCACCTTAACTTGGTCAAAACTTCATGAAATTCATTTGTTTTTAATCCTATAGTATGCGAAGCATAGAATGTGACACATTTTTCAGATTCAAAAAATATGATACCATTTGAAAATTATAGATGTTTTTCAATTAGCTTATCAATCAGGAATTTAGTCATAATTCAAATAGAAAATGAATAATAATAATTTATTAAATTCAAATTAAAGCATAATTTATATTGGTGGAAAGCTAAGAATCTCCTTTAAAAACCCTTTTCGTTTCATCAATTTTGGGTAAAAAAAAAAGTTGTCAGCCACATGGGTCATCATATCACTTAGATATCGCCACGTTTTGGCCCATCATGATCTTGCACATACCCTTCATCTAAATAACTTGTTTTTATCATTTACCAAGCCTTATTTCAAACTGTTGTAAGGAGTTGTAAAAAACTCACACTTTTCTAGGCTTGTCATCAATAATTACACCTTTCTTATGCCTTAAATGGTCCCATTATGCATTTAAAGGCCTTACTTAAAAGTTTTTTTGAGAATAAACCCAATAAAAATCATTTAATACATCTTAATTCCTGACACCCACTTAAATTTCCTAAGTGGGACCAAGTCGCCACTTGGGGTGACTTAGTTCGATTTGGCTCAAAAATCAAAATAAGTTCAAAATTCTGGTGGGTTTTTATTCTCTAAGACCTAAGGTCGGCCTGTGATGAGGTATTTTGGGAATTAGGGCATAATTGTGTATAAATATAAGGTTTTCCACTCATTTTGGGGACCTAAGCCTTCTTCTACCTTCTTCTACCTTCTTCTACCTTCTCCTACCTTCTCTCTTGATTCATTCATCATTTTTCTCAAGCAAGCTAGGGTTTTGGCATTCTAAGTCATCAAGAAGCATTCAAGGGTAGACTCTGCATCCATTGCTATAGAAATTCAAGATCTATCATCATGATAAGTTTATAACTCCATTTTTTCATGCTTCATTACATTATTTCTTTATTTTGTTTTAATTACCTAAAAAGGGGTTTGATCAAGATAAACCCCCATTCCCTAACATTCAACATTTCTCTCTTTTCTTCTGTGTTTGCAGATTTAGGTACCTTGAAGGCTGTGAAATCATTGAAGAATACGATGCAAAGTAGATGAATACATCTCCTTGTTGGCTAAGTCAAAATATCTACAAAAAGTCACTTACAGTGCAGAAAATCAATGTTTCAGATCCGGATACCTGGAGGAGCAAAAAGTGTAGACCAAGAGCTTCTGTTTCCACTTTCAGATTTTCAGAAAAGCCAAAGTGGACTAAGTTACCATTAATGGTGACTTAGTCCCACTACACATGCTTTTCAAAGTTTTCTATAGATTTGGATACCCATTTGGCTGAAACGGGCTCCGGTGCAATTTTACAAATCAGGGACTAAGTCGTCCAGAATGGCGAATTAGTCCCAGTAGGCCAAAATTCTAGAGTCAACAACATTTCTAGTCCTTATTCCAGTATTCAACACATTTACAGGTGCATGATTTTTGTTTTACTTCTATATTATGTTTTATTTACATTTTTATTCATATTTCTAAGTGTTTTTGCATACTACAATGTGTTTTCAAACAAAGCACATTTTCTAGGTTTTGCATTACTATTTAGTTTCTTTTATCAATTTATTACATCTAGGACATTTCAATTAGGCATATATCAATCACATTAACATTAATATTGAATAAAATTCCAAGTTTTGGTGGTAAATCTCTCTCCTTTTAGGTGCAAAACCCTAGAAGCGTAAGAGAGCATACTTTCCCCTAAAATTTGTGGTTCATTTTGGTGAACCTGCTTTTAAAATACCTTCTTTTATGATTTGGAGTCCATCATCATCCTAGAATTAACATTGCATTACATTTTTCATTAGTTAAGTTGCATTCTAGGGTTTCAAATTTTGCATTAGTGAAAGTGCATATAGGTTGCATTTTTGCACCTTAAATCCTTAAAAATTTCTAAAATTCTACATTTGCATCTTAGGTCTGCATCATACAACACAAAACACATACAAATCAGTAAAAAAGTCTGAAAATTCTGAAAAAAAATCACCACTAGGACTCATTCGCCACCTTGGGCGACTTAGTCCCTTTATGTGCCTGAAATAGACTCTTACAGGGCTGAAAACCCTATTGTTATGCTTCTATTTGCTGCCCTTATCTATCTGTATGAGTGGGGTGACTTTCTATTACATGCATTTTACTCAAACTAGCTTAAATTGCTCCATTTCATGCATTGCTTCATCTCAATTTTGCATTCACAACATTTTATTTTCAAATCATCACATAGTGTATTCAGTAAATTACCATGTTTGCAATATGAAAATTGCATTTCATTTTAAGTCTTTACATTGCATTTTAAGTTTGCATAGATTATTTTTCCAAAATGTTCATTTTAGTCTTCTCCATGTTTGCAAAAAAAAAAATTTGTTAGTAAGCATTTTAATCATTCATTCAATGAATTCCCTAGTTATGAAAATCTCTTAGCAGAAGAGACCGAAAATGATAATACTTGCCTTAAACTTACACCCTCTCCTATCTCTCCTATTTTTGTGAAACATGTGATAGAAGTGCATGCAAACATAGATAACCATGACAATCATATTTTTTCTTCTCATGATACCTCTTTTTTTAATGACAAAGGTATCTTGGTGAAAGAAGATAAAATCGTTGAGAATCATGGAGATCTTGCTTATCCTTCTCCTCATCCCCCTTGGGAAGATATTATAGAACAAGAGAATGAGATCATAGACACATTCCTAAACATCACCATACCGTGTCTTCATTCAACCCTTGCTTGTGAGAATGTCCTACTCAAAAAGGATGAAAACATAGATAAACATGACACTCACATATATCCCTCTCCTAGTTGCGAAGACAATACTATGATTGATGTGAATCTTAGGAGTTTCTCTTCCACTAGGGACAACCTTATTGAACAAGATAATTCCACCATTGATAACTCCCTTACTTGCAATGAAATTTTTGAAGAACCAAGCCTTGCTTTTAAAGAATAGTTTCCTTGTAGTTCTCCTAACAACTCTCCTCCTAGGGAGGATACCATGGTGCAAGACAAGAATAAAAATAACACTCATGATATAGTGTCCTTAGAAGAAGTTGAGGGGGAAACCTTAGACTCTCCTTCCCTAAGGGATGCTAATATTATTCAACCTCAACTCATCCTCTACCCACCTTCACAAAAACAAAAAACTCAAACCCAAACCGAACTCATCCTTTATCCACCTTCCAACAAACCTTCAACTCAAAATAAACCTAAATTTGTCCTTTACCCACCTAAGAACAATGTTTCACAGCAATTGAATCATAATACCGTTGCTCACACACATTACACAAGAAACAATCCACGCCTGCCAAAACCATCCTTGACACCATTACCTTTGCCCAATCCTATCTTGCCTCGTGATCCTCAATTAAATTCTTACATTAGGGAATATGATCTTGTTGAACAACTTAAGAATACTCCTACAAAGATATCCCTATGGGATTTAATTCAGAATTCACCTAGCTATCACACTATGCTTCAAACAACCACACAACAAATTCCTATCCCTTCTAATATGTAACTGAATGACATAGCATCTATGATTCAAGTAATAAATGCTGATATTATTTTTCACCAAAGTGAGCTCCCTCCTTTGGAAGTGAAAAAACAAGATGAAGCTTTCATAATCATATCTCAATACAAAAGAAAAGGGATAAAGAGAACCCTTGTTGACAATGACTCTAGGGTTAATGTGTGTAGTGTGACCCTTTTGGATAGACTTGGTGTTGATCAATAAAACATTCAACCTGTCTCTCTATCTATCGATGGATTTGACAGTGTAGGAAAAAAACCACTTGGTGTGATCACTTTGCCTACTATAGTTGGAATGGCCACATTAGAAACACTAACCCATGTTATGATATTTCATATAATCTTATTTTAGGCAGACCATGGATTCATGCAATGAACGAGGTGCCTTCTCCTCTTCATAGGAAAATGAAATACATCTACAACAACAAAGTGTACACACTTGATGTTGATCCTAAGCCTTACAGTGTATTACAACTTGAGAAAAACAATGTGAACACATTCACACCAACCACACAAGTGGAACCTGTACAAAAAACAAACAAAGAATAACATATTGAACAATTCACAAAGCTATTAGACGATGATTGGGGTTCCTTAGAATTCACACCTACATTAATGGGAGAATACAAGATAATAAAAAAAGACTCTTAAAAGGGAAAAGAAGTCTTGTCAACACAAAACTTAGAAGACCCTTTGATAACATCCACCTCAACCACTTTAGAACAAAAGACAAAAAATTACATGACCAACTTTGACGAACTTAACCATGAACAACCACCCACTCTAAAAGCCATGAAAAAGCTTTATGGAAAATGTTATGAGCTTATGAAACAACTTGGATATAGTGTAAAAGGATGTGGTGCTAGAGAACAAGGTATCTACATCCCCATCGATCCTAACATGCAAGAAAAAACTCATTGGCTCGGTTATTTTCCTTTGATTGAAATCACCAAGCCTTCAATCAATATCAACACCATCACAAAACATTCTTCTAAGCCACCTTTAACTGTAAAGCATCTTGAACTAATAAACACTAGTGGTCTCAAATGTGCTCCTTTGCAAAACATGAAACATACAAAGAAATATTTGCTTAATGTCACTTTCATCTTGCACAACACTAATGATTTGAATTTTATACATTCCCCTAACGAAGAGTACAAAATTTCATAGTCTATAGAGCCTTGGGTAGGTATGAAATCTTGTACTAAGCAAGAGACATCTTTGTCACAAGCTAGATGAACACCTTCTACCTTTGATCAAGCGGGTATCTTCTCGAGACTCCTCCAAGATCACCTGAAATCCCTTCCTCTGCGAACTTGAAAGAAATTTTGCACCTATCATAGAGTTCATGGTCATTCCACTAATGAATGTAAGGCCTTGAGCAATAAAATTCAACATCTTAAGGAGTTTGGTACTCTCCCTTATATGGGGGCACCTTATTCCTCTAATCGATACTAATTTTCACTCAACCTTGCATCTCATCAATCCTTTTGGCTCACTCTTGTCCTACATTAAGTGGGGGCAAGGGATTAGTTAGCCTTGTCCTCATATGTCACTTGTCATTGACTCTTTTGGCTAGTCGTTAACCTTTCATGAACATATAAGAACAAGCTTGGGATGTGGATGACATTCCTTAAGTTGGCTCGCATGGGAAATACTATCTTTTTCATGAAATCACTTCATTTAGAAACATATGAATTGTGTTAAAATTGGCTATGGATGTCAAGATCTTGAGACCAAATGGAAAGCACAAAGAAGAGAGAAAATAATGTGACAAGAATAAACTGTATTCTCATCAATATGATTATGATATGATATAATTTATTTACAATGAGAGACCCCTTGGTTATATATCCAAGGTGAGTACATATGAGGGCATAAGATTATGAAAAGTATCATAATCTTATGACATGAGACAACTGTGAAAAGCTATCACTCCACCTAAAGTGGAAAAGTGATAATGTGATAACCACCACAAATAGTGGATCGCCCACAAAAGGTGGAGAGGTAATCACATGATATGTCCATGAAAGGTGGAAGTGATAAAGTAATAACATGATAAGTCCACCAAAGGTGGAAAAGCTCCAACTACCTCGTATGTGGTCCCTAAGTAAACTTAACTAAGGTGTAATTATGACCTAGGACAAGGTACAACATATTTAATTACACCAACAACTTGGCATAGGGATTTTTGAATAATCTCTCATATCTTATTCTACTTTAAAGCATTTTCTCACAGTAATGGTGTTATCAACCACTTTAAAGTGGGGGCATACATTGACACTCACATTTCATTATGCGATTTTATTTTTTGTGCGATTCGCTCTCTTGGAAACATTAGGTACAATGTTGCTCAGGATGAGACATTGCACTTGTCCTCTCTTGGAAACCAGATGAGACTTTGCACTTATCCTCTCTTGGAGACATTAAGCATGATGTTCCTTAAGATGAGACCTTGCATGAACAAAGAAAAATCCCCTTTAACAAAATCTTCACATGACATCCAAAAAAAATTTCTTTTATGGTGCCTTATTAAAGTTATCAAGAGATATAACTTTGAAATGGTTGAGTGGGAAGCCCATTCTGAGACATGACTTTCCCCATAGCCATTTGCATGTGTGTGAGTCTATACCAGCCATGAGTGTATGTTTCTCACCTTCTTGCACTTCTCATCTGGTAGGCAACCAAAAGTTTCGTCACCTCAAGTGAGTTTGCATTTTTGGACAAACAGCCTAGATCTGATCCATGATTTGGACAAACTATCGAAGCTTGATCCACATTTTTATCTTTTCTCATTTTTACTTCTTGCCATTGCATGATCGTGTATCCATTTTTTCTGCATGTTATTCACTTTGTGTGTGTCCTCTAGCACTTATGTTGGTTTGACTTAAGATCTTGGATCCTAGGGGCTTTCGCTACCTCCTTTGACCTTTGTCATCCATTTCCATCTGCATTGGTAGGATTGGAACCCTCTTGAATGTCTACTTTAGTGTTAGTTTGAAGCAAGTTCATCCTCTCACTAAAGTGGGGGCTAAATGTGTCACAAAAAAATGTATCCTTGGACATTTTCACTCATTTGGGTCTTTCTTGTGGATTTTGGCCTAGTTTTGGCTAGATTTAATATTTTAATGTGGTCAACACATTCACATTAGGTCTTGGACCCTTGTAAATCAATAAGAATTTTATGATGTCTTACAAAAGTGTTGTGAAGTGTTGCAACACACTTTCACACTTTTCTAGGACCTTTCTAATGTATTTCATCTAAATAACCTCTTTATATCATTTAAAAAGCCTTATTTCAAAGTTTTGTAAGGAGTTGTAAAAACTCTCTCACTTTTCTAGGCTTGTCATCAATAATTACACCTTTCTTATGCCTTAAATGGCCCCATTATGCACTTACAGGCCTTACTTAAAAGTGTTTATGAGAATAAACCTGATAAACATTGTTTAATACATCTTAATTCCCGAAACCCACTTAAATTGCCTAAGTGGGACCAAGTCGCCACTTGGGGTGACTTAGTCCCATTTGGCTCAAAAATCAAAATAAGTTCAAAATTTTGGCGGGTTTTTATTCTCTAAGACCTAAGGTCATCCTGTGTTGAGGTATTTTCAGGAATTAGGGCATAATTGTGTATAAATATAAGGTTTTCCACTCATTTTGGGTACCTTATCCTTCTTCTACCTTCTCTCTTGATTCATTCATCATTCTTCTCAAGCAAGCTAAGGTTTTGGAATTCTAAGTATTCAAGGGTAGACTCTTCATCCATTGCTGCAAAAATTCAAGATCTATCATCATGGAAAGTTTCTAACTCCATTGTTTCATGCTTCATTACATTATTTATTCATTTTTATTCAATTACCTAGAAAGGGGTTTGACCAAGGCAAACCCCCATTCCCTAACATTCAACATTTCTCTCTCTTTCCTTGTGTGTTTGTAGATTTAGGTACCTTGAAGGCTTGGAAATCATTGAAGAATAGGCTGAAAAGTTGTTGAAGATATCTCCTTGTTGGCTAAGTCAAAATATCTAAAAAAAGTCACTTACAGTGTAGAAAATCGGAGTTTCAGATCCAAATACCTAGAATAGCAAAAAGTGCAGACCAAGAGCTTTCGTTTCCACTTTCAAATTTTTAGAAAATCCAAAGTGGACTAAGTTTCCATCAATGGTGACTTAGTCCCACTACACATGTTTTTCAGAGTTTTATATAGATTTGGATACCTATTTGGCTGAAATAGGCTCCGATGCAATTTTCCAGATCTGGGACTAAGTCGCCTAAAATGGCGAAATAGTCCCAGTAGGCCAAAATTCTAGAATCAACAACATTTCTAGTACTTATTCCAATCTTCAACACATTTCTAGGTGAATTCTTTATTTTTTACTTCCATGTTCTATTTTATTTACATTTCTATTCATCTTTCTAGGTGTTTTTGCATACTACAATGTGTTTTCAAACAAAGTCCATTTTCTAGGTTTGGCATTACTAGTTAGTTTCTTTTATTAGTTTATTACATCTAGGGCATTTAAATGAGGCATATATCAATCACATTAACATTAATCTTGAATGAAATTCCAAGTTTTGGTGGGAAATCTCTCTCCTTTTAGGTGCAAAACCCTAGAAGCATAAGAGATCATACTTTCCCCTAAAATTTGCAATTCACAAAGATATTCCTAACTATACTAAGACTGTTAGGGATCTCTACCTTAAAAATACTAGAAGGAAAAGAAAGGACCCACAGACAGTCCATGTTTTGGGTAACCTTATTGATATAATATTGGGAAATATAACTATTCTGAAATATATAGATCCCGGTAGTCTAGTAGTGGATGTTAAGCTTGAAGGAGTTATTAAGGACTTGATCATTGCATTAGATTCTTGGGATTTCCTTTCTGAATTTATAGTACTTCAGCCCAAAGTTAATCTTGTTGGTTATCCACTGATTCTTGGTCGACCTTGGTTAGTCATAGCAGATGCATTCATAGGCTATAGGTTAGGTAACACGATCATATCCAACAAAACTGTAACCAAGAACCTAGTACTTTATCCACTAGCTCAGCTGCATCAAGACCTTGAGCAGAGCATTTGACCACACCTAGATGATGAGGACAGCTATGCATTGCAAAATTTAATGGCCATTGAACTTAGCCCCTTATTGTATATTCAAGATGAGGATAAGTTGATAGCTCATATCATACAAAATGACTGTGGAAGGCACCCACAATAGCAGGGCTGTCTATCCAACTTGCAAGATCCCTTGGAAAGCATAATACCTACTAGTTCCTCACAAGAGATATCCCAAATAATCCATACCTTGTTACCCCAACAATGCTTTCCAATAATACCTAGAGTTGAGTTGCCCTCTGCATGTTGTGTTGTAGGAAGATGCAACAGCTTTTAAATGGGATTATAGTGACATGAAAGGCATATATCTCGCCTTATGTATCCACAAGATTTACATTAATGATGGCTACAGACCCATAAGGCAACCACAGAGGTGCACGAATGCAGCTCTCAAAGAGATTGTGAAAGTTGAACTACAAAATATTTTGAATGTAGGATTCATATACCTTATATCAGATAATGAATGGGTTTCACCATTGGTCATAGTTTCCAAGAAGGGTGGTAAATGGAGAATCTGTGTTGGCTACAGGGAACTAAATATTGCCACAAGGAAGGATCACTTTCCATTTCCATTCATTGACCAAGTTCTTGATTCTTTGGTAGGAAAGAAATATTTCTCCTTTCTTGATGGTTTTAGTGGTTATAAACAAATTAAGATTGCACCTGAAGATCAAGATAAGACCATGTTTACATGTCCCTTGGGTACCTATGCATATTATGTTTTACCTTTTGGTTTGTGTAATACTCCAGCCACATTTCAGAGAGCAGTGCTTAGTATTTTTCTGATTTTGCACATGATAAAATGGAGATTTACATGGATGCTTTCACCATATATGGCGAAACATTTAATGAGGCTTTGAAAAATTTAGAAACATTCTTGAAAAGATCCAATGAAAACAATTTATCATTGAGCAATAAAAAATGTTTTATGATGATGACAAAAGGAATTGTATTGGGACATTTTATTTCTAGTGCAGGGATACAAGTTGACCCTAAGAAGATTGAGATTATATCTACACTTCTTGTCCCTCAAAACCAAAAGGATATTAGAAGCTTTCTTGGACATATAGGTTATTACAGGAGATTCATTCAAGATTATAGTTAAATAGCTACCCCTTTGTTTACTTTTTTGATAAAGGATATTGAATTTGAGTGGAATCCAGACTGTTAGCAATCCTTTCAGAAGTTAAAAGAAGCTTTGACTAATGCACTAGTTTTGAGAGGTCCAAATTGGAAATTTCCATTTCTCATTTACACTGATGCACTAGAATTTTCTATTGGAGCAGTCCTAGGATAGAAAGAGGGAAATAAGGAGTATGCCTTATATTATATGAGAAAAAATCTACAAGGAGCATAATTAAACTACATTGTGACTAAGAAAGAAATGCTTGTTGTTGTCTATGTTATTAACAAGTTTAGACACTACATTACTGGTTATCAAGTATTCATACATACAAACCATACAAAAATTAGATAATTGATTAATAAACTAGTGGTAGGTGGAAGACTTGTAAGATGGTTATTGTTGTTGCAAGAATTTGACATAACAATAGTTGACAAGCCTAGATAAGATAATGTGGTTGTTGATTTCCTCTCTAGATTTCCTACTCAATCAGCTAAAGTGGTGGTTGATGATTCTTTCCCTGATGAGTATCTATTTTGTCTAAATATGCACACCCCATGGTATGTTGATATAGCTAACTAATTGGTAACAGGGCATATTCCATCTTACTTTTCTCCTAGGGAGAAAACACTGTTAGTTCATAAATGCTTCCCTTATTCTTGGATTTTTGGATTATTATTCTACACTAGACCAGATAACATTATGAGAAGATGTATTAGAGAGGATGAAGTGTTTGATATATTGAAAGCCTACCACGATGAACCTTGTGGTGGACATTTTGCAGCCAAGAGGACAACTTTTAAAATCTTAACAATGGGATATTATTGGCCAACCCTTCACAAAGATTGTGAAGTATACTAGAAGTTGTGACAAATGCCAAAGAATGGGGAGACCTACAAGAAGTGATGAAATTCCTTTACATCCCCATCTAGCACTAGCTCCTTTTGAAAAATGGGGGCTAGATTTTGTTGGCCCTATATCTCCCACTTCAAATAAAAAAGAATATATATTGGTATGTACTGACTACTTAACCAAATGGGTAGAAGTAAAAGCATTGTAGTTTGCCAAAGATGGCAATGTTGCAAAATTGTTATATGAGGAAATCTTCAATAGGTATAGTGTTCCTAAGGAGATAGTGACTGATCAAGGACCACAATTCACATCAGACCTCATAGCCTAGTTGGTGAAGGAGTATCAGATCAGGCACAAGAAATCTACTCTATACCATCCTCAAGAAAATGGTCAGGTAGAAGTTACAAATAGGGATATTGACAACATATTGACAAAAACTATGCAGCTTCACATAAGAGATTGGGTATCCAAATTACCATAAGTTGTTTGGGCATACATAACTACATGGAAGACAACTACAGGGTTTACCCCTTATGAGTTGGTTTATATAAAAAGAACAATGTTACCCATAGAGTTTGAATACAAAACCCTACATACAACATTTGATTTATGGATGGACCCAATAGAATCTCAAAAAGAAAGGTTGCAAAATTTAAATGCCCTTGATGAAATCAGATTGTAGGCATTGCACCAAACAAAGATTGTTCAGAAAAAATAGATTAAATGGCATGATCAGTATATTAAGGCTAAAGAATTTGTTGTAGGAGATTGAGCACTTCTGTATGATTCCATATACAAATACTTTATAGGAAAATTGTAGTCACGATGGGTAGGACCTTATGAGATACAAAAAGTGCTTCCTAATGGTGCGGTACAACTATAGACTATTGATGAGGTCAAATTTTCACTCTTGGTTAATGGCCATAGAATCAAGTTGTACAAGAAACCAATTGAACACAATGATTTCATCCTATCTCTACCGAATAAGTATGGTGCACATAGTTCTATTGATTCAAGATCTGGGACACAAGATGATGTTCCAATAGGAAGCGACTTACCCAGCACATCCGATAATATAGAGGTCAAGTTACACAGCTCCACCTTTGAGATTAGCGAGGCATAATTTCCCATGTTTTAAATCACCTACACACACAACACAATATCTATAATGAAAATGTTATGAATCTAAAGGGACCTGTTATTTGGTTTTATAGGGACCTATTCAGATGGGACCTAGCAAGCAATTTTCAGTTGGGCCCTATGCTTGGAGTACCCATTGCAATACCTATTGAATGCATGCTACAATCTCTTGGTGGATTTAAATTCCTTTTCCCATGAAATATATTAGAGCAAACATGTGTTCTTTACTTTTCGGTAAAGTGGACATCACCCGTACAACCGCCACTTTTCATCAAATCCTATGCAATCAATGCACATCACATCACTTGTACGTTGTGATATGTTCCCTTTTAGTTCACATCTACACTGAACATTACTTTCCATTACACACGTATGATAGGTAACTTCACATGATTAAAGCTAGCTTTCTTTTCGTATTCATTATTAGTCATTGTTTAAATTATGCATGCAAATTTTATCACCATTAATTTTCATCATTATATTATCACCCAAACCCAGTAACACATGAAATATGGTCACTTCACTTTAAGTTGGGGAAAGGGGTATATTTGTCATAAAAAAAATTAATTTCTGCCACCCAAGTTTGTTAGACTACATTGAATACCATCCTTTAAGGCTAGAAAAACTTCTTTGTGTTTTCGATAAATATAATTCATTCCCTAAGATGAGATAAGGTATATAATTTGGATACTTGATTGAACTAGAAGACAAGGGATTGTGAGTATTGGGTACAAAGAAGGCATTCAAAGAAGTGGCTAAATTTGAGGGTTTTTAGGTGGTGAAGTTGAATTTGCAAAATTTGAACTTTTTGATGTTACAGAAGCAATAGGATATTGGGAGGTGATGTAATTCGTAGGGATCCATCTAATCACAAAGAGATATTACAGGATATGATGGTTTTACCTCTATTCGCTAGAGTAGGATGGTTGGACTATTTATTGAAGCTAACAGAGTATGATGATAAGATAGCAAGAGATTTTACAACCACGTTGAAGTATGATGAAACAACCATAATGGGATTGGTGGTGGATGATTTAGAAATGGAAATTGCTCAGGTCATAAGGTTACCTAGCATTGGCTTTGAATATCCAGCTCATGCAGATGTCGTAGCAGCAAGGGAAGCATTCTTTGAATGGGGCAAAAATTTAGATTCAACATCACAAGGTACTAAAAGGCTTTCCCTTCCATTCTTTTGGGGAAAGTGTGTTGCTTATATTATCAAATACCTCACTTGTGATGGTCACCACAATATTTTATATACTATGCATTTCAAGTTGTTGAATCATTTATGGCATGACCAATTAGTCAATATACCCATTTTTTTGCATAGCATGTTGAAAAGAATGGCCTCTGAATATTAGAGGAAACAAACAGATACTACATTGTCTCACCATTTTTTGATAACCCTATTGGTTAAGAGAATTTTGAGAATTCAACATCTCTAGGTCAATTAGGATGATTTTAAGAATTGAAAGGAAATCTCTGAGTTGCTAGAGGCACTTGAAGTAGAAGATGAACCTCTACCTAATCCTGAACCAGAAGTCAACCTTGAGCAAGATGAACCTGAGAGGTAATATTCCCCAATTAAACCATCCGCTTTGCCTACCCATAGCCAAAGTGGGACCGGGAAACATGATCTTCCGACTACAGTGATAGATGAACCCTCATCCTTTAAAAATCCTAGAGTTAGGAGAAATACTACATCAATGCCCTCAAAAAATAAAAAGAAGAGAAAAGGAGTTGATAAGCAAGAGAATGTTGTAAAGGAAGAGGATACAGGAAGGAAAAAGGGGAGTAACAAAGAAAAAGAGAGTAAAGTTAAATAGGAAACCACTACTCCCAGATGCTCAGGAAGATTGGAAGGATAGAGAATTAAGAAGAGAGGCATGGAGGAACAAATACGGGAAGAAAAGGTTGAGGAGCAACGATGTCATGATCCACTAATGGTAGACATAGATACAGACAAGGAAAGAGCTGACCTTGAAAAATGTTTATGTTGAAAACGTTGATGTGCCTACTAGAAACAAAAGCTATGTATCTTCCTCCTCTGATTCTAACTCAGAGGATATTTTTATTGCCAAGAAGACCAAGAAAGTGGTTCCTAGTGGCTCTCTTAAAGAATTTTTTAATATTATAGGAGATGACAATGATGGTTTGAATTTTGAAGAAAAAAGGGAATTTCTAGAGGATAGAAACATAAGGAAGGAGCATCAAGAAGCCCTTGATAGGATAAAGCAATTGGAAGAATAGGTGAAAGGGTATGAAGAGAAATACAAAGAAAAGGAAATGAGAATCAAGGTGCTGGAAGAGAGAATACAGACCTAAGGCCATGAAAATGAGTTGGACCTACTAGCACAAATGGCCAAAGGTAAGATGGGAATTGATTTGAATGTAGGCTTATATCTATGACCCCTTGTTTCAAAAACACCAGCCAAAAATACTACTTTGTCTTTAGTTTTTGAATTGATGAAGGTTACTACCCAATTTAGGCAGGAAAAAGAAAACTGGGGAAAAGAAAAACAAATTTTGAATGCATCATTAGAAACCAAGGATTTGGAATTGAAAACATTGGAGGAGAAATTGACATAAATGGTTGATAGAGCTATGAAAATAGTTGAATGTAGACCTTCATCTAGTGTATATGCATTGTTTTAAAGGAAAAATTTCTCATTTTTCAATTCAATAAGTTTATTAATGACCAGCCCTTCGCTTTGAATAAGAGACACATTTTTCGTAGTTTCTTCAACAAAATCAGTTTACAGGAGCCATACCAATTATTTGAATATTATTTGGATAATTATGTGATGGAAGAAGATATTGAATGGAATCCATTGATTTATATTGGGGATTTTCAAGTAAGAGCCCTCACATCTTATTTTAGAAATGAACAACTCTGTGGGGAAATAATGGAGAAATATGAAGAACAAGAGAAAACAATGGCACTGTAAGTTAGAAAAGAAGCAATGAATCCCAATAGAATTATTACTCAATGGATGAGACTCCTTTCTCATAGGGGACCAGGAAAGGTAATTATAGACTTGAGACTCAGGGATTATAGAAGGATTCAATAATTGGAAATGACCACTCTCCAAAACTACCTGATACATGTGGACAATAGATGGAACAGTGTGACTCCAAAATTGTAAAGGAAGGAGCCTCACTCTCTCCAAAACTTTATTAACATGTTTAAGAGGTTATGCAAGTATATTGAGATCTTAGGAACAAGGGGAGTGGAGTGGCTTCCACTGACTTACCACCCTCCTAGCCTACTTCAACCAATTCCACATTGGACTGGACAAAGTAATGATTAGGACAGGAATGCAGAATTAGACAAGATGAATAGGCTTGCATGCTAAAATGGTTTCTACCTCAAATAGGGATAGGGATTCATCACAATCATGGATCTCAGGCAGATCACTTTCTTTTACAATCTTCTTCCCTAGTTGATTTAGTTTGGTATTTTTGCTTGAGGACAAGCAAAATGACAAGTTTGGGGGAATGATGGCTCTTGTTATTAGTATCTTTTTTTTTTTTTTAATACACTTTTAAGATAATTTACATATTTTTTAAAATTACCTTTTAGACAATACTTCCATAATGTGTTATCCTTTCATGCATACTTTGCAACCTTGAACCCATTTTGTGGAAATGGCATATGGTGAAAATATTCGTAGAATTGCATGGTTTAAATATCAATATATATGTATATGAATGAATGTTGTAACTTAATTATTGTGGTTAGTTTCATATGTATGTTGTATGGATTAATCTCTCTGTAGCTCAACACATGGTAACAAGAATGGAGTATTTGTAGCGAGTACTAAAACAACATGATGTGGAATTAATGAAGTTCAAGTAATCCAAAGTACAGGAAGCTGTAGAGTTGAGCGTGGTCATTATGGAAGGAATAAATGATGGAAAGATACTTGTTCTTGAATATTGACCATTTTCCCATGTGTTTCACATGCAAGTTGTTCTTATTCGAATAGGTCTCTTTTTCCTTTTCAGTTAGATGAATAAGTCAATTTTAATTCCACATCCTTGTATCTAGGAATAGGATTTATGATTTTAGTTAGTTAGTTAGTTAGTGGTTTGAATAAACTCTCCCTGATTTGTATAGAGTCAGGGGATGAGTTCGTAGTTTAGTTAGTTGATTTGTTACAATTAGTAGTTTCTAGTTTTCCAATTATCCAAAAACTTGTTGTCAAATTGATATTATGGAATAAAATCTGCAAGAAGGATTCTATCTGAATATCTGGTGTTATGCAATGAATGGAGTTATATGATGCATGGATGCATAAGAATCTTAAGTTAGATTTGGCTTGAAGTAAATAGAGACAGTCTTCTAAGTTGGCCACTCAGGTACTGTTCTTCACTTCATATATCTATTTGTTTTTTTGATGTATTTCCATTAATTTTGTTTTCATTATCTTACACATGCATTGCAAAGTAGAATATTTTGTGGTTAGTTAAAGTTGTGGTTGTTCATGAACAAAGATAAATTATAGTAATTTGGAGCTTACAATTGGTTATTTTTTCATTATAAATAGTTTCAAATTAATTTTTCACTCGTAAATCATTAGTTATCATCTACAACTTATGCTACAGATGCTCGTAGCCATTAGGTTTTGTAACTACTTTCATTTTTTTTGTAGTTCTATCAATTCCAACAAGGTAGAATAGTCTGAATAAGTTTGCATAGAGTAATTTAGGTGAACATGAGTCTATGAAGACACATATAGTGAAGTACCATCATAGGTTTATGCACGTTGGTTGATAATTTTTTGTAGGCTTGCAATGTCAAGAGGACTGTTCACCTTGGCCCACCCCTAAATTATGTAGAATTTACCAAGTTCATAACACATTAGTTTGCCTCTACAACAACCATGATGGGATTGGATAGCGTGGATGAAGCGGTCAACCTAAGGAAGACCTTGGATTGTTACTTGGATGCTTTGAGACAAAGCATCAATAAAATTAAGTCCTATATTTATTTCTTTAATACCCTAAAGCTTATTCAACAAATAATTGCTAGGATTCTAAGGTTCCTGATTGGCTCACTTCCCTTCATCTATCTTGGTATTCCTCTTACTATCCACATGCTCCTAAGGGATCTTTGGCAGGATGTTATCGATAAATTTCACAAAAAGGTTAGTCATTAGACTTGCAGGTGGCTCTCTACGACTTGTAGAGTGACCCTTTTGAAATATGTGGTTCAAGCCCTCTGGTTATATGGATTTTTTGCATTGTCTACCTCAGACAACTTCATCACACACTTTGAGAGTCTTTTTCATCAATTTATATGGTTTGGTAATATTCTTTCGAGGAAGTGGAGTTTGGTCAAGTGGGATGATGTGTGTTTGCTGAAGAAGGAAGGTGGATTGGGATTGCATCGGGTCGATTGGAATGGGAAAGCTTTGGCTGCTAAATTTTATTGGAGATGGTGTTTTGAACAACATCAGTGTTGGGTTAAGATCCTTACCTCAAAATATTAGGGGATTGTGGAGAGTGCTGACGTGCCTAGATTTAGTCTTATGGGAAAAGGTTCTATGATTTGGGGTACCCTCAAAAGGGGAGCCAACTTGGTCAAACAAGGGTTATTTAGGATCTAGAATAGAAGCTCAGATGCTCTCTTTTTCTTTGATTCTTGGGACGGTTACCCTCCTATTATGTCTTCTCATCCTCATTTATAGGAGTTATGTAGGAATTTTCTTGAGGGTGGTTTGAGTAGAGTGGCATATTTTAAAGCTCCTTAGTTTCTAGGGCAGGCTAATATGTTTAGGTGGAAGGACCCACATGAGTGGCCACTGGGGGGATTGATGGGGGAAAAATAGGAGTTGGCTTCAATTTTGGTTGGTAAGGTTTGTAATTCTCTGCTTGAAAGGGATGTTCTTGCCTAGGGTCATGACTAGAAAGGCAATTTTTTTGTTGCCTCTAGCTATCAGGTTCTGGATAAGCAAGGTTTTGGGAGTGCGAAGGTTCCCTAGTGGAAACAGATATGGAATAAACTCTCTTGGCCAAAGTGTAGTTTTCTCTCTTGGTTGGTGGTTTATAATGGATATTTGATTTGGGAGAATCTTTGGAAGCATGATTTTTAGGGCCCCTCAATGTGCAGTAGGTGTTCAAGTAATGATGAGACCACTTCTCACCTCTTTTTTTAGCTCTTATATGTTAGGACTATTTGGTATTCCAGGTGGGATGTCTAGAATTAGTAGTGCAGACACCCCTCCTCCTTGGGGGATTTCTAGATTAGGCTAGGGAACCCTCCAGCTAAGACTACCTTCCTACAAATAGCTTGGATTGTTGGTCCCAATTTGATCATTTGGCATATTTGGTTGGAGTGAAACTAAAAGATTTTTTTGGATAAGAAGCTTCAGGTGGGCCAGGTATGGTTGAGAATTTTGGGAGCTCTTTAGGAGATTTTGGCTGCAAAGTGTGATCTATCAATCCCCATGGATCTTGGATATGTGAGAGCAATTCAAACTTTCAGGATTTTGGTTGGTGGTAGGGATAGGCCTAATCTTGGTCTGGGTCAGAATGCTAGAGGGAAGATCCTAAGGGGAAGGCATTTTACACCCCCTCCTCTTGGGGTTCTAAAAATTAACACTGATGGGTCATCCAAAGGCAATTCTAGGCATGTTGGGGTTGGTGGCATTGGCAGGGATAGTTCTAGAGTGGTTGAGTTTTTCTTCTTAGTGTATAGGGCGCAACACAATAAAAATCTTATGGAGGCGTTGGCTATTCTTATGGCTTTGGAGTAGGCTTGTGCCCTTGGTTGGAGAAGGATAATTTATGAGTCTGACTCATAGATTGTGATTGACTTGTTGAATAAATGTCAATTAGCAAATGTGAATTGGAAGCTAGCTATGGTGGTTAAGAAAATCACTTCTCTTGGAGGGGTCCTAGATTCTATCACCTTTTTCCATATCCCTAGTTAGAGGAATAAGGTGGCTGATAGTTTCCCCAAATGGGCATTAGAGAGGACGAGAACTTGGAATGTGGATGATTGGGGAATTTCGCCTGGAGATTTTTCTTAGTCCAAGTTGGAAGAACTAGTTATGGAGGATATGAGATGTTTCTTGGAAACTGCTTGATTGCCTTGTTGGTGGCTTTTGATCCATAGTAGATTGTTTTTACTTTCAAGCTTTGTTTTGTTTTATTGATTCAGTAAGTTTTAACCCTTTTTTTGAAAAAAACTATAAAATAATAATAATAATTTTATTTTAAAATAAAAGAGCTATATTAACATATTTTAAAATTAGACACCACTTGTAGCGGAGTTGGTTGGGGCTTGGGGTTTGCATTCCTCGAGGTCAAAGGTTTGACTCCGCTTCATAGTGGATAAGGTGTGGATCAGTAAATAGAGTGTCAGTTCCTGCTCCGCCGACTCAGGGTATAGGAATGAAATTTGCCACAAACATTTATTCTTGTCGATATGCTCACCTAAACCAGAGTTTTGTAAAACTTATATTTATAATGGCTTGCCACTTTTGCCTAAAAAAATAACATATTTTAAAATTAAACTAGAAAATAACTTAAAAAATATACTTTTAAATGACTATTTAATAATCTTTTAAAAAATATTATTAATTTTTTTATTATTAATAGATTTTTATTGATATTAATAACTTTTATTATTATTAATATGTTAATATTTTATTATTTTAAAAACTATAATAAGAAAAAAATATAAAAAAGAAAGAAGATTTAAAAAAAAAATTACTTTTAATTCATACATAGGGAAATATTTAATAGGGAAAGATTTATTGGTTTAAAAACTTTTTTCCTTTAAAAATATGGGTGGGCTTTTTAGGTTTGAAATTTTTATTTTTAGACTTTTGTTTTCTATTTCAAGGAAATGGATGAGAAAGGAAGCGAGGCCAATAGATGGGTGGTGGAAATTGAAAGAGTTTTTTTTATTAGATTTTAAGTTTTAGATGAGTTTATCAATCTCACTCAAGAAAAATTCTTTAAGGAAAAATAAATATATTTATTAGTATATATATTATATATATAATCTATATAATATATGTTGAGAGATATCAATATGCTAGTTTTAATGGCGGTGCTACACAGTCAATAATATTATATTAAAATATTATTAAATGATAATATTATATTATTATTAATATTAGTATTATATTATTATTATTTTATTAATATATGTATTATACTATTATAATTTCTAAAATATTATTATATTTTCAATTTAATTACATTATTATTAATAGTGATACTATTTGACTATTAATATATAATAATATTATTATATTATTATTAAAATTATCTTATAATTATTATAAAGTAAATATTATATTTTTTTAAAATTATTTTATTATTAGGTTTAGGGTTAGTGTTAGGGGTAGGCATAGGATTATATTTAGGGTTATGGTTAATGTAGGTGATTAATGAAAGATAAATATTTGAATTAGAGATACGATTAGGGGTTGTTTTTAGATTTGGGTTAGGGTTAGGGTTAGGGTTTTTGAGAAAAAGGGTTTGGTTATGATTAGGGTTAGGGTTACAATTAGAGTTAATATATAATATTACTATTATATTATTATTAAAATTATCTTATAATTATTATAAATTAAATATTATATATTTTTTAATTATTTTATTATTAGGTTTAGGGTTAGTGTTAGGGGTGGGGTTAGGCATAGGGTTAGGGGTAGGCATAGGATTATATTTAGGGTTATGATTATGGTTAATGTATGTGATTAATGAAAGATAAATATTTGAACTGGGGATACGATTAGAGGTTGTTTTTAGATTTGGATTATGGTTTGGGATTGGGTTTGGGTTAGGGTTAGAGTTAGGGTTAGAGTTAGGGGTAGGGCTAGGTTATGTGTTGTCTTCAGGGTTAGGTTTGGGATTAGGTTTATGGTTAGGTTTATGGTCTAGGGTAATCTCTAAATTTAAGTTTAAGTCGTCATTGATTATATTTCTTTAAAAAATAATTAGATTATTTTTTTCTCATGTTCATTAGAGCCAACTATGACTTAATCTTAAATTTAGGCCTTTTCTTGAAACCTAACATTGTAACCCTAACTTAGGTAACCCCAATCATAAGATTAACTCATACCCTAACTTTAACCCTAGCCCTAACGATAAACCTATTCCTAACCCTTACTTGAATAGTAAACCATCATTTTCTCATTAATGTAACACTAACCATAACTGTAACCCTGAGACTATTTCTCAAAACCCTAACCTTAACCATAACCCAAACCCTTTTTATCACAACCCTAAACATAAACATAACTCTAACCCTAAACTATAAACCCTAAACCATGATCTTAATTGTAACTCTAAACATAAACATAACCCTAACCCTAAACTGTAAACTATGATCCTAATTGTAATCTAACCCTAACACTAACCTTAACTCACACCCTAACCTTAACCCTAATTGTAACCCTAAACTGAAGACAAATGCTACACCCTAAACTATAATCCAAATCTTAAATCTAACCCTTTTTTCTTGAAACCGTAACCCTGAACCTAACCCTCACCTTTATCCTATCCTTATAACTATAATCATGACCCTCACCATGAACAAAACGCTAACCCCAACCCCAACCCTAATTACCTAACCCTAAATATTTTTTCTTTTATTAATTAGTTTCATTCACTCTAATAACCCTAACCCTAAACCTAAACCTAACCCTAGCCCTATCCCTGACCCTAATCCTAACCCCAACTCTAAGATAAATATAAAAATAACCCTTAATCATAACAATAAACCTAAAACCTAGTTCTAAATCTAACCCTTTAACACTATCCTCAATGTGCACCCTAACTATTTGGCTTAGGGTTTAATTATGGTTACGATTAAGGTCCTATGATAAATCATTGGATTAGAGTAAGGGTTAGGGTTAGGGTTATAGGATAAAACTTGGAGTTACAGTTATATTAATGAGTAAGATTAGGGTTATGTTAGGGTTAGGGTTAGAAAATTAGGGTTCAAAACCTTAACATGAATAGTAACCACCTAACAAAATCCCTAACTATAGCGGTAATGTAATCCTAATGCTAACCATAACCATAACCTTAACCCTAACTCTAACCTAACCCTAACCATATACCTATTTATACCATAACCCTTTGTAATTGAACCCTAATCATACCCCTAACTTGACCCTAACATTAATTATACTATAACCCTTTGTAATTGAAATGTAGCCTTAACCCTAACCTTGATCCTAACTATAACTCTAACCCTAACCCTTACCCTAACCCTAACCTTAACTCTAACCTTGATCCTAACTATAACTCTAACCATAACCCTATTTGTAGCCTTAACTCTAATTGTTACCTAACCCTAATACTAATAATTGTACCATAACCCTTTGTAATTGAACCATAATTTTATTTAACCCTGACCCTAATCCTAACCCTAACCCTATCTCTAACCTTGATCCTAATCGTAACTCTAACACTAACCTGAACCCTAACCATAAAACTGTAACTATTAGCTAACCCAAATACTAACCATAACCCTAATTGAACACTAATACTAACTCTAACCCTCACCCCAAGCTTTATTATTAAAAAAAAATACTATTTCTCATAACCCTAACCTATATTAAACTAATTTCTCATAACTCTAACTCGTACCCTAAATCTAAGACTATTTCTCATAACCCTACCCTAACCTTAACCCTAAGAAAATCCCTAATCATAACCCAAAACCCTAACCCTAACCATAAATCTAACCCTAATCCCAACCCTAACCATAAATCTAACCCTAATCCCAACCCTAACCTAATCCTAACTCTAACCCTAATCAAATTCTTAACCATAATCGTAATTGTAGCCTTAACACTAACACTAACCTTAACCCTAACATGAATTAAATCATAATCCCAAGCTTTATTGTAGAACCCTAAAATTTCTAAAACACTAACCCTAATGCTAACCCTAACCTAAACATTAACCATAATCGTAACCCTAACCATTAACCATAATTGTAACCTTAACATTACCCTAACCCTAAACATAAACCATAATCCTTACCCTAATTCTAACCAAATCCCTAGCTATAAGCCTATACCCTAAACCTAATTTCATATATCTAATCCCAACCATAACCAAAACTCTAAATCTAACCTTAAATCCTAAACCAAAAACCCTAATCCTAACACCAGTTTTCCTAATCCTAACCATAAATCTAACCCTAACCCTAACCTGGAAAGGAAAATTTTATGTTGCCTCTAGCTATCATGTTCTAGATAAGTAGGGTTTTGGGAGTGTGAAGGTTCCCTAGTGGAAACATATATGGAATAAACTCTCTTGGCTGGTGGTTTATAATAGATGTTTGACTTGCGAGAATCTTTGGAAGCGCGATTTTCAGGGCCCCTCAATGTGCAGTAGGTGTTCAAGTAATGATGAGACCACTTCTCACCTCTTTTTTCAATGCTTATATGTTAGGACTATTTGGAATTCCAAGTGGAATGTCTAGAACTAGCAGTTTAGACACCCCTCCTCCTTGGGGGATTTCTGGATTAGGCTGGGGAACCCTCCAGCTAAGACTACCTTCCTACAAATAGCTTGGATTGTTGGTCCTAGTTTGATCATTTGGCATATTTGGTTGGAGCGCAACTGCAGGATTTTTTTGGATAAGAAGCTTCAGGTGGGCCAGGTATGGTTGAGAATTTTGGGAGCTCTTCAAGAGACTTTGGATGCAAAGTGTGATCTATCGATCCCCGTGGATCCTGGAGATGCGAGAGTGGTTCAAAATTTGGGGATTTTGGTTGGTGGTAGGGATAGGCCTAAGCCTAGTTTGGGTCAGAATGCTAGAGGGAAGATCCTAAGGGGAGGGCATTGGACACCCCCTCCTCTTGGGGTTCTAAAAATTAACACTGATGGGTCATTCAAAGGCAATTCTAGGCATTTTGGGGTTGGTGGCATTGGCAGGGATAGTTCTAGAGTGGTCGAGTTTTTCTTCTCGGTGTATAGGGCTCAACACACTAACAATCTTATGGAGGCGTTGGCTATTCTTATGGCTTTTGAGTGGGCTTGTGCCCTTTCTTTGAGAAGGATAATTTGTGAGTTTGACTCACAAATTGTGATTGACTTGCTGAATAAGTGTTAATTAGCAAATGTGAATTGAAAGCTGGTTGTGGTGGTTAAGCAAATCACTTCTCTTGGAGGGGTCCTAGATTCTATCACCTTTTTCCATATCCCTCGTTAGTGGAATAAGGTGGTTGATAGTTTGGCCAAACGGGCATTAGAGAGGACAAAAACTTGGAATGTGGATGATTGGGGAAGTTCGCTGAGAGATCTTGCTCAGTCCAAGTTGGAAGAACTGGTTATGGAGGATATGAGATGTTTCTTGGAAACTACTTGATTGTCTTGTTGGTGGCTTTTGATCCATAGTAGATTGTTTGTACTTTCATGCTTTGTTCTGTTTTCTTGATTCAATAAAGTTTTACACTTTAAAAAAAAAAAACTCTAGAATAATAATAATAATTTGATTTTAAAATAAAAGATGTATATTAACATATTTTAAAATTAAACTAAAAAATATACTTTTAAATGACTATTTAATAATCTTTCAAAAAATATTATTAAATTTTTTATTATTTATAGATTTTTATTATTAATAACTTTTATTATTATTAATATATTTTATTAAAATGTTAATATTTTATTATTAAGAAAAAAATATAAAAAAGAAAGAAGGAAAGATTAAGAAAAGCTTTTACATTTAGGTAATTCATACGGAGGGAAAGATTTAAAAAAGCTTTTACATTTAATTCATACGTAGGGAAAGATTTATTGGTTTAAAAACTTTTTTCCTTTAAAAATATGGGCGGGCTTTTTAGGTTTTGAATTTGTATTTTTAGACTTTTGTTTTCTATTTCAAGGAAATGGATGAGAAAGGAGGCGAGGCCTATAGATGGGTGGTGGAAATTGAAAGATATTTTTTTATTAGATTTTAAGTTTGAGATGAACTCATCAACCTCAGTTAAGAAAAATGAAAAAAAAAAAATGTATTAGTCTTATATATAATCTATAAAATATACATTGAGAGATATCAATATGTTAGTTTTAGTGGCGGTTTACACAGTCTATAATATTATATTAAAATATTATTAAATGATAATATTATATTATTATTAATATTAGTATTATATTATTATTATTTTATTAATATACATTACACTATTATAATTTCTAAAATATTATTATATTTTCAATTTAATTACATTATTATTAATATTGGTAGTATTTGATTATTAATATATAATATTACTATTATGTTAAAATTATTAAAATTATCTTATAATTATTATAAAGTAAATATTATATATTTTTTAAATTGTTTTATTATTAAGTTTAGGGTTAGTGTTAAGGGTAGGGTTAGGGGTAGACATAGGATTATATTTAGGGTTATGATTATGATTAATGTAGGTGATTAATGAAAGATAAATATTTGAATTAGGGATATGACTAGGGTTTTTTAAGATTTGGGTTATCGTTTGGGTTTGTGTTAGGATTAGGGTCAGGGCTTCCAGAAAAAGGGTTAGGTTATGATTAGGGTTAGGGTTAGGTTAAAGATTTGGATTATAGTTTAGGGTGTAGCGTTTGTCTTCATTTTTGGGTTACAATTAGAGTTAATACATAATATTACTATTATATTATTATTAAAATTATCTTATAATTATTATAAAGTAAATATATATATTTTTAATATTTTTATTATTAGGTTCAGGGTTAGTGTTAGGGGTAGGGTTAGGCATAGGATTATATTTAGGGTTATGATTATGGTTAATGTAGGTGATTAATGAAAGATAAATATTTGAATTGCGGATACGATTAGAGTTTGTTTTTAGATTTGGATTATGGTTTGGGTTTGGGTTTGGATTAGGGTTAGGGTTAGGGTTAGGGTTAGGGTTAGGGTTAGGGTTAGAGGTGGGGGTAGAGTTAGGTTATGTGATGTCTTCAGGGTTAGGTTTGGGATTAGGTTTATGGTTATGGTTATGGTTTAGGGTAATCTCTAAATTTAAGTTTAAGTCATAGTTGATTATTTCTCTTTAAAAACTAATTAGATTTTATTTTTCTCGTGTTCATTATAGCCAACTATGACTTAATCTTAAATTTAGACCATTTATTGAAACCTAACATGTAACCCTAACCTAACCTTAACCCTAACCCTAACCCTAATCATAAGATTAACTTATACCTTGACCTTAACCCTAGTCCTAAAGATAAACCTATTCCTAACCCTTACTTGAATAGTAAACCATCATTTTCTCATTAATGTAACACTAACCATAACTTTAACCCTTACACTATTTCTTAAAACCCTAACCTTAACCGTAACCCAAACCATTTTTATCACAACCCTAAACATAAACATAACTCTAACCCTAAACCATGATCTTAATTGTAACCCTAAACATAAACATGACCCTAACCCTAAACCCTAAACCATGATCCTAATTGTAATCTAACCCTAACACTAACCTTAACTCACACCCTAACCTTAACCCTAATTGTATCCCTAAACTGAAGACAAATGCTACAACCTAAACTATAATCCAAATCTAAAACCTAACACTAACACTAACCTTAACCCGAACATGAATTTAATCATAATCCCAAGCTTTATTGTAGAACCCTAATGCTAACCCTGACCTGACCATTAACCATAATCGTAGCTCTAACCATTAACCATAATTGTAACCTTAACCTTACCCTAACCTTAACCATAAACCATAATCCTTACCCTAATTCTAACCCTATACCCTAAACCTAATCTCATATCTAATCCCAACCATAACCATAACTCTAAATCTAACCCTAAATCCTAAACCATAGACCCTAATCCTCACACCATTTCTCCTAATCCTAACCATAACTCTAACCCTAACCCTAACCTGAACACTAAACCCTAACCCTAACTAAATACCTAATCATAACTCTAAACTGTAGCCTAACCCAACTCTAATCTCAATCATTTAATTAAGATAAAATTACCAACCTAATCCTAACCCTATATCTATATGCGCCATAATCCTTTGTAATTGAATCCTAATTGTATTGCTAACCTGAACCTAACACTAATTGTACCATAACCCTTTGTAAATTTTGAACCCTAACTTTATTGTAACCATAATTAAAACATAGCCTTAACGCTAACCCTAATCCTAACTGTAACCCTAACCCTAACCCTAACCCTAATCGTAACCGTAACCCTAATCTTAACTCTAACCTTGATCCCAACCATAACTCTAACCCTAAATATTACCTAACCCTAATACTAATCATAACCCTAATTGAACCCTAATACTTATAATTGTACCATAACCCTTTGTAATTGAACCCTAATTTTATTGTAACCATAATTGAAATGTAATCTTAACCCTAATCCCAATCCTAACCCTAACCCTAACCCTAACCCTAACCCTAACCCTAACCCTAACCCTAACTCTAACCATAATCCTAACCCTAACCTTAATCATAACTGTTAGGTAACCCTAATACTAACCATAATTCTAATTGAACCCTAATATTAACTCTAACCCTAATCCCAAGCTTTATTGTAGAACCCTAAAAATTCTAAAAAAACTAACCCTAATGCTAGCCCTAACCTAACCATTAATCATAATTGTAACCCTAATTGGTAACCTTAATCGTAACCTTAACCTTGCCCTAACCCTAACCATGAACCATATTCCTAATCCTAACTCTAACCAAATCCCTAATTGTAACCCTAAACCGTAACCCTAATTGCATATCTAATCTGAACCATAACTAGAACTCTAAATCTAACCCTAACCATAATACATAAACCCTAATCTAACCCTAATCCTAACACTATTTTTCCTAACCCGAACCCTAACTCTAAACCTAACCCTAATCTAAACACTAAATCCTAACCCTAATTAAATACCCAATCATAACCCTAAAGTGTAACCCATCCCAACTTTAATCCCAATCATAACTATACCTCTAAACCTAACGCTAAACTCAAGTTTAACTTTATTATATCATATATTATATATTAATATCTATATTTTATCATATATTATATTACTATATATTTTGATATATTGTCTATTATATTATCTACATTTTTATTTATTCTATTTTTTAAGATTCCTTAATTTTCAGATTTTTTCTTAATATCTACATTATATAATATATAATATTAATAATATTACTATATATTTTAATATATAATATATTATACTATCTACATTATATATTTTAATATACAATATATTATACTATCTATATTAATATATAATAATATGTATTATATTATCTATTTGAACATATAATGTGCAATTGGGAAATTGAGTATCGGAGAGAGTGGGAACAAATTCTAAGGAAAGAGGAAATCTTCTGGAAATAGAAATCCAGGGTCCGATGGTTGAAAGAAGGTGACAAGAACACCTTTTTTCTCACATTTCTACCATTAAACATAAGAAAAGGAATCAAATTACTAAATTGCATAATGAGCAGGGGGTGTGATCAGTACGCCCACCCAGATCAGTCTCTTGGCTACAAACTATTTTTAGATGGCTTACTCGACTCCTATTGAGTAACCTAACCCAGCCCTGTATGATCTACTGTTAAACCCTCTCCCGACGATCATTACCCAGAATGATAACCTTAGGATCCTCAGTGTTGTCTCTCTTGAGGAGGTCAGGTTGCTAATTTTAGTATGGGGGCTTACAAAGCGCCTGACCCAGATGGTTTTCCTCTGGTATTCTTTTAGATATTTTGGGACACGGTTGGTGATGACCTCATTTTAGCTACTCGTGATTTTTTCAAATCTTGTAATATTCTTAAACAACTGAACCACACCTTCTTAACCTTAATTCCCAAGATTGTTGACCCCCAGTCTATGACTAATTTTCATCTTATCAGTCTCTGCAGTACCTTTATAAAATCCTCTCTAAAATTTTGGTGAACCACATCAAACCTCTCCTTGACAAACTTATCATCCCTACTAAAAAATGGTTTGTGCTTGGTCGCCACATTCTTGATGCTACCATAACCACCCATGAATTAATACACTCCATGGATAGATGTAACAATGCTGGTATGGCCCTTAAATTAGATATATCAAAAGCCTATGATAAGGTGATTTGGGACTTTATCCCTAAAGTTATAGCTAAGTTTGGATTTGACCAATATGTGATCAAACTCATAATGGAACATGTAACAACGGTTAAGTACTTTGTTCTAGTTAATGGGACTCCCTTTGTGTTCTTCCTTGCTGGGAAAGGTATTAGATAGGGGGACCCCCTTTCACCTTATTTGTTTATATTGATTGTGGATGTCTTGAGCAAGAAATTTTCTAATGTGCTATCAAAGGGGACTATTAAGGGAATGAAGGTTGCCTCTTCCTTAGATTCGATTGTGATCCAAAAATTTGTGGATGCCACCTTCTTATTTGGGAAATCTTCTATGATTGAAGCCAGGAAATGGAAAATTTGTCTTAACAACTACGCTGCTTGCTCTGGCCAATGCATTAACTATATAAAAAAGTATGATTTATTTCTTCAACAACACTCCTAAGCTGCAAGCTCGAGTGACTGCTGTCCTAGGATGTATGAGTGGTTATCTTCCTTTAGTTTATCTTGGTTTACCCCTTACTATCAAGGAAGTTACTCCTGACTTTTGGAATTCGGTCCTTGAAAGGATCCAAAGGAAACTGGCTGGATGGAAAGGCTCCATCCTTATCCATGTGGGTAAACTTTAGCTCCTATTTGTTTCTCTTTAGGGTATCCTAGTCTACTTCCTATCCATATTTAAGATCCCCAGATGTATAGCTGAGAAATTGGAGAAAATTCAAAGGAATTTCCTCTAGTCAGGGATCGAGGAAAAGAAGATTTTTTCTCTAGTTAAATGGGACTTAGTCTATCAACCTAAACATTATGGTGGGCTTGGGATAAGGATTATCTCTAATACCAATAAGGCTTTGATGGCTAAGTTGGGTTGGGACCATCTGAGGAATAGGAAGGATTGGTGAAACATTATGAATGCTAAGTATCTTCAGAACTGACCTTTGATTGACTGTCTCTCAGAGGTTCACCCTTCAGGTTCCTTAGCTTGGAGGAGTATTTACAGTCTATAGGGTCTTCTTAGGAATGAAATGAAATGGAAGATTGGTAATGGTAATAAAATCAGATCTTGGGAGGACCCCTAGTTACTTGATACCCCTCTAGAAAACTCTGAATTTAGGAGTCTTGTGAGGCGGGCTCAAAGGTTCTTTGGTGTTCATATTAGTGATTAACTCCTAGGCCCACATGGTGCTAGGAAGTGGAATGTCATAGCTCTTTGCTTCACTTTATCACTTGGTCTATTCCTTCTTTCCAACTCCCTACATGAACTAATTTCTCTTACCAGACTTCCTTCAACCAACTTGGGGGATGAGTTCTTCTAGACTCATAATAAGCAGGGTGAACTTTCTATTAAATTGGCTTACAATCTATTGACAGACCAGAGTGCTTCCCTTGACCTTTGGAAGAGGGTTTGGAATCATCACATGATCTCTAATGTTAACTTATTTTGGTGGACTGCCTACCATAACAAGATTCTTACCCAAGAAAATTTGAAGAAAAGGGGATTCCAGATCCCCAATAGATGTTTTCTATGCAAATACTATGAAGAATTTGTGCACTTATTGTTGCACTGCCTGTTTGTTGTTGGAGTGTGGGAGATGGCTTTAAAACATATGGGCATTCAATAGACTATGTGTAAGGATACCAAATCCTTCATATTGAGTTGGACAGGACCCTTCATTCACCCCTTACCTTGTGAAATTTGGAACCAGGTCCCCCCATTATTTGCTGGTGCTTATGGAAAGAGAGAAACAATAGGATTTTCAGGAAAATTAAGATGAGTCTGAAGGAAGTCTTTGGTATTGGTTCCCAACTCATTGAGGAAAACATTTTTCTCTTCAAGGGGAAAACCTTAGAAAAGGGCTCGACCAAAAGGGAAATTATTATGGCCAATGCCTGGCATCAAAAGTTGGATGCTAGCTCCTTTGACAACACCAGACTCATGGCCAGGGGTAACACTATTTGGAAACCTCTGGATAGGGGTTGGTATAAACTTAATTTTTATGGGGAAACCAAATGCAACCCGGGCAAAAAAAGCATAGGAGGAGTGATAAGAGATTGCAAAGGAAATTTGTTTGTTGGGTACTCTGGGGGGATTGGTATCCAATCTTCTATGATCATGAAAGCTTGTGCGTTACTAAAGGGCTTACAAATTGTTGTTTCTATGGGGATTGAGAACCTTCATATTTAAGGTGACTCTGAGTCTATTGTTGATGCTAACTTTGGAAGATTATTGGGATGGAGCCCTAAAGACATCCTATTAGACATTAGGCTCTTCGTGTCCAAGTTGAACTTGAAGAATACTACCCACATTTATAGGGAGGGAAATCAAGTGGCTGATGCCTTTGCCAACTTTGGCACTCATTGGAATTTCTCTAAGTGCTGGCACAATTTCGGGAACCTACCTCCAAGTATTCAAGGTCTAATCTTGAAAGAACAAAGCCCTTTATTAATCAATGATAATAACTAATTATGCATCTTTATGGGCTTTATGGGGGTCCACATGCTTGTCTTATGGGCTATGAGGATGAGTGTTAATGTTGAGATGTCCTATAGATGGAAAATTTTGAATAATGGGGTGGAGTCCATTTTTTAAAATATGCGCATCATGAGGATTTATGGTGGGTACATTGAGATCAAGACCAGGTAGGGTCGTACCTTATGTAATCTCCTTTTGGGGATTGGGCTAAGCTATCATATTTATATGAAGTCTTGTGATTTTATTATTGATGTGACTAATTATCATGAGGAAAAACTATTTTTTATCTCTATCCTTTCCGCTACTTTGTATCCTCTTCTAAAGACCAGACTCTTTGATGTTTCTAAATTTAGCCTTGTAGCCATCCTGCCTAGGTGTCTAGGTAAAAACAACGTGATTGGTAAACCTTCCATTCCCATCTTATTTTGCTTACCTAGCCAGAAATATATGAAGGATCTCATTTATGATTTTGCTAAGATTTCTTTCAGAGATTTACCTCCTCACGCATGTGTCATGTACATTGCTTTGATTACCCAAGGCTACTCTATTTGGTTTAAAATCCTTAGTTTGTGGGTGATGATTCACTTAACAATTTTCTCTAACATTTTGATCTCATAGGTGGTTCGGTTATTCTGTGTGCAGAAAGACATTATGGGTGGTGATAGAGTGTGAACTAAGCCAGACAACTATGGCGAATTTCACAAAGATCTGCTAGTGTGGCATATATGTGTTGAAGGCGGTTTGGCTCCTCTGATGGAGAGTTTGGTGGGTCACGACCCAAATTTATGTGCAAATTTTTCTAACTCTTGGAAAGACCAAAGAGTGACTTTGGGCGGTATTTCTTTTGAGGTAAATGAGGAAGTGATTGCACAGGTGACAAGGCTATTGAGTACTGGTAAAAAGTACCTGAAGCATTCGAAGACCCAAGACAATGATAGTCTGAATGATATTTTTGTGGGGACTCAGAAGTCGGCTTGTAACCAGTCAGGTTTTGAGAGAGAGGCCCTTCTGCAACCTTGGGACCAAGTTTGACTTGCCATTATGAAGTACATGACTATTAAAGGTAGATATAAACTTACTATTTCTACCATTTCCCTCTATTAAATCACCTTAGGCATAAAATTATGTTAAGCTTTCCTTTCTTCCTTCTCAAGGACTTAGAGAGCTCTATTGAAAAATGAATTGAGGCCACTGGCCTAAACCATAATGACACCCCACCCTTGTTGCTTCACCAAGGTCTAATTATGAGACTCTATCACTTCCATCTTGCGTTATGTCTGCCAAAATCCATATCTGTTGTTCAGGTTGAGGAAATTGAACCTCTTATTGTGACCAATATTTCCTTGGCTGAGTCCAAAGGTCCCATGAGGAAAACCCATCCGATTGTTGTTGATGCTCACAAGCCTAAACCTGCTACTAAAAATCTTAAGGGGAATGTGGGAAACACCTAGACTAATAATACAGCTAGTCTCTATTGAACTCAAGTTGACCCCTACCAAGATTGCTAGAAAACCCACCCCAAATAAGAAAGGTAAGGTTGATGTGAAGGGTTTGATGGAGCCTCCGATGAGGGAAAACAAAGGTAAAAATGTGGTGGGTAGGGATTCTAAGGGGTTCATGGTGGTTGCGGCTATGGTGGTGACTGGAGGTGACACTATCATTAGGAGGTTGGGTAGATTGGCTAAAAACAACAAGAAATTGTAGGTGGACTTGGACTCGGAAGAGGAGCGGTCTGATAGTAAAGATTACAGGGATGAGGAGGTGTTTGGGGATGAGGAGGAGGAGTATGCTAGAGGGCCCAACTCTATTCTTGATACCAACAAAGTGGAAAAAGAGGATTCGACTTCCAAATTCTCAGACCCACTGGACGTGGAGTGTGTTGATACTGTGAAGGCTATGGATCATGAGGAGGAGCGTTGTGTGCTTCAAGAAAGGATGGACAAGCTGGACAAGAAATTTTGTGGCTTGACTCATTTTACTGTTAAGTTGGTCCACTTCGTTACCAACACTCTGTCTATGGTTATGAAGGATGAGTTGGACGGGAAGAATGTTGATGATGACCAGGTTTGGGTTGGGGATGATGTTGTTGATCTCCTGTCCAAGAATTGGGAAAATTCCAGTTAGTCTTTGTTTTGTCTATGTTTTGTCTATTTGCTATTGGTCTGTGTTGTATGATTTTTGGCTTTGTCTCTGATGTTATTTGGACTTGAACTTCTTGGCCCTTGTGGCTCCTTGTGTTAAGGGTACAACACCCTGTAAATGTCGCTTACCATATCAAAAACATATAATATTTTAATTTTTTTAGAAAGATGTCTACATATTTTTCTAATTTAATAGTAATAGTTTAAAACAAATAAAAATTAAGACTACTACTTTATGATTTTAAATCTTTATTTTATAGAAATATATATCTATTTAAAATCTTATAATTTAAATATTAATATAAAAATTTAATTAAACATCTATTTAATCTATTATTAATTAGGGTTTAGGGTTTATGTTTTTTAATATTAGTAAGATACTATTTTTTTGTTGTGAGTTTTATGTTTTTTTATTTTCAATTTTAGTATTTTAGAAACATGACTACAATTTTTTTAAATCATTCTAATTTAAGAGTAATAGTTTTTTTAATATTAAATAGATACTTTATTACATTTAAATATTTTTATAAATATTAATATGAAAATTTAATTAAACATTTATTTAATTAGTCTCCCCCACTCTCGTGGTACCGGAGGGCGTGTTGTGCCAGCGTCGCCGGTCACGTTAAAAAGTTTACCAGGCACATTGCAGTTTATAGGGGGTCGTGCTACCTGATTCCTGCAGTCTAATAAAAAAATAATAATAATAATTTAATTAATTAATAATATTATATTTAATGAAAAATTAATTAAACTTAATGCTTTTTATTTTTATTAAATCTATTTAATTAATAATATTATTTAATTAATCATTTTTAATTTTTAAAAAACTAATAGTATGATAATATTATATTAATACTATATCAAATATCAAAATTAAATAGTATTAATTCTTTAAGAAATTGTCGCTTTTTATTAGTATTAATCTAATATTGATTTGAGTTCTAGAAAATCATTAATATTCTAATCTATAAAAATATACATAATATAATATAATATATATCAAAATATATAGTAATATAATTAATATAATATATGATAAAATGTAGATATTAATATAATATATGATATAATAAAATTAAACTTGGGTTTAGGGTTAGGTTTAGAGGTACAATTATGATTGGGATTAGAGTTGGGTTGGGTTACAATTTAGGGTTATGATTGGGTATTTAATTAGGGTTAGGATTTAGTGTTTAGGTTAGGGTTAGGGTTAGAGTTAGGGTTAGGGTTAGGGTTAGGAAAAATAATGTTAGGATTAGGGTTAGATTAGGGCTAGATTTAGAGTTTTGGTTATGGTTGGGATTAGATATGAAATCAGGGTTAGGGTTTAGGGTTACAATTAGGGATTTGGTTAGAGTTAGGGTTAGGATTATGGTTTATGGTTAGGGTTAGGACAAGGTTAAGGTTAGAATTATGGTTAATAGTTAGGTTAGGGTTAGCATTACAGTTAGTTTTTTTAGAAAATTTAGGGTTGTACAATAGAGCTTATGATTAGGGTTACATTTATGGTACAATGAGGGTTAGAGTTAATATTAGGGCTCAATTAGGGTTATGGTTAGCATTAGGGTTAGCTAACAATTATGATTAAGGTTAGGGTTAGGGTTATGGCTAGAGTTATGGTTAGGATCAAGGTTAGAGTTAAGGCTAGGGTTAGGGTTAGGGTTAGGGTTAGGCTTAGGCTTAGGCTTATAGTTGGGATTGGGGTTAGGGTTAAGATTACATTTCAATTATGATTGTACAATAAAATTAGGGTTCAATTATAAGGGGTTATGGTACAATTATTAGTATTAGGGTTCAATTAGGGTTATGGTTAGTATTAGGGTTAGGTAATAGTTAGGGTTAGCATTATGGTTAGAGTTACAGTTAGGATCAAGGTTAGAGTTAAGGTTAGGGTTAGGGCTAGGGTTAGGGTTAGGGTTAGGGTTACAGTTAGGATTAGGATTAGGGTTAGGGTTAAGGCTATGTTTTAATTATGGTTACAATAAAATTAGGGTTCAAAATTTACAAAGCGTTACAGTACAATTAGTGTTAGGTTCAGGTGAGGGTTATGATTAGGGTTCAATTACAAAGGGTTATGGTACAAATAGATATATAGGGTTAGGGTCAAGTTGGTACTTTTATCTTAATTAAATGGTTGAGATTAGAGTTGGGTTAGGTTACAATTTAAAGAGTTATGATTAGGTATTTAGTTAAGGTTAGGGTTTAGTGTTTGGGTTAGGGTTAGGGTTAGAGTTATGGTTAGGGTTAGGAAAAATAGTGTTAGGATTAGGGTTTATGGTTTAGGATTTAGGGTTAGATTTAGAGTTTTGGTTATGGTTGGGATTAGATATGAGATTAATTAACAACCATAACCTAAATCCTAAACCATATATAACCTAGCACTAAAAAAAAATTCTTCTCCCAAACAATCTTCTCTACTTCTACTAGCATCTACTAGAGTTGCAACATTAAAAATTGGTGCTTCAACCATTCATTCAAAGCTAAGAATTCTAATAAGAGATTTCAATGAACTAGAAGGGACAAGACTTACAGCTTTCCAAGAAGAAATATCACATGTCAGATACATATTGATAGATGAAATGAGTTTCCTTGGAGAGAGGTTGCTTGAAAACATAGATTCCGGGCTTCGACAAGCATTCCCAGAAAACAGTAACCAAAGTTTTGAAGGTGAGTTTTGGATTGAAATTACTAACTTTGATAACTTTACATTACAATATTTTTTATTCAATTCTATTATAGTTCCTTCTATACAAATTCATACTTATCAATTTAATTAAATATTTTATATCCAAGCATATCTATGATTTTAGTTGGAGACTTGGCACAATTATCTCCAATAAATGACAAGGCTCCATATGAAATAAAAAGGCGAGCACAACTACTATGGGAAGAATTAAAAATGGTCATTACATTAAGTCATGTTTTTCGAAAAGATGGATAGAACGAAGAACAACAAAGATTTCATAAAATTCTAACAAACAGCATGATTGGCAAACCTTCCATTCCCATCTTATTTTTCTTACCTAGCCGAAAATATATGAAGGCTCTCATTTATGATTCCGCTAAGATTGCTTTTAGAGATTTACCTCCTCATGTGTTCATCCTATACATTGATTTGATTACCCAAGGTTACTCTATTTGGCTTAAAATCCTTAGTGTGCGGTGATGCTTCACTTAACCATTTTATCTAACCTTTTGCTCTCATAGGTGGTCTGGTTATTCTGTGTGCAAAGAGACATTATGGGTGGTGATAGAGTGTGAACTGAGCCAAAAAACTATGGAAATTTTCGTAAAGATTCGTTGGTGTGGCATATATGTGTTGAAGGCAGTTTGGCTCCTCTGATAGAGAGTCTGGTGGGTCACGACCTGAATTTACCTACGTATTTTGTTAACTCTTGGAAAGACCGAAGAGTGACTCTGAGCAGTATTTATTTTGAGGTAAATGAGGAAGTGATTACGCAGGTGACAGGGCTACTGAGTATTGGTAAAAAGTACTTGAAGCATACAAAGACCCAAGACAATGATAGTATGCATGCTTTTTTTGTGGGGAATGAGAATACGGTTCGTAACTAGTCGGGTTTTGAGAGAGAGGCCCTTCTGTAGCCTTGGGACCAAGTCTGCCTTGCCATTATGAAGTATGTGACTCTTGAAGTTAGATACAAAACTTACTATTTCTACCATTTCCCTCTAATAAATTACCTTAGGCATAAAATTTTGTTAAGCTTTCCTTTCTTCCTTCTCAAGGACTTAGAGAGCTCTGTCGAAAAATGCATTGAGGTCGCTAGCCTAAAACTTGATGATACCCCACCCCTGCTACTTCACCAAGGTCTCATTATGAGACTCTATCACTTCCATCTTGCGTTATGCCCGTCAAAACCCATATATGTTGTTCGGGTTGAGGAAATTGAACCTCTTGTTGTGACCAATATTTCCTCGACCAAGTCCAAAGGTCCCATTAGGAAAACCCATCTGGTTGTTGTTGATGCTCACAAGCCTAAACTTTCTGCTAAAAAACTTAAGGGGAATGTGGAAAACACCTAGACTAATGATGCAGCTAGTCTCTGTGAACTCAAGTCGATCCCTGCCAAGACTGCTAGCAAACCCATCTCGAAGAAGAAAGGTAAGGTTGATGTGAAGGGTTTGATGGAGCCTTCGATGAGGGACAACAAAGGTAAAAATGTGGTGGGTAGGGATTCTAAGGGGGACACGGTGGTTGCGGCTACACTGGTGACTAGTTGTGAGACCATCATCAGAAGGTTGGGTAGATTGGCTAAAATCAACAAGAAATTGTAGGTGGACTTGGACTCGGAAGAGGAGCGGTCTGACAGCAAAGATTATAGGTATGAGGAGGTGTCTAGGGATGAGGAGGAGGAGTATGTTGGAGGGCCCCACTCTGTTCCTAATACCAGCAAAGTGTAAAAAGAGGATTCGGCTTCCCAGTCCTTAGACCCACTGGACGTGGAGCGTGTTGATACTGTGAAGGCTGTGGATCATGAGGAGGAGTGTCATGTGCTGTAGGAAAGGATGGACAAGCTGGACAAGAAATTATGTGGCTTGACTCATTTTACTATTAAGTTGGTCCACTTCGTTACCAACACTCTGTCTGCGGTTATGAAGAAGGAGTTGGATGTGAAGAATGTTGATGATGACCAGGTTTGGGTTGGGGATGATGTTGTTGATCTCCTGTCCAAGAATTGGGAAATTGCCAGTTAGTCTTTGTTTTGTCTGTGTTTCGTCCGTCTGTTGTTGTTCTGCGTTGTATGTTTTTTGGGTTATTCTCTGATGTTATTTGGACTTGAACTTCTTGGCCCTTGTGGCTCCTTGTGTTAAGGGTACAACACCCTGTAAATGTTGCTTACCATATCAAAAACATATAATATGCATTATATTATTATTAATATAATATATTATTACAAATATACCTTTGTTTTTAGATTTTACATTTATTATTTTAAATTTTTTACTTTTAGAAAAGAATTTTGAAGATATATTCTTTTTTTAAGATTTCTTAATTATTATAATAAATAATATGTATTATATTATTATCTAATATAATATATTATATTTTTTTATTTTTAGAAAAAGAATTTTGAAGAGATATTTTTTTTAGATTTCTTAATTATTATAATATATAATATGTATTATATTATATTATATTATATCTTTTTTGTTTTGAAGAAAAATGTCTATTTTTTAAGATTTCTAAATTTTTGAATATGTATTATATTACATTATATTATATATTTTTTTGGTTTTTAGAAAAGAATTTTGAAGAAATATTTTGTTTTTTAAGATTCTTAAATTTCCAAATATGTATTATGTTATATTCTATTTTTTGATTTTTAGAAAAGAATTTTGAATAAATATTATATTTTTTAAGATTCCTAAATTTTTAGATTTTTTTTTTTGTGATGGATGTGTTGATCTCCTATAAGAACATGTGTTGCCATTGTAGGGTTACGTCTCTGACGTGATAATTATATTAAAAATTGTGTATCTAATAATATTTTTTTAAAATTTTGTATTAAATTTTTTTTAAATGTGAAGATAAAGGTTTATGATTTTTTTCAGACTTTTTAACATAATTATTTATTTATTTTTTAAATCTATTTTTGCAGATTTAAAAGAAATTCCTTATGAGAGGTAGGGTCTTTTATTTATTTTTAAAATAAAACAATTACAAATTGATGTATATATATTTTAATCTATAACAAAGGAATGAAATGAATGCAGTTTTTTTTTTTGAATTTTTTTATATAGATTTAAAGAAACTCTCTATAAAAAACTAAGAATTGTTACTTGAGAAACAATTTAACATTGCTTTTTGGAAAAAAAAAATTGAATTAATATTTGAAAAATAATCCAATATATACATATTTAATTCAATATATTGCATAGATTTTTTATTGAAATATAAAATTGAAAGAAATAGTAAAAAAAATATTTAAAATTTATTAACTTAAAAAACATTCTTGCATAATCAAAGGGTTAGAATAATTTTAAAAAAATAAAATTTGAGCTCTAACCTAGCTCTTCTCTGAGGAGTGCCTTCAAGGTGAGTACTCCAAAGAAATGGTAAACCTTCAACAATATAGATTAAACATGGATTAGTAATACCTTGTTATGATACCATGAAAGGAATTATAAATAAAATAAATTGAAATAAAGGAACATACTAATCCAAGAACAATTATTTGAAGAACAATGTTACCATCAAGATGAAAACCAAGAGCATCAAGAGCATGCATACCAAATTTCCAAGAGGAGACACAAGATTTTGTAAGGGAGAAAAAGCAAAGAAAAAACTCCGAATATTATGAAGATGACATAAATCCTCAGAAAATTACGAATAGACAATGCATGAGAGAGAGAGGGAGCATAAAATGCTTCATGTAAATAATGAGTAAAGAACTTCAAATAAATAGAGGTGAGAAAAGAATTGCATAGGTAACTCTCATGTCTATGAATGCCACCTTTCATCCTATGTGTGTGCAAGGTGTCAAGATCCTCATAAGGAGGCTACACTTAAGCCTTAATATTCCTCCAAAAAAGAATTATAAAAATGAGTCATTCTCACACATGTGTGTAAATACTCAAATAAGACAAAAGACTTGTAGGGATTCCTTATGAATATTCCTACAAGTATTTAAACTAGCATACATATATTAATTATTAATATATATAAAATACGTCGAGAGTTATCCTTCTCGACATGCACATCTTATTTAAGATGAAATGAGGTTTTCATATGAGCTATGTATGCTCGTGCATGTTGACCTCACCTTGGATTTTGTTGTTTGGAATTAATATAAAATATGTTGCAAGGTTTCAAGGTATATGTTTTATATGATCAAAATGATATATTAGCTGACTTGACATAGTTTGGTATTGGAATGTATGTGAGAACACCTTCATGAGAAAGTTATGGCTAACACCTCCTTGTGTGGTCAATGGTCAAAAGAGGAACATTATTATGTTTGATTTCATATGGTAACTTAAATGGTTTCATTGCATTATTGTTGGTCACGGGCAACTCATGACATAAGTGTTGTTCAATATCAAAGGTCATGAAATGGGAATTATAATGTTTGTTATTATTTATTGGAAATGATAAAGGGTAGAATGATCATTTCAATTGTCAAAGGCATGATATATATGGTCATAGGCCGATACTAATTATTAAAGGTTTTTGGTGACACATGTTTATTTACATCATTGGGCATATTATGATAGGCTGACACAAATGATAATTATTTGATTTGCAAAGGTATAATGAGAGATGCCAACCCTATAGTTTTCATTTTCCCTAAATGGTCTTGTGCACATTTTCGAATGCAGTTTGTTGAAACCTATATTAGGTTTTGGAAAAGCTTGGAAGAGAGGTGGTATGGCAGCAAGAAAAGAGGAAAAAATCGGTTTCAAGCAGTTTTGTTGATGACATTCGAGGTGATGTTGTCTTCATTCAAGTATGAGTCACATTCAAGAGAGGTAACAAGTTTTTCTTGTGCAAAATCTAGTCGGTTGTGTGGTTGAAAGTGGAAAAATGTTTTACAGTGAAACAGAGAAACCCTATGTATTGTATATTTTCATTTAATCTTTGAGATGTTGTAAGTGGTCATGTCAGTGAGACAATATGATCATTGCCAGTGAGGCATTTGTAGCCAGTGAGGCTTGTGTTGCTAGTGATGAATTTGTAGCCAGTGAGGCTTGTGTTGCTAGCGAGGCATTTGTAGCCAGTGAGGCATTTGTAGCCAGTGGGGATTTTCCAGTGAGGTATTTTTGATAAGCTAGTGAGGCAATTTTTGAGTGGTTTTCTACCCCATGAGGGGTTTCCACTCCTCAAATTTAATGTTTCATGGTTTCAGATATTGTGTGATTTAATTATCATTCATGTCTAAGTAATTTTTATTGATTACTATTCGGTATTTAGATTCTTACATTGATGAATCATATCAAACTGATTAAGTGTTGTCAACATCGTTATTTCTATTTACAAATTTGTTGAAAGAAAGTAAATTAAAGTTTTGAAATATACAACACTAATTCACCCCCCTCTTAGTCTTGTATGTACTCCAACAAGTGGTAACAGAGATAGACCCTTGCAAGAAGTTTAACTAGCTTAAGGGTTCCTGGTAAGTGGAGTACTATAGGTAAGAAGAATAGAAATAAGGACTCAAATAGAGACAAGAAAGATTTTTATCAAAATATTATAAAACAAGCCTTAGTCAAGTCAAGAAATGAGTTGTTGCATGAGTCATTCCTGAATGGGGATGTAAAGTGTAATAAATAAATTGGTCTTTCCATTAAGAATCTTAACAAAAAGGAAGATTTCATAGTGAATGTAAGTGGACAAGAACTTGATAATTTTTTTGTTGAGATAGATGACTCTAAACATGATTATGATGAACAAAAGTGTGAGATTGATATAGAAGGTGAACTCTTGTGTGCCCTAGATATAATCAAACAACTCAGAAAAGAGAACCAGAGATTATAAGAACAACTTAAACAAGAAAAATATTCCAAGGACAAGGTACTCTTAGATTTTGCAAAAGTTTCTTTAGATCTTGAAGAGTCTAACAAACTTATTATCAGTCTAAAGATAGAGATAGAAGAAGCAAAAATGGTAGTTGATTTTACAAAATCTAATTTATAATTCAAAACTGTTGAATTACAAAATCTTGAAGGAGAAATAGTCTCTCTAAGGAAAAAACTTGAAATGTGCAACAATAGTGATATACTAGAAAACATGTTAGGGAAACAAAAAGAGAACAAAGAAATGACTAGTCTAGGATTTAAAAAAGGCCAATGCTCTTATGATAATGAATTACAATATGTTGATCCTAAAGGTGAAATGGACTCAAAATTTTTGACTAGTAAAAGGAATATTCCTTTAAAAAAAAAACACGAAGAAAAAAGATAGATTTGGGTCATCATACTATTGCTCTTGAGGATAAGACAAAAGATAAAGTTGCTTATGTTGGAAGAAGAAGAACAAACAGGGCCTCAAGGCCTCCACCTATTAGGCAATACCATTCAATAAGGTATAATTTTTCTCAATTTCATATCTATTTCTATTGTTGTCATGCTTACGGTCATAGAGAAAGAGATTGTACCAGAAATTGTAGGATGTATGAGAGGAATGTCAATAGAAGTGCTTATAACATGCCTAGGAGAAATTATCCTTTCTTTGGTTTAGACAACAACTTTAAATTCTATAGGTGTAATGAGTTTGGAAACAAAGCACAATGGTGTAAGAAAAGTGTGTTGAAGCCATTCATGAGCTATAAGATCAAGCAAACACATGAGAGTATCTTAAGCAAGAAGAAAGGAAAACTATACTAGTTTGGAGGAGAAAACAAATTCTAGGAGATGGAAATCCTAAACCAGTGCATGGTACACAAAAGGCTTTACAAATTAAATAAGGAGGAGCTTGGAGATAGGGGGAGTAGATTAAGTTATTATCATTTAACCCCTTAAAATAAATCATTAAAAATTAAGAAACAATACTATCATCAAGATGTTGTCAATATCAAAGGATAGATAATTAGTACTATTGGTTGACAGTGTTAGGAAAATCTAATGAGGGATAGTGACTTAGGTGTTTGCAATAACATTATCATAAGTTCTTTGAAAATTGGAGCTTTGACAAGAGTTATTGGGCAGGACAACAGACTCTGCAACCTATGATGGCACTCTTGACGCTTTGAAACAAGGGCTTTATTATTTTCTAATAGAGGAACAAGTTGAGTGTAATGTTCATGTCAATTTGTAGTGGAAAAATGAGGTTTTATTTTTTCAATTTTTGTTTGCTTACATCTTGTGGTCATGGAGTAATCTATGGAGGGACAACTTTGTGGTTAAAGGTCAACATAAAAGCTACATTGTTCTTCAGAGGACAACTATCTCAGTTGTGCTTGTATGGAAAGTAAACATAAAAGGTGACAATGAAAGTGGAGCATGCAACATGAGTGCAAATATTTCATGATAGTGGTTAGTATGTAGTGTTGATAGTGGATAGAACTATGTTTTTGCTGACAGTGAACTTTGGAACTTTATTGGATGTTTTTGTCGTTACTTGATGACTATGTGTTTTTTGATAACAAATATCTTTCCTTTCATGATGAACATAATGCTCCTCGCTAGTGGTATACATATTTAGTATTCATATCTTCTTGATCTGACAGTGATTTATATTTTCTTTATTGATTAATTGACTCATGGACTTCTAATCACTGTTAAGCAATGACAACTTGGTAATTGATAGTTGAAACATAGTGTTCTAATAACTTGGTACATTGTCTTTCATAGAGTATGAATCTTGTGAGGATTGTTCCTGCCTTGAGAAAATTCTTTGACAGAGGTTTGAATATGGATCAATGGTTGTGATGCAAGTTCTTGAAGATAGTGCATTGAGTTTTCTTTACCTTTCAATGAGTGATGACAGTGAGTTCATACAATATTATGTGTTTATGCCCATACTACAATCTGGATAGTGTCTCTTCCATTTGTATATTTCATAAAATATTTGTCAACTTGCTTACAATGTTGTTTATATAGTCAGTATATACTCATACTCTTCTATGATGCAACATTAGGTGACAGTGAGTTTGCACATTTGCTTTTACACTATTTTTTCATGCTTCTTGCTTTGATATGAAAGTGGTGCTAACTTATATTGAAGATGAAGTTGCTTGAACACAATGGTTTAGTATCTCATATTGTTTTGTACCCACACAATGGTTATGTGCATGTGATTCTTTCTTGGATCATGACCTAATGAAAGTGGTGAATATACTGTGAATGGATTCTTCATTTGATTAGTGTGAAGGACGGGTTTTATCCAAGTTTGGACAGTGACTTACAAACTCCCACAACCTTCAAGTATCCTACTTGGTTGGATAGTCATGTTTGATCATTGTGATTTCCTTGTGATCTAAAGATAGCAACATTTTATCACATTATGGTAGATAGATTTATTCTTTTTCCCATACTTTTGGACAGTTGCTTGGATAGTGCATATATACTTTGGAAGTGGTAAACATTTACATGTAGCAAACAATGGGTCTTCCTCACAGTGACTGCTACATCATATGGGGTTTTCTCTTTTTGTAAAGGTTTTCACATATGTCAATACGTAGTGGAATGGTGTGAAGTGTGGCTTGGAACTTGCACTTTGGATCATTTGATAGTTTGAATGTGATCTAAATCATATCAATTTGGCAGTGGTTTGTTCTCTTTCAATGCAACAATGATAGTTCTTGTATGGTAGTTGAACCTATTGGTCGCAGTGGTGTTAACAGAGATATTGTAAGTTTGCTCTTTATTTGAGATGGTGACAGTATGATATTGGCAGTATTTTATACCAGTGCTCATATGTTTTTTTTGTTTGTCTCAAGGTTGAATCATGCTTAGGATTATCTTGGAACATTCATTTTGGAAAGTGTAACCATATCCTTTTACAATGACATTTGCTACTAACAGTGTTTTGGACTGTGATGTATGTTTTTTCTTGCATTCAGTGTTCTAGAAAAGGGAGAACAAATAATCTCTTTGGTTCCATAGTTTCAGGGGGAGCTTTAAATTTTACTCTTCATCCCTAGTGTTCCATTTTATTGACATCAAGACTAGATCATTGCAGTGATTTTTCTATTTGTGATTACTTCTGATAGTTTGAACCATGTATATACAGTAGAAGGTGACAACTGATGCTACTTTTTTAAATCTCTCATAGTCATTAGCTTGTAGGTGACATAACTTCTTGAGAAGTACATATTTGATGCCTTGGTACATGGTTATTGATGCTGGTAATGATATTTGCATAGTTCACATAGTTGATCTTTGTTTTGTTGACTTGGTAATTGCTTTTGCATAGTTGGTGAACATTGTTTATGCAGTTGGTATTTGGCACCTTGAGTACATTGCATACAGGTTTAGGGAAGTTGGTAAGATTGGTCATAGTGTGGTAATATTTATTGAAAATAACTTTATACTTTCCTTGGTTCATGCATATCCTGGTTACTTCTTTTATAGTGCATAATGTATACATTCTTGGGCAGTGATATATGGTTTTTCGGACAATATTCTCCCAGCTTTGTTGACCCCAGCCTTTGGCATTATTGTCAAAAGGGGGAGAAGAGCATATATCTTTCAACACAAAAGGTTATTTGGTTGTGGTTACAAGTTTAGCAGTTGTTTTTTGATGCTTTTGGTGATCATTTGGTGCTTAGTTTCATTTGGTTGTGGTTATAGGCTTAGCAGTTGATTGTGGACATTGCTTTTCAGTGGTGTTGGTTGATGTTCTGAGTAGGTATACTTGGTAGTTGTGGTTTCAGGATATTTGACATCAATGCCAAAGGGGGAATTTGTTGACATCACCTTCGAATTTGTTGTTTGGCATTAATGTCAAATATGCTACAAGGTTTCAAGGCATATTTTGTATATGATCACAATGATATATTAGCTGACTTGACATGGTTTGGTATTGGAATGTATTTGAGAACACCTTCATGAGCAGGTTATGGCTAACACTTCCTTGTGTGGTCAATGGTGAAAAAGCACATTATTATGTTTGATTTCATTTGGGAACTTAAATGGTTTCATTGCATTATTATTGGTCATGAGCAACTCATGACATAAGTGTTGTTCAATGTCAAAGGTCATAAAATGGGAATTATAATGTTTGACATTATTTATACGAAATGATAAAGGGTAGAATGATTGTTACAATTGTCAAAGGCATGGTAGATATGGTCATAGGACAACACCAATTATTAAAGGTTTTTGGTGACACGTGTTTATTTACATCATGGGAATATAATGATAGATTGACACTATAGTTTTTATTTGCCCTAAATGATGGTCTTGTGCACATTTTTGAAGGTAGTTTGTTGAAACCTGTATTAGGTTTTGGAAAATCTTGGAAGAGAGGTGGTATGACAGCAAGAAAAGAGAAAGAAATCGGTTTCAGGTAGTTTTGTTGATGACATTCGAGGTGATGTTGTCTTCATTCAAGTATGAGTCACATTCAAGAGAGGTAATAGGTTTTTCTTGTGCAAACTCTAGTCAGTTGTGTGGTTGAAAGTTATTTTCTATTTCTTTTTGAAGTCAATGGTTGTTTGAGGTCGAGCTCCTTGAGTTTTTAATTATTCTACAACTGCATAATTTTTTTCACCATTGCTAGGGAACACCATGAAAGTGGTGTTTTGCATTTTGATACTTTCTAGGGCATAACTTTGTGTCAAATATTTGAAGCTATTCATAAGGTGGAAATTAGGTTTTTGTGTAACTTTGATGTGGGTTTCTTGTTTAGACTCTACACATTGTTTTTCTCACAATGTTGACCATGTATAAAGGTGTGGTACATATGTTTATAATGATGAATGCAGTCATAAAATTTAGAGTCTGCATTGTAGAAGAGAGACATCACAATGACTTGACAGGGGCAGTTATGGGAATAGTTATTGTAACAGGTTTTGAAGGTTACATTTGAAAGTTTCATTGTGGACAGGTCGTAGCTTGAAATGGAACATAGATTGTTTATTTAAACAGTGATTTCACATTGCTATGAGTTCAGTGCTTTCACAGAGTCATCATGCTAAATGTGTAAACAAAATTTTGTAAAGAAGTTTTGCAAGAAATGTGAAAAACATATTGTATAAAGTGATATATTTTATATTTTAAAGATTCCTAGTGAATAAGTCTTTAGGATATGGAATGTATTAGATTGAAAGGGAAATTTTTTTTACAGTGAAACAAAGAAACCCTCTATATTGAATATTTTCATTTGATCTTTGAGATTTTGTAAGTGATCATGTCAATGAGACAATATGATCATTGCCAATGGGGAATTTGTAGCTAGTGAGGCTTGTGTTGCTAGTGAGGAATTTGTAGCCAATGAGGCTTGTGTTGCCAGTGAGGCATTTGTAGCTAGTGAGACTTGTGTTGCCAGTGAGGCAATTTTTGAGTGGTTTTTCTACCCCATGAGGGTTTTCCACTCCTAAAATTTATTGTGTCATGGTTTCAATTATTGTGTGATTTAATTATCATTCATGTCTAAGTATTATATATTGAATACTATTCGGAATTTATATTCTTACATTGATGAAGCACGCCAAATTGACTAAGTGTTGTCAACATCATTATTCTTGTTTACAAATTGTTTGAAAGAAAGTAAATTAATGTTTTGAAATCTACAACACTGATTCACCCCCCCTCTTAGTGTTGTCTGTACTCCAACATTGTAGTGAGAAGAGGACATTTATGTTGATGTTATACTTCATTCTCATCATCTATGTCATAAGCTTTTGATTGTGCAGTGAGAGGAGGACGTTTATGTTGACATTCTACTCCATCCTCGTCATCTGCTTCATAGGCTTGGTCAAGCTTATCACGAACTCTCCTTGCTTGGCAGTGCACATCAAAGAGAAAATAGTCCAACAAACCTTGTCTAAGCATCTCATCAAATTGCAAGTTATCGATATTCTGAAGAGCATGCAATAGAGAAAAATAAAATCTGATGTTGTCTACGACATCATTATGACTTTCATATGTATTAGCAGTATTATTGGGATCACTTGTACAACAAACATTCAATCAATATTGTATTTTTTTGTTTAAAAGAAGAAAAAAAATGAGATGTAAAATAATTAGATTTACTTACAACTCTTTCCAAATAAACATGAATAGTTATGCATGTAATCCATTATTGTGTAGCCTCCCAATGTTTCCAATGCAAAGCCTTGCAAAGTCTTTAGTACCCAAAAAATTACCTTATCTATGTCTTCTAAATCAAGGATGAAGTTGATTAAAGAATGCCTTGGTGACGAAGAATCTGAAATGTTTGTTAAATAAATCACACATTATTTTTAGTTTAACAGAGATTGGAAAATTGAACAACAAACTGAAAAAGATTAACACTACAATATTATTCAACTGCTAAAACTGAAAAAATGCAGCGTTGAAAATAATTTTTTGTATATTCAAAATTGTGTATAATCAACTATAGTATGACTCTATATAAAGAGTTTCAAATTTTTGTATATTCAAAATTGTGTATAATCAGCTACAGTATGACTCTATATAAAGAGTTTCAAAGCAAAACATCAAAGTTGTGATCCAAAAAAAACTTAAAAACAAAGCTTTAAAATAAAGCTAAATTAAGGAAACTATGGCAGTATACAAACTACAACATTATAATGTTTAAAAAGATAAAACTAAAAACATAAACTAAAACAAGAAAATCTAAACGTACCAAACCTAGGAAAATAAAAAAAAGAACCTCTAACCTTCTGAACCCAAACCAGTAAATAGCTCATAATATCCTGAAAACATGTTTGTAAAGGTAGAGAATAGAAATTACAATAAAAACAAAGCTTTTTCCAGACCATCATATACTTGTTACATATGTTTTTTTCATTTAGTATATATGATTTATTTGATAGTTGATTGTAAAGTAATTTTGAAATAGCATCATAAGAGAGGTTCATGAAAGTGAAGCTTGTAGCTTTTGCCAAGGAAAAGAATAGATTCAATGATTTTAGAAAGAAATTCATATTCTAATAGGAATTTTTTGTTGTGGGTATCAATTGTAGGAAAAAATTAATCAAAACCAAGTAGAGATGAAATGGAACAAAGGAATAGTTCTAATGTTCTCTTTAAAAAGTAGCTAGTTTAACAGCTGATGAGACTTCCCATTTCTTTTATTTGCCTTTCTTTCTGTGTTTTGAAGTTGCACAAACACCTTTTTTGGATTTTCTTTAGAAATTGTTGCTGCCAACATTGGATAAATGCCACTTTTTTTTGGGGGGGTGGTTATTGGTAATCTTCTTGCAATGAGCACCATGGAATAAAATCATAGCTCAAGCTTTCTAGAACCACTTGAAAATGTCTTTGAGTGAACATCATAAGACAAAAATAAGTTATAAGCTAATGTCTTTGCAATAGCTATGATCACTATGGAAAACTGCAATATAGGGAAAGGACCTATCCCTATTCCACATCTTGTGATAACTCTATTGACATATGATATATCCCTAGCCTTATTCATTTAATTCATCAAAATGGTAACTATATTATATATAATATCCCACGCACAATGAATCAAATAATTAAATTCAATTGGTCTAAGGTGTGTACCACTTCAAATTTATCTCTATTGCCACTCAGATTTAGCAATAATTTAGCACAAACTGCTAAATGGATTAAGACTGTTTAATACTACTATGGTCATGTACATAATTATTTGATTGGTTTATTGTCACACATCTCATTTGCAACTAGTACATGATTAGCTTAAATACACGATAAGCTAAACTTATTTTGGAATGAACAATAGATGTATCAAAAGAACGATTTAATAGAAAAGCCATCAGACACTTCCTTTGCAAAAAGCAACCATATCCATTCAAACAAATGAGAGTTAAGTCCTCAAAAAGGGAATGAATGAATGCAAACCTGTAGAGATAAAGGGAATTCTACAACTAAGGATACAACCATCCCACCAAACCTATTTACAAACAAAAAAGTCGAGGCATTAGATGCTAAAGAATTATTTAAAGCTTCCTACTAAAATCCCTTTTTTTACAAAATTTCTATGTTCACAAAGCGTTGCATTTCAGGCCTTCGCAGACACTTCATTCTTTAAATTGCATCAGGCCATAAACTTCAAAATTGCAATTAAAACTTTGTATAAAATATTGAAAAACTTGTGCATGAAGAAAACTCACTTGACAAAAAATTTGAATTTTCAAGGCTTGTAAATAATCATTTGAAGATTATATCGATACAAAATCAGTATTCGAGTTGATTGTATATCATTCTAGGGGAAAAATGGGCCAAGAAATATAGAGATTTGTTCCCTTCAAGAAAAAAATTCGTAAAATTGTTGCTTGCACAAATTAAAAAAATGTATATATTTTTTAATAAAACAAGGATAACTAATTGAACCAATAGTACGATTAACACCAACCATTTTCCAACAAAAGAATAGGCTACTGTATGCAATACAATTATTTTAAAGTTGAAGGATAATCATAATCTAAATCTGAATGATAGGGATGTAAAAAATACCAGAAATCATTAGTTACGAGATGGAATCCTCTAAGCTATGAATATCTTAAATCTCATCATATGATACCCTACACACGAACCCCGAAAAGCACCCAAAAGGAAGAGAAAATATACTTTAAAACTAAAAAGCATTAACTCACTCATATCTTGTTCGTTACAATCTCTCTCGACTTAAATACAAAAAATAAAAAAAAATAAAAATATTCATTTAAAAATAATTCAACAATTACTAATTATAATTTTAGAATAAATTATGAAATAAAATGTATCTATAAAATCAAATCTTCTATTCTTTTTTTCTTTTAGTATAATTATAAAATAAAATTATACTTAAAAAATGCATTTAAGAAAATCATAAAATAATTTACATAGGGAAGTTTTTTATTTAAATCTCTTTAATATGTTTGCAAGAGAAATCACCACAATATCTTGAAAACTTAAATTTCATTCTAAAATTAAATTAAATTCTAATTTCTAAAATTTATAAAAAAATATATTATTTAGTTTTTAAATAATTAATTAAATTGTAGTGATTATCTATACAAATGAATTAAATAAAATTTCATATTCATTTTAAATTTAGATATAAAAACAATCTTTCTATTTTATTTTTTCTATTTTTGCATGTAAATCATTTCATTTTCTAAAATAATACTTAAAAATACATTTAAAAATATTATAAAATAGTTTACATAGGAAAGTTTAAGTTTTTGATTTAAATATCTTTAATATGTTTTCAAGAGAAATCACCACAATATCTTGAAAACTTAAATTTCATTCTAAAATTAAATTAAATTCTAATTTCTAAAATTTCTAAAAATATATAATTTAGTTTTTTAAATAATTAATTAAATTGTAGTGATTATCTATATAAATGAATTAAATAAAATTTCATATTCATTTTAAATTTAGATATAAAAACAATCTTTCTATTTATTTATTTTCTCTTTTTGCATGTAAATCATTTCATTTTCTAAAATGATACTTAAAAATGCATTCAAAAAAATTATAAAATCAGTTACATAGGAAAGTTTTTTATTTAAATCTCTTTATTTAAATAAGAGTTGCATTTTCATCTTTGCTTCTATCCATGCTTTTTGATTTTATGTACAAACATATCTGAATGTAATTGTAGACATCTAAATTTGACCACTTCCACATGGTCAAAATCGTCTACTCTATTCGTCTATTTTGTTAATAATGATTAAATAATTTATTTAATCAATATTTTATTTTTGGCCTAAGGTTCCTAAAGTATGCAATTAAATACTTTACCTTACACCTTTTCTTCTCTAAATTAAATAAATATGTCAATTTATTTAATTTAGTCACTTGACTTTTTTGATTAAAATCAATTTTTAATTTCTCATTTTCTCTCTCCTTGTCACATTCTTCATAATCCTCTTTTAATCTAGATTAAATTAACTAATCCATGATTAAGATGTGCACCACTTAATCAAGATTAGTGTCACATCCTCCATAATCTCCCACTTGCTTCTAATCTTTTATTAATTATCTTAATCATGTGTTTGCACAACATTAATCAAGGTCATTAGTCACATTTAGCATGTCTTTTTTAGTCAACCTTTTTATTTGCCTTTCTTGGCCTTGACTCTCTTTCTTATGTGAATTTTTAATTCACATTTATTCACCCTAGTTCCCTCATTTTCCAATGTGAATTTTTAATTCACATTTTATCCTTCCAAGATTTACCTTATCCCCATGCAAATTCTAGAACATTTGACTTGTTACTTCGCATGTGCCAAAGACTTCTAGAACATTAGACTTGTCACATCACTCACATGTGACAAATTCCCAACCTTTTGAAAACCCCCTCTTATCCATTAGATTCTCTCAAGCATGTGAATTTTTAATTCACATTTATTTCTCCAACCACCTTCCCATTCCCCATAGAGATTTTTGAGGAATTCTAAAAAATTTCAAGTGTATTTTTCACTCTCATTTGAGGACAAAAAGTTCATTTTTGAGAAAATATTTTCATCCCCCAAGGTACTTGTCCTTCCTCCACATCATGTACCTTCCTTCCACCTCACTTCCATATCATCTCATCCTGGGCCATCTCACATTCCACATGTCAAAATGTGAGGGCTTGTGAGTCCTCAACTCACCATAACCCTTCATTTTGGCCTTGTTGGTTTAATCTCAACCGTTGAATTCTCTAAAGAATTCAAATTTCTCTATAAATACCCCCTCTTTCTCTCATTTACAACACTTAGCCATTTTTCACCCTTATGCTACCAATTTGATTACTCAACTTACAAGCATTTTTCCTCATCTAACCAAGCCATTTATCCATTAGCATTTGCATTTTATCATATTGTTCATCTTGCATCTAACCATCTCCATAACCATCCAAGGAGTACAAAAGCTTTCAAAAATCAAGGGCCAACCAAGGGATTTCAACAACAAAGAAGGTATAATCATTTGTTATCTTTTTTATCTTATTTCTTTATGTTATCATTCCTTAGGCTAATCTTGAGGTGTACTTTTGTGTTCTTCCATTATTGCATATTAGTTAGATTTGCATCTTTAGAATAAGATAAAAATTTAGGGATCACATTTTTTGCACACTCAGTGGGACCCACAAATGGGTCCCTTCATTTCACGTTTTTTGTTGTTAAGTTTATTTGCAGGAACAGGTCGCAGAGGGGCAGATTCACCCTGCAGAAGTGTAGATACGCCCTCCTGGTTGTTGCAGAAGTGCAGATATGCCCTCTTGGTTGTTGTAGAAGTGCGGATATGCCCTCTAGTTTACTGTAGAGGGGCGGATATGTCCTAGTTTACATTTTATTTTCAAACATTTTACTTTAGAGGGGCGAATACGCCCTAGTTTACATTTTGTTTTCTAACAGTTTATTGCAGAGGGGCAGATACGCCCCAGTTTACATTTTGTTTTCTAACAGTTTATTGCAGAGGGGCAGATTTGCCCTAATCTGAACACTATTTTTGACATTTTACTGTAGAGGGGTGGATTTTCCCTAATCTGAACATTGTTTCTGACATTTTATTGCAAAGGGGTAGATTTGCCCTAATTTTGAACACTATTTTCTAACAGCTTACTGCAGAGGGGCAGATTTGCCCTAATTTGAAATGTGTTTCTAATAGTTTACTGTAGAGGGGCGAATTTGCTCTATTTGAACACTATTTTTGACATTTTACTGTAGAGGGGCAGATTTGCCCTAATTTTGAACATTGTTTTCTAACAGTTTATTGTAGAGGGGCAGATTTGCCCTAATTTGAACACTGTTTCAAACATTTTACTTCAGAGGGGTGGATTTTCCCTATTTGAACACTGTTTCTAACATTTTTACTGTAGAGGGGTGGATTTGTCTTGATTTTGAACACTTTTTTCTAATAGTTTACTACAGAGGGGCGTATTTTCCCTATTTGAACACTGTTTCTGACATTTTACTGCAGAGGGGTGGATTTTCCTTGATTTTGAACATTGTTTTCTAATAGTTTATTGTAGAGGGGCAGATTTTCCCTAATCTGAATACTTTTTTATGAAATTTTACTGCAAAGGGGTGGATTTTCCCTAAACAACACGTTTTGGAAGGTAAAAATAGGCATTTTAGCTTTGTTTTTGTTTCAATTTTTTGTTGTTTTGAGGTTCTAACCCCCTAACCTTATTTTCTTGTGGGTATAGTTGAATTTATTGCTAATATTTTGCAGCATGCTTTCGTAATTAACAAACAACGAAGGATAAAACAACTAACATTTGCTTGCAGGGCCATCCATTTATTCAAATTTTAAAAGTTTTCCTTGTTTTTATCTAGGAACATAGTTTAATTAGGGGGAAGTAAAATTTACTGCTTGGTGTGTCTATTTTTTATGTCACCCAAAGGGGGAATTAGTTTTTTTTCACTTTCACCTTGCACTTTGTGTGAGCCTGGGGAGTAGTTGGAAACGATTAGTGCCTTCTTTTTAGAGGGACTTGCTTGGGGATTTCATAACTCCAAGGGACAATCCTAACCACGTATACTGGCAAGGTATAGAAATGAGGGAGAGCCAAAGCTCTACCCCAATCCAGTCACATCGTGTCTGGCGGAGTGTCAAAGCTAGGGTGATACCTAGATAGACGTGCGGAGGTTGTCTGATCCCTTCAGTATCTCATTGGGGTTCCTGACTCATGCTTGTGATGGGTTGGTGTTCATGGTCTAGGCCTCACGTATCGAGAGTATATCAAGGACTCCCTAGAATCCTTGTACATCCTAGATTAAGACCTTTTGGCCATACCCTTAACACTAATCATAGGATTGTGCTTGTTTAAAGTGTCTTCTTGTGAGAAATCGGTAAATTTTTGACAAGTCGGCCTTATTTTTTTCATTTCAGGTCCTTGCCATAGTCAGTCTCATCCAAACCAAGTTCTTTTTTTCTGCAAAAAGGTGGATACGCCCTCCATTTTACTACAGTGGGACGGATTTTCCTTGCAGTTTACTACAAAGGGGCAGGTTTGTGTTGAAAGTCAACATCATTAGCCCAAATCAATCCATTTCCATCTTGAGGTGGATTCGGTGTCACAATCAACCCTTTAATCCGATAAACCAACGTATTAAGTCACCTAGGGTGATTTCCAAATTGGGTTTAGAACCCCTTCCATCAACCAATCCAGAACAAATTTATCCAATTAATCTGAACAATCCAATCCAATCTATCCAAAACCTAATATCATCCAATCAAAATCCCATCATCCAATAAAAATTTAATTAGAATCTAATCATCCAATCTAAATCCAATCATCCAATTAATCCTATCCAAGCCCATCATCCAATCAATGGATCTTTATCAAATCCAAAAAATCTTCCATCAAGGATATCCTTACATATAGTTTCATTATAATTCACCCATATTCCTTTGCATGCCCGTTCAAACTAGGTCACAAGTCAAGAAGCAAATGGCACACCAACAAGGTCAAAATCCCCAGTTGAACACATCTCAAGATCCTAATAATGGGGCAAACATCTCCCAAAATCCCACTAATGGTGTGAATGCCTCTCAAGATCCTAATAATGGTGTGAACATCCCCCAAGACCCTCATAATGGTGGCTCATCCCAATCAAACACTGACATCCAAAATATGACACCACCTAGTGGCGATAACCTGGTTAACCAACCTAAAGTTACTGTTGACAGTAATCTCATTAATCCCGCTAATGTCCAAATGATGGATTGTCTCCTCAACAAACGTGGGGATAAGATCCTTGCCACCCTACTCATGAAGGGAGTCAAACCACCATCTGATTTTGATGCATCATAATATGCCCTAGAATTTTGATTCTGATTTTGATGTTGTATTTTTATGTTATAGCCTATTTCTTCTTCTATTTAATAGTTCTAGTTATTTCAAAAGTAGCTGCTTCAGCTTTAGCCACTAGAATTTTTGATTTTATTTTTTATTTCTCATTGAACAAATGGCATCTTCTTTTGGAAATATTAGCTATTCTTAGCATGATATTAGGGAATTTAATTGCTATTACTCAAACAAGCATAAAACGTATGCTTGCATATTCATCGATAGGTCAAATTGGATATATCCTTATTGGAATAATTGATAGAGACTCAAATAATGGATATTCGAGTATGATAACTTATATGCTGCTCTATATTTTTATGAATTTAGGAACTTTTGCTTGTATTGTATTATTCAGTCTACGTACAGGAACAGACAACATTCGGGATTATGCAGGATTATATATGAAAGACCCTTTTTTAGCTTTGTCTTTATCTTTATGTCTGCTATCTCTAGGAGGTATTCCTCCATTAGCAGGTTTTTTTGGAAAACTTTATCTATTCTGGTGTGGATGGCAAGCAGGCTCCTATTTATTGGTTTCGATAGGACTCTTTATGAGTGTTATTTCAATATATTATTATCTGAAAATAATTAAGTTATTAATGACTGAACGAAACAAAGAAATAACTCCCCACGTGCAAAATTATAGATTATCTTCTTCAATCTCAAAAAATTCTATCGAATTTAGTATGATTGTATGTGTAATAGCATCTACTTTACTGGGAATAGCAATGAATCCAATTGTTGCAATTGCCCAGGATACATTATTTTAGAGTATTTATATAAACCTTTTTCTTACTAACTGAAAAAAGTAGGATTTGCCCTTATATTCTTAAAATGGCAGGGAATAGGCTGAAATTATCAGATGAACTTCTAATTACAAAATCAACTTGATCGTTAAATTAGAAGTTCATTTTGTACCATATTAATATCAATTTTCATTCTCAGAAAATGTTGTTCAAACATGCGTAAATAAAATATTTGTCATTCTGTTCTATTTAAGTTATAACAGAAGTGAAGAATAACAAAACATGGGCGCAGATAATCTAATCAATTGAATTGAGAGAACCTCGCTATTTGCGATTCTTTCATTTAAAAGATAGTGTGAGTAGAGCACAATAACTATTTATTGTGCATCCAGCAGGAATTGAACCCGTGACTTCCCAATTATGAGTTGGGTGCTTTTACCATTTAGCCATGGATGCTATGATAAAGCAGAACTAAAAAAAGTTCATTTTATTATAATAAGTATGGATTCAGATTAACCAATTGAATTCTAATTTATGTTTCTAATTTTCAATAAGAAATAGACTTGGGATTGTTAGCCATTTCTATACCATAAAATGGTACATAAAATTATAATTAATGGACAATACAGATAGATAAGATTAAATGAATTAAAGAAGTCTCGTTCTTTTCTAGTATACCCAACGTTCTAAATAGGATAGAAAAATCCTATTTTATTTTTGGTCTATTTGGTTTGGTATAATAAATACCTGTCTATCCATTTTTGACTCTAATTATATAGAATCGTTTATATATTATCCTTCTTTTACACTAAAAAATATCTAGAATAATATTAATGTCTTAATATTATTTTTGAAACAATTAAAATTATTAAACAATTAAAATATGAAAAAACCCCAAAAACCGTGGTCTACGGACCCTATCAAAAAGAACTGAGAAATAGTTTGGTTCTTTAGCGTTCAGTCGAAATTTAAAGATAACATGATGGAAATATTCGTTCCATGGAACGAATCAAATTTGGTGAGATTGCTAAGTCAAATATTTTCTAGTCAAGAAAGTGTTGTTAAGATTTTTGACTTTCGGATTCTTAGTACATTACTTATACGGGATATACGTATATTTATTTTAAAAGGTCAAGCAAGAAAAGGTGTAATGATAATAGCATTGCCATTACTTTTCTATTTTTTAAGTACTCGAGCTTTAATTGAAAGAGACAAATCATCATATAATTTGATGAAGATATTTCCATCTGTACAACATTTTGGAGCTAGAAAGGAAAATTTGTTGCTCGTTCCGCACCTATTTATGTCTTTACCAAAAGACAAAAGGAGATATCAACGTTGTTTCCTCCATTCAAAAGAAAATGATAGAATCTTAGAGAACCAAGGAACAATAAGTTGGGAAAGTCCTTCGGAGAAGGAATTGAATAACATTGACCACTATTTGATTTGTAAAAATCATAGAACGTTCCAGGGAATTCCTATGTTCCCGAAAGGACACCCATAAACAACTGGTATCACCCAAAGTTTGGAAATTTCAGCATCCATCAAGTCCAAGATTATCCTCATCTTCCAATCACAAAATCTACTATCCCACCACCTAATCCTAATGATCCATATGCTTATGGCATGCCACCTTATATCCCATCAACTCCACCACTTCCACCCCCACCTCCTAATACTGGGGGCACACCTATCCCTACCAATTTTCCACCTCCTGCATTCGAACAACCTCCAGGTAATCCTCACCAATCCCCCATATTGCAAACACCACCACAACACATTGCTACAACTGTTGCTTCATCCCAACCACCTCACCAACAACCTCTGCAACACACTGTCACCATCCCACAATAAAACATGTCAATTTCCCAACAACATCCTACCATCCCTAGACAAACACCACACCAAGTGGTGCAAACTACATCACAACCGCAAAAACCACCACATGGTGCTTCCATCACAATTCCATAATAGCCACATATTCCATGTCAGCCATCTTACCAACAACAACCCCCACAACAACATATACATATCCCTACACAAACACATAATAACCCACTTATAAAATACCTCTATCATCCCTCTAGCACATACACTGTCCCATCCCACTTCAATTACAATCCTCATCAGAATGTTCAAAACCAAACATAGATCAAATAGCCACCTTACACCAATCCTTCGCAGTCGCAAAATCATCCCCACCAGCAGCCATCAAATCCACCCCCATAAGTCACATAACAAGCCACCATTTCACAACAATACCAACCTTATCTATCCTACCTTCAACAACAACAAACCTACCATCAGGGTGCACTTTCCATACCCTATTACCAACAACCATCATCACATCAACAATGAGGTCCTACCTCCCTTTATTAACAAAATTCTACACAACAGCAGGGCCTGTCCCCCACTTCTTACCATCAACAACAACCACCTTACCAACAAGTGGCTCCCACTCATCACAATTTGTCATCCAACTATCCATCCACTTATAATCAGAAAACACACTTGTATCCAGCTCAACCCACCTATGACCCAACCATAGTAGGGCCATCCTCATCATACTCACAATACTATCCATACAATCAACCCACTCTGACTCCCGCAACACCCATCAATAAGGACTTGGAAGAAGTGAAAGAAGCATTAAAATATTTACAGGTTGGAACGGGAAATCAAACATTCAAGTTTGAGGAAATTTGTCCTTATCCTTTTGATCCCTCCATCTTCTTGGTTCCTTTCCCCAAGCACTTTGAGATACCAAAATTCGACAAGTATAAGGGAACCAAGGACCCCAAAGCCCATTTACAAGAATTATATGCCCATTGCCAAGAGGTCATGCATAACAATAACTATCTTATCCAACTATTTCCTAAGAGTCTACAAGGGGTTGCCCTTAACTGGTTTACGGGCCTTGAAAAGGGATCTATCAAAACCTTTGCACAACTATCTAAAAAATTTATCTCCCACTTCTCTTTCAATCTAGAAGGAATTGACACACTTGATCTCCTAAAGGAAAAACAACGTGATGGGGAGACCTTCGCTAGCTATCTACAGAGATGGTGTGCCTTAGCCAGTCGGATGAATTCCCCACTATCAGAAAAGGACATGGTTACATTGCTCATCAAAAATTCTCACCCAGACATGGCTCATAATTTCTGACTCCACTGCATCACCACTTTTGCAGCACTCATGGAGAAGGGTCCCATCCTAGAACGAGCCCTTGTTGCTAAAGGGAAAGTCAAAAATTTAAATCCGTATAAAGAGAAATCCTTTGGGGATAAGCCTTGATATTGGAATAAAAACAAAAATGTTGTTAATGATGGTGTTACTTACACTAAACATGTCTAGGTGGCTAGCACCTCAAAAAAAATCCACCTCAACAATAGAAGTCAATCCTGAATGCTATATTTGTGCCCCAAGGAGCACCCCGACAACCATCAAATCAAAACAACCAAGGGGGGAATAAACGACAGTTCACTCAGTTGGGAGAACCCCTTAGCGTTGTGTTTAACAAGCTTCTCCAAGCCAATTATCCCATCACTTATCCTATGACAAAGCCCCTCGATGAGTCCAAGCACAAGTCAGCTTGGTTCAAAGAGAACAAGTATTGTGACTTTCACAAGATCAAAGGGAACACATTGGATAAATGTCAAGGACTAAAAACCTATGTTCAAGGTCTAATAGATAGGGGTGAAATTCATGTGGATGCCAACATGGAATCTTTGTCCAATGCTCAACTTCAAATATATCAAAATTCTTTTCCTAAGCACAATCAGGGTCCTAGTACCTCCAATTCCAATCCTGGCCCTAGTGACAACAATAATCAAAATAACAACACGAATAACATCAACTATAAAAATGTGCCATATAATTACCAAGGTGTGGTCACATATGTAGAACAAGTGGAGCCATGTGTATCCATGATACATGTCAAGGGAAAGGATCCATAATGTGTTGTTACCACCCATTGAACCCGCATTATGTTCCTAGCAACTCTTGCATCTACCCAACTGCCATATGTTGGTTCACAATATAACATCCTTGACCACCTAGGCAAGACTGCAGCTCAGATATCCATCCTAGATTTGCTTACGTCATCTTCCGTGTATCAAGACATCTTGACTAAGGCCTTACAAAGCACACAAGTGCCCAATGATATTGACCCCACCCAATTCCAAGCATTGGTAGGAAATCTCTCATCGACCTATCAATTAGCCTTTAGCCAAAAGGACATGTCATGCCTCGACTCAAGCCATAACTGCCCCCTCCATCTCGAGGTTGGTGTAAACTGTCATAAAGTAAAAAGGGTACTAGTGGATAGTGGTTCAACTCTAAATCTCTACACTTTAAAATTCATACAATAGGTTGGATATACCCAAGCTGACCTAAATAATCAGGTAATCACTATTAAGGCATACGACAATGTAGAAAGAGATTCTGAGGACACAAACTGACTTCCTATTCAGGTGGGCCCCATTGTATAGTATACCATGTGTCATGTTCTGGACCTGGATCTCCCATATAACATCCTTCTTGGCCGGCCATGGATTCACTCTATGGAGGCTGTCCCATCTACCTACCATCGGTGTCAAAAATTCCCCTTTCAAGGAATGGAAGTGACTATACAAGTTGATCCTCAGCCATTTGAATATCATCATTTTTTGGAGGCTTCCTTTCCACATTCTCATTACTGCCCAGGGGTAGAAATGGGGGCATCTCAGATACCCGATTCACCTCCATCCACCAACACATAGAACACCGCTTCATCCACACCATCATCATCCACACCTAATTCTACCACCACTAAGGTCCAAATCATTGACAAGGCATGTGGTGAATACAAAATGCGTACAACATTGAATGTGGCTACCTTGCCACCCTCATCATGTATATATGGTCAACTGTCTCACTCTATCCCCAAAGAAGAAGAGAAGACGCTCACACTCACTTCCAAGAACATGGGCTCAACAACATTCAAAGACGTGGGTTCCCTTCAAGATCAAATGGAAGAAGATATCAGTCAATGGGTCTACAAAGAAGAACCTGAGCCACCACATCCTCTCCTAAAATACTTCCAGGAAGTCTATCCGCATGCATCTAAGTTTTCTGAAAAGTGTAACTACCAAGGTGGAGGTCTTGGTATCGAAGAACAAGGAAAATGGCAACCCATCGAAGCAACCATACATCCAAAGAAAGTAGGCTTGGGCTATGACTAGAAACAGAAAAGCCCTGTAGCATCCACTAGTATTTCTAAAAACGTTAGTGTAGATGACGGTATCCTTGAAGACATTACTGAGGAGGAATCCATCATACACGCATACGATGATTTGGATCACATTGACCTCCCTGCCATGTTTGAATGCCTATTTGTTTGCACCATCACTTTGTCCCTCAAACATCCTAAACTTATAGATCATGACCAACAAGGTAGCGCACCCATTGACACATTTCCCTCAATAAATACTTATGTAAATCTCATGGGATTGGGGAAATATGAACACCCTAACCGAAAAAAGAAAAAGAAATAAAAACAATATAGGTCATCAAGTGAAAACCTCCTTGAGGTGCTTTTTCACTGGGAAAAAGTAAAAACAAAGGGTGTATCTAACAGTGAAAACCTCAATGAGGCACTGGAAGATGGGGACATTAATCTTCCCCTTGTGGGAACACAAATGGTTGAGTGGTCTTCTATTCTCATCGAAGAGACACAAGAGATAAATTTGGGGACAAAAGAAAATCCAAGAATCACTTATGTAGCCAAATCTTTATCAGTAGAAGAGTATTCTGCTATTGTCCAAATTCTCAGAGAAGGTGTTATCAATTTCGCATGGGATTTTTTAGATATGCCTGGCCTTGATCCTGATCTTGTTGTACACCATTTGGATGTTCATCCAGATGCCAAGCCTGTCAAACAAAAGCTACGTAAAATGCATCCTTAGGTAGCCCTATTAGTCAAGAAAGAATTGGAGAAACTACTAGAAGCTGGATTCATTCAACCCATTGACTACTTCGATTGGATCTCCAACATAGTACCTGTTGCTAAGCTAGATGGACATATCAGGATTTGTATGGATTTTTGAGACCTCAATAAGGCCTGTCCTAAGGAAAAATCTCCTCTTTCAAACATTGATATGTTGGTCGACCTCACTACAGGACATGAGATGCTATTCCTCATGGATGGATTCTCTAGTTATAATTAGATCAAGATTGCTATTGAGGATCAACACAAGACTGCCTTTACAACACCTTGCAGAACATTTTGATATAATTTCAGGCCTTTCGGCCTCAAGAATGTGGGGGAAACCTACCAACGTGCCATGACAGTCATCTTCCATGACCTCATTCATATCATAATGGAGTATTATGTCGATGATCTATTAGGAAAGTCCAAAACAAGAGAAGAACATCCTGCAAATCTGAAAAAGATCTTTGAACGCTTAGAGCATTATAAGCTGCACTTGAATCCAAAAAAGTGTGTCTTTGGGGTCACATCTGGAAAGCTACTAGGCTTCATTGTTTCTAGAAGAGGCATAGAAGTGGATCTAGCTAAAGTCAAGGCAATAATGGAAATGCCTCCACCACACACTCTAAAGTAGTTAAGAATTCTTCAAGGAAAGTTACAGTCCATTCGGCGATTTATAACTCATTTAGCTAATAATTGTCGGTCCTTCTCCCACTTTCTACGAAAGGATGTCACCTTTAAATGGAACTCAGAGTGTCAACTAGGTTTTGACTTGATCAAAGAATACTTGGCTCATCCACCTATCCTCATGCCTCTGATCCCCAAAAAGCCTCTCCTGTTATATATTTCAGCTACTTCAGTTGCACTGGGGGAATTGTTAGCCCAACATGATGAGTCACTCAAAGAATGTGCCATTTATTACATCAGTTGAACATTAGTGAGCTACGAGCTTAACTATTCTTTGATGAAAAAATCATGCTTAGTTGTAGTATTTTTCTCACAAAAGTTACATCATTATATGCTCAACCATCCAGTAAAGTTGATATCAAAGGTTGATCCCCTCAGGTACCTGTTGTCTAAGACAACTCTAACTGGCCGCATGGCTAAGTAGATCATGCTTCTGACTGAGTTTGACATAGAATATGTGGACACAAAGGTTATTAAAGGACAAGTGATAGCAGACCAGTTGGTCGATGATCCTTTAGAGGATGCTTATCCTTTGACTACAAAAATCCATGATGAAGGAGTCTTTACAATCACCGAAACCACTACCTATACACTCTACTTTGATGGTTCATAAACTCACAATGGATCTGGGGCAGGCATTTTTCTGGTCACGCCACAAGGTGATTACATTCCAAAGTCATTCAGGTTGGCATTCCCATGCACTAACAACATAGCCAAGTATGAGGCTCTCATCACAGGTCTTCGAGTCACCACCCAATGGAATATCACTCATCTACAAGTTTTTGGTGACTCTCAATTAGTCATTAAACAAGTCAATGATGAGTTTCAAACCAAAGATGACAAGTTATTCCTTACAAACGCATGGTGGATGACTTCAAGAAATATTTTTCCTTCATCCAATTTGAGCAGATCCCAAGACTCCAAAATAAGGCATTAGACGCTATGGATACTATTGGGGCCCTAATTGACATGCCAAAAGACCGTATGGATTGCTAGTTCCTGGTCAAACAAATCTTAATCCCAAGGTATGATATCCCTAAGAGTGAAATGGTGTGTGATATTGTAGGCCCTGAATCTCCTTGGTACCAAGAAATCTACACCTATATTCATGAAAAAACCTTACCATCTGACCTCACAAGAAACCAACAAAAGTCTTTTATCCAATGCACAACCCATTACACCATCATAGGTGATACACTTTATTGACATGGGTATGATAGAACCCTCCTCAAGTGTGTGAACGAGACTGAAGCCCACACTGCATTAGTAGAAGTACATAGTGGTATTTGTGGGGCCCATTCTAATGGCATGGCCCTAGCCAAGAGAATCCTCTGAGCAGGGTATTATTTGCCTATGATGGAACATGATGCTTGTGAGTTTTTCAAAAGGTGTCTTCCCTATCAGCAACATGCAGATTTGATCCACTCCCTGGCACAAGAGTTACAATCTATCACGACACCTTGGTTGTTTTCAAAATGGGGTTTCGACTTGGTTGGTAAGATCTACCCTCCATCCTCGGATGGTCACACTTTCATTATCACAACCACTAAATAATTCACCAATTGGGTGGAAGCCATACCACTCACTCAAATCACCGGTGTTCAGATCTCTAAGTTCATCCTCTACCATATTCTCTGTAGGTATGGTATCCCCTCCACCATCATCACTGATAACAAAAATCCATTCAAGAATAAATGTATGAAGTTCCTCTGTGAAACATATCATATCCAACATTGGTATTATTACCCCTAGGGTAATGGACAAGGAGAGGCAACCAATAAAAAATTGATTAAAATCATTACAAAAATGGTCAATAACACTGGTCAAGATTGGCATCTCCACCTTCATCTCTCCCTTTGGGCCTATCACTCTTCCATCTGAACCCCCACCAGTGCTACTCCATACTCCCTTGTCTATGGTGTTGAAGCCATCTTTCCAATCGAAGTTGAAATCCCATCACTTCAAATATCTCTAAAGAATCTGATCACTGAAGAAGACACCCAGGTTGCACGACTGGCTCAGTTGGAATTACTAGATGAAAAATGAGTCAAAGCCTACAACCATCTCCAAGCCTATCAAAATCAGCTCAAGTGAAGTTATAATAAGAAATTATGCCCTCACCAATTCAATGTTGGCAACTTAGTCCTCAAAGAAAATCAGTGGAGTCACCAGGATAGAGAAAAGAAGGACAAGTTCAAAGCTAATTGATTGGGCCCTCACGTTATCACCACCAAAAATGGTTCTGGAGCATACAAGATGTCTACACCTGAAGGAGAGCCCCTAGAAGAGCCTATCAACATCATGCACCTGAAGTAGTTTTACAACTAGGTTAGTTGGGATATCTTTCTCGTAAAATCTCAAAAATACAAAAAAAGTAAAAAATGGTCAAAATACAAAAAAATCCAAAAAATCCAAAAATAATAAAGAGAAATAATTCATCTTATGGTGAAAACCACCCCTGTGTGGTACCTTGGACATGTACGATTGGTGAAAACCTAGCAAAAGGCACCTTTCATATAGAGCTTAATCATTATCTACCTTGCGTTTTGGTTACTTTATGATTTATCCATTAGCTCCTCGATCCCCATCCTCATATCTATCATATCCTCCCATCCGCTTGCATCACCTAGTCGCTTGGTATATTTTTGGTTGAGCATTGGATGAAAATAATTTGCTATCTAACATCCTGAGCTTTTATCCTAATTTGAGCTTGTGTCGTCTTGTTTTTTTGGTCATCTCCATCTGGAATCATTCATCGTGTCAGTCTCAATCTAGGTTTCATCCTGTCTCTCTTGAACTACTTCACCCCTGCACTTTCACGTAAGCAAGGCTGATCATTTTATCTGCCCTCGGGGATTTTTTATGTCATCTTTTGTTGTTTGTCCTTATCTTTGGTGAACTATGTTTCCCCTACACTTTCACATAGGCAAGGCTAAATCACTTGATCCTCCCCCAGGGCACTTTGTCCTCCATCATTTTTCACCATTTTTCCACTTTCCGATCTTAACCATCTTTAGTCTTTCATCCTTGGTCGAACTACTTTTCCCCTGTGCTTCCATGTAGACAAGGTTGATCTTTTGATCCACCCTTGAGGCTTTTTTCTATCTTGTCTTGGTCATCCATTGGTTTCCACTTAGTCCTCTTTCCGTTCTTATCCATGGCATTTTCTTGAACTATGAGGGCTTTGCACTTTCATGTAGGCAAGGCTAATCTTTGATCAACCCCTGAGTCCCTAGGTCTTTAGGGTGTGTCAATTCTCTTGTCTTGTCTTGTTGTTTTTTCATCTTGTCATGTCGCTAAGTCTATCCCTATCATCATTGGTTCTTCACAAATATGATACTCTAGTGTCAAAAGATCTGATTGGTGGCAAAAATCATGTGTCATCTAGGTCATTTTAGTATCCATCATCGGTCTTAATAGGATGAATCCTTCCTAATAGACCATATCAACCCCATCCATCCTTGTGATCTTATTGAAAAGCGCATTTGAATTTGATTGTGATCTTTTGATGCTTTTGGCTTTTGTTTATTGTTTGAGCTCCCTCTTATAACTAATCAAGATCACCATAATCCATCATATTATGGTGTGTTTTTCCTAGTCAACATAGGGGCATCTCTTGATCATTTATTGTTGTTATCTGCTAGGTTTTCCCATGTGGTACCCACTAGGATCCCCCTCGGATCCTGTGTTACATGGGGTCATCCTTTTGTGCTTTTGGTTATCCCAATGCCTGGCCTGACCAAAGTCTTTGTTACTTTGGGGTATTGGGATAACCTTGTTTTCTATGTGTGTTTCCTGCATTAGACACTACTTCACCTTGGTTTTATCTACCATGGTGGTTGGTGTCTTATGCTATAGCAAAAATCAATGCTTCAAAAGATGGAAAATTGCATTCATATTGCATTTCATTTCATTGCATGTCCCCTTCATCCATCTACATTCCTAACCTATGACTCATGATTTTGGTTTTGCAAACTTTAAATCCTTTCCACTCTCTTCTTCTCAGGATACTAATGGTTCTTGGCAAGTGTCATATCACACCCACAATATGCCTATCATCTACCTACATTCACAGGCTAGTCCTCATTAATACTTGTGTTTTCATTGCATTTAGTGTGTAAGTTCATTTTCCATTCATATTGTATAAGTTCATTAGGTTAAGTATCTTAGGTTCATCTTTATCCATACATTTCCATAGTCACATTTATACATTACATGCATCACCATCTGCAAATACATTGTTAGGTCCATAATAATTACATCATATTCACAATGAAATTTACATAAATAAACCACCAACATCATGCATAATCACATCATCCATGTACGTAGAAATAAATCATCCACATCAACATAAATCATCATATACATGTGCACATATTACATAATCTATCATAAGAGCATAAATATATAACCATATGCATAACATAAATCATCCATCACATAAAAATAAGGCATAATGTCAATGAGGACTATCACATATCATAATCAAAATCATACAATGTCCATGTCATCATAATGTCAAAAAAATAATCACATACATATCCATCCCATATATCATCCAATAAGGAACAAAATCCAAGGATGTAGATCACATCTGCTCCCTGCCAATATGTACTAAGTCTCCATCTGGTATCTGTCAAAAAAACTTGTATCCTATCACCTACTCTCTGCCTTCTCTGAGCTGCCCACGTCTGATCTTTGAGGAGAATCAGGCACTGGTCCTCTGTGTATAGGAGTCCCCTAATAACCACCATAGCGAGGATGAGTCAGATGAAAGTTGTTATACCCTCTAGTACATGTCCCTAAAGACTAGGACGACACCAACATCTGAGGTACCTGTCGAATATAGTGCATTGTGCATTGTGCTAGATCTGGAATTTCCTACTCATAAGTACACCTCCAATAGGTCGCCTCCTGTATGTAATCATCTTTTTACCCAGCCTGATATCTAGTGGCATTCCACTCATGCCTTTATCTATCTTGGTCTCTGCTGATAGCTCGATGCTCCTACTCCCATGCCTCCTATGCCAACCTTAGTAGTTATACATGCTCTGTGGCCCTATCCCTCTCTGCCTGTGCAACCTGTAACTATGCCTGCAATCCATGTGTGTCTAACTCTGTACCATCCCCATCACCCTACACTACCTATGACTGACTCTGTGCTACATCTCTCTCAGTACTCTCTACTCGAGCCACTACTGCATCCCTCTACAACTGTAAGATCTGCACCTATCTCCATGCATCATCTCTCTCCACCTGAATCACCTGACCCTATCTCCATGCACTATCTATCTCATCCTGGAAGGCATGTACATCTACATGCGTTGTGTCCCTATCCCTCTGCACCATCTCTACCTAGGCCTCTAATGCCTCAGCCGTCGCTCTTGCCTCCTCTAGGGATGTCTCTATTGTAGATACCCTCTCCTGAAGCTCTATCCTCTCCCCTATAAGTCCTACCATCTATACCCTTAGTGTCTTCATCTCCCTCTCAGCCCCCTGAAGACACTCCACTGAGACATGCTCTACTACCCCTCCAAACTCTAGTTGTCCTCACATTTGTGATATGGTCATCACCGCCTATAACTTGTCCTGATCCTAGGTCACCCCATACTCCCTTCATCTCTTCCCACACCTCATCCCTCTCTCTCTCTATAGAATGTACATCTATCATCAGCCGACCCACAACAACATCAAACTCTCTCTATCTTGTCTCCCTCACTCTCTACACCTCCACCTCCACACTCCTCAACTCCTCCATCACCTGTAGCCTCACTTGGGCCCCCCTCAGTAAAACCACATGATCCTCAACTGGTGTAGCTAGTACTACTACCAATGGCTCCACCACATGAACCTCCACATCCATCGCATCAATATCTACCTCCTCCTATATTTTCTCAACCTTGATTGTCACCTGAATCCTCCTCGGCTGTCCTCTCCTCCCCACCCTCATCTATCTCTTTAGTTGTCCTACAACCCTCACCTCCTCCTCTGGCTCCTCTCCATCCTTGCTCATCTCTCTCTCTAACACATGGGACTCCTTCTCCGCCCAGATCTCCAATTAGACCCTCCTCCATCATCTTCTCCTTTCCATCCTCTCTGAATGTCCTCTAACCTCCGTCTCTCCCTATGCTCCATCTTGCTATCCAGCAACCCCTGCCTCCTCCTACTCATCCCTCACCTAAACTCTCCTCCACCATACTCTTCTACCTATACTTGTCTACCCAACAACTCTACCCTCCACCTCACACACCATCTCTACCTCAAACTCACTTCCATCCTCTGGTTGCACCACATCTTTCTCTAGACCTCTCTCATTCTCCTATTGTACCGCATTTGTCCCTGGACCGCTCCCACTGCCTGCCCTTGCTGCCTCCATCTCCTCCCCCACATCCATCATCTCTCTAGACCTCCTCCACTGTTGCCTCCTCCTCTCTGATTGTCCTCCATCCCCAACCTCATCCCAGCCTCCCTCCCATCTCCACCCTCCATAGCCAACTAACGATCGTCCTTCGATCCAAACCCTAAGGCTCCTACAATAGGTACCATTGGTGTAATCCTCTCCCATCAATGGGTGTGGAACCACTGGGCATACCGCTGTGTCACTGCTACATCCTCAGCCCCCTATGCCCTCCCTAGGTAGGACACTTGCAATGCCACCACCCGCGCCTCTCTAGCTGCCCTAGCTATAATAACACCTCCCAAGGCCACTCTTTGGTGAGCCGATGAAACATGGTTGGTGCTATTGGAATATCCTATATTTACCCAAACTGCCTCACCACTTTGTCTGGTCAATGAGCCTCCACTATGTGAGGCTGGATTCCAATCAAGACACATCTGCTCATAAAATAACCCTAATGTATCTCCTCCTCTCTCCATCCCCTAAACCGATGATACATATATGGGTGTCATACTATGTCCGCCTCCTGCAAGCCATCCAACACTCTTCTCCATACGTCCATCTCTCCCTGGATTTCGTACCGCAAAACCCAACCCTTGGCCTCCCCGTACCCCCAAGCAATAGGCTCCCTATCATCCTCCCATCCTCTCCTCACCACTAATGGCCTTGTAACCATAATGTACTCCCACACCCAAACCTGTAATAGCATCATGACCGTCAAACTCAGCGACCGCCAGTAGCAAATTACATGCATATCTCTGTATAATTGCACTAATACACATGATCCCCACAAGAACTATCCCTCTTGCCACTCGACAATATGTCAAATCACCTCCATAAATCGTAGACTATACAACCGCCTGCTACGGTCTGACATCAATATCCTGCTAATCAAACTAATCAAATACAATGGAAGGGGTGGCACCCCCAATGATAAACATTTGTCTACATCCAACTGCCCCTTCTTTATGGGAAAATCATCTCATCCAAATAACACTAATATGGTGTGATCTAACTCCACCGCTTTGGATACCACCTTGCTCACTAACTGCCCTGCTATGGGTAGTCTCAGGATGCGCCATACATCCTCCAATGTCACTGCCATCTCCCCTAAAGGATGATGGAAGGTCGATGTAGTGGAACTCCATCTCTTTATCAGTGTCGTCAACATCGCTCGATGAGTCCTCATCACTGAAAAGTGTAAAAATTGCAATAATCCTGCATGCTCTAGTGCTGTGTAATCTACTCTGGTCATGGCCACCATGGTCACCGCTAGTGCCTCTAAACACTGCTCATGTGTCCACAATCGCTCGAAGCTCTGCATCCACAATCATTAATCTATAAATTTCCTTCTCAGCCTCAAGACATTATCGCTTTCTTTTTTCTTACTTCTCTCTTTATCTTCGTCCTCCCTCCCCTTTTCACCCTAAAACGGGGCGAACTTGCCCTGAGTCAGGGTGGATTTTCCCCCACCTGCGAGGTGGACCCGCCCTGAGTCATGGAGGATCTGCCCCTACCTGAGGGGCAGAGCCACCCCAAGCCGGGTCGGTTTGCCTCGAGTCGGGGCAGATTTTCCCTCAGCCTGCAAGGCAGACCCACCCCGGACCGAGGCGGACTCGCCCCTGGTTGGGGAAAACCCACCCTGAGCCAGGGCAGACCTGCCCTTGGCTAGGGTGAACCCACCCCGAACCAGGGCAGACGTGCCCCGTCGTGGGGTGACCTATCCCAATCCAGGGCAGTGCCACTCCACAGTTGGGAGGATTCGCCCCTCCTAGGCAATGCCAACCCTCTTCCCCCCCCTCCTCCCCACCCCCATATTTTTCTATCTACTCACTAATTTAAAATTCTAACCTCTACCCATTTTTCTTCCCTATCCCGATAACAAAACCCACTTCTTAAATTTTGTGTAAAAAATACAAAATACGTTCAAAATGATTAAAGTACACAAGAAGGGTTTTTTTGCTAACTTGGTAGGGCACGACATAATGGCTATGGAATCTTCGTACCTCATCCGCCAGGTGGATGATGTCAGAATCATAATCCTGTGGCATCGTTGCTCTTCGTCTTCTTCCTTTCCTCTCTTCTTCTCTCAACTGCTATAGTGCAAATGAGGTGAGGTAATTTTTAAAATTACCTTATATTTACTTTTCCCACCTCTTTTATTCTTTTTAAAATAAGGGTTATTTTGTACCTCTTATTTACCATTTTTTTTCCTCCAACTAATCCCCTATCTTCCCGGGGTTGCCATTCGCAAACCGTTCATCCGTTTGACTCTATTCAAAAGGAAAACCTGCCTATTTTTTTGAGCTCTTTCCAATCGTATTCTCCATTTCTTCCTATCAAGAATCACCCGGGAACCCTCTTGATTCCCCAGTCGCCCTCTCGAGGGGGCATACCCTTCCCATTTCTCTATTTTCTCTGTCATAGTCATTCCCTCGCAAGATTGGGGCATCTTCATCCATTCCCCCTTTGTTTGGGCACCTCATGTACCTCTCCCCATGCTAGGGCATCATTTTTTGGTTGCTTCTTCAATAGAGTCATCTACATTTTCTTTTCTTCGAAACACTTTTATTCTAACAATATTTTGAAGAGGGGAAAAATGTAGACATCTAAATTTGACCACTTCCACATGGTCAAAATCGTCTACTCTATTTGTCTATTTCGTTAATAATGATTAATTTATTTATTTAATCAATATTTCATTTTCTGCCTAAGGTTCCTAAAGTATGTAATTAAATAATTAAATAATTTACCTTACACATTTTATTCTCTTAATTAAATAAATATGTCAATTTATTTAGTTTAGTCACTTGACCTTTTTGATTAAAATCAATTTTTAATTCTTCATTTTCTCTCTCCTTGTCACATTCTCCATAATCCTCTTTAATCTGGATTAAATTAATTAATCCATGATTAAGATGTGCACCACTTAATCAAGATTAGTGTCACATCCTCCATAATCTCCCACTTGCTTCTAATCTTTCATTAATTATCCTAATCATGTGTTTGCACAACCTTAATCAAGGTCATTAGCCACATTTAGCATGCCATTTTTAGTCAACCTTTTTATTTTCTTTTTCTTAGCCTTGACTCTCTTTCCTATGTGAATTTTTAATTCACATTTATTCACCCTAGATCACTCTCTTCCCAATGTGAATTTTTAATTCACATTTTATCCTTCCAAGATTTACCTTATCCCCATTCAATTTCTAGAACATTTGACTTGTTACTTCACATGTGCCAAAGACTTCTAGAACATTAGACTTGTCATATCACTCACATGTGAAAAATTCCAACCCTTTTGGAAACCACCTCTTATCCATTAGATTCTTTCAAGCATTTTAATTTTTAATTCACATTTATTTCTCCAACCACCTTCCCATTCCCCATGGAGATTTTTGAGGAATTCTAAAATTCCTCAAGTGTATTTTTCACTCTCATTTGGGAACAAAAAGTTCCTTTTTGAAAAAAAAAATTCATCCCCCAAGGTACCTACAAGGTACTTGTCCTTCCTCCACATCATGTACCTTCCTTCCACCTCACTTCCACATCATCTCATCCTAGGCCATCTCACATTCCACATGTCAAAATGTGAGGGCTTGTGAGTTGTCAACTCACCATAACCCTCTATCTTGGCTTTTTTGGTTTAATCTCAATTGTTGAATTCTCTATAAATACCCCATCTTTTCTCTCATTTACAACACTTAGCCATTTTGCACCCTTATGCTACCAATTTGATTACTCAACTTGCAAACATTTTTCCTCATCTAACCAATCCATTTAGCCATTAATATTTTCATTTTATTATATTGTTCATCTTGCATCTAACCATCTCCATAGCCATCCAAGGAGCACACAAGCTTTCAAACATCAAGGGCCAACCAAGGGATTTCAACAACAAAAAAGGTATAATCATTTGTTATCATTTTTTATCTTATTTCTTTGTGTTATCATTCCTTAGGCTAATCTTGAGGTGTACCTTTGTGTTCTTCCATTATTGCATATTAGTTTGATTTGCATCTTTAGGATAGGATAAACATTTAGGGATCACGGTAATAAAGTAGGTAAACAATATTTTATGTTTTTGAATTCATTATGTGAGTGTAGGAAGCCTCTCAACTTAATAATTCAAATAAATAAATAATCTTCACCTAAGTAAATATTAATTCTAAGAGTAACATAATACATGTATCTTTATCTATCTTAACATGAAAAAAATAAAATTGAATGAAAATCAAATTAAATGCATTTAAGTTCTTACCATTGAATCACCCTCCTTCATTTTAAGAGAAAATAGTTATATTTTCAAATACAAATTATTTACCAAACTCTTAGCTTGATAGATCTTACCGAACCATTTCCATAGATCATATGATGTTTTCTCTTCAAAAAAAATATTAGGATAAAGTCTACAAGATAAAGCTAGATTGTTCCTCGTTCTTTATTATCCATCTTATCACACTCATCCAATCTATCTTGTCTTAATTGTTTTCCTTTCTTGTTTCCAAAAATTGATCCCTTAGTTCAAGGAGATCCTTCATTCTTATCTTCCACAACTCATAGTTGGTTTTGTTGAACTCTTTAATATGTAACTGATATGAGGATGTAGCCATGACTTCTAAATAAATCTGCAAAATAAATTCAACTGGAAATCCCACTATAACTCAAAATATCTTCACAATTACACCAAAGAAATAAAGTTTGCTAAGATCTGATACCAAATGTTAGAAACGGAGGTGAACAAATATAATATGAAAACATGATTTTGACTACTAAAATTATTTAACTATTTTAAAACCAAATGGAGAATATAAGAAAATAAATTAGCAACATAAAGAAATATGGAATAAACACATAACACTATATTTACATGGAGAAACCATTTTAGGAAAAAAATTCACCAAAAAGAGAGGTCAAAGTCTCAGTTATCTTCAAAAATAAAGATTACATACAATCATTTCTTTCTTCTCTTCTATCTTCAATTTCAACACCTTCAAATAGAGTTTTTCACTCTTTCTAATTACACTATAGTACTACCACCTTAAACTCTGCTTATATAGTATTTTCACCCCCTAAATGTGGCATGCAATTTGGTTACCAAATCCCAATGCTCCTCCTTGAAAAATCCAATAATTTATGACATAGGAGAATGTAGGTTGCAACCAAATTTCTAACTTACCAAAATTGGGTGTCTAGTTTGTTGTTACTTTATTGGTGGTTATTGTTTTTTACCACAAGATGTTTTAGCTTTGATAATAGCCACACAAGGTGGCAAAACAACCGCATAAATCCTCATGGGAATTTGGATTCCCAAAACCATCATAACCTCAAAGTTGTTTATTTGGTAAATAGTAACTCTTTGCTAGGAAAAAATAAGTTACCTAGCCCCACTAAAACTTAATTACTATACCAATAAAATCTTAAAAATTAAAATTAATTAATACTAATGGTGAGCCCCTCATTCTTTATGAATGATTTATAAAAAATATTAAGAATAATTAAATACATAATATTTAGAAGGTTGATGAAACCTTAATCCTAAAATTCCATATCACTCATGTACCTTTAAATTGTTCATATATATGAGATAAAATAACCCATGCCTATTAATAAATTTATTGTCAAGTTAGGCTTTAATTTAATTCAACTTGATCCTACTTTTAAGTGGATTGGGTAAATTTGAGAATATGCATAAGTGGGTCCACAACCATATTTTTAGGTACCTCTAAGTAAGTACAAATGTATCATCCAATGTTTACTAAACACAGATTTTATATATCATGATCCATAGAACTAAAGTCATTAATTACGAAAGCTCCTACAAGTTAACATTATCAAGATGTGTTTACTATCAATATTTATCCTTGATCATGGGTTAGAGTAAGTCATTCACCTTTATTTAATAATAAAATATAGTTTTATCATCTATTGTGTCCCTATGTGGTTCCTTGCTACATGTCACATGATATTTCCAGAGTCAGGTCATACATTACATCCCTCACTTTTCATAGTTATTTTCAACATTTCTAACTATATTTGGGTTATCCACTTTCTTCATATTTAAGTTATTTTGTTTTATCTATGCTCACTATCCATTTTAATTTTATTGTATAAAATTCAGTTTGAATATCCTAGGTGTCACTATACTTCACTAAAATGAATTTATACCCCTATCAATTACATCCATCTAAAAGACAAGAGTGTGGATTTCCTTGATCATGTCCCCTCAAACCATATATTATAGTTAAATTAATTTGGATAGAAAAATCAAGATATGTGTAGAAACATTAGGTATAATCCTCCAAATAGATGTTATAGATGTAGTAAAAACTAAGGATATATAGAATAAATTCCTATTAACATCTCATAATCTACAATATTTGTTTGTTAACTTATTAGCATGTACTAAAAATGTTGGTAAAATCAGTAATTACTACTCCTAATGGAAACAATGATCATCACCAACTAGATTATTATAAACATCACAATTCACTATGAAAAACATAACAAAACAATGGTTGTTAGCACATCACCATCATCTAGTGAATTGATGGTGTCTCAAGTTATAAAACATCAATAGTTAATATCAAGAGAAGGCCCATCATAAATGAGCATATTTATTAATGTAGGGTCACCTAAGGTTAATCTATATTCCTGCAATCAATGAAGAGTAGGGTCATGATTTCTAGAGTCATAAGGGACTTGACCCTAAAAGGGCGTGTAAAATAGAGTGTACAAAAAATGTATAAGAGATCATTAGGGCCCACATGTAAGTTTTGGAAAATAATTTAGAGATTACACATAGGTAGAGCATGCAAGGGGCTTGAAGAGAAAAAAATAAAATCATGAAGGAACATGCATTAAGAAGATTGTATAATGATAATGTTAATGTTAATGTAGGTTTTTATTTTCTTTAGATGTATGTATTTTTATACACATCTAGTTTAGCTTGGTTAGTTACAGTGAGTGGGTCATTATGATGTTTGAAGGAATCTTCCTTGAATGTAACTCCTACCTATTTTTGGTTTTTGTGAATTATATTTTTCATTGGTTGTATTTGCCTCCTCTTTTCTCTATATATGTATCCACTCCTTTAGGATCCATTCATGTTAGTGTGAGCTTTCTTTACACTACAAGTTTTTCATTGTAGATTTTTATTTCATGAGAATTTTCATGCCTCTAATGTTATTGGAAGATAAATTTGGCATGCTATTTTGGTTTATATATCATCTAAATTTATTATTTTATAGTATTTTCTCCCTTTCTCTCACTTTTGGGTGAATCTTTATTTTATATATTATAACATGACCTATCAGAGCCATGGTGAAAGGATAAATATTTTAGTTTAAATTTTTGAGAGACAAGGGTTAACCACTTTTCATGTGTGTTTCCTTGAAACATAGTATGTTCTTCTCTTGCATCTTCAAATGATCTAGAGAATTAGATGAATTTGATGAAAGAAAATTAACTCTAGGGTTATTTTTTGGTTTTAAATGATTTGGGTGTTTAAAAACTTCTAGTGATCCAGTTAGTATTTTTTACTATTTTATTATATATATAAGGCTCAAGAAATTCAATATTAGTTTTTTTCACTTAAATAAAATCTTGGGAAGCCACTTTACAAATAGGGGCTTGCTTGTGGCATTAGGAAAACTACTAGTTTTGGGGGTCTTTAAATTCCAAATGGACCTTACCATTGCATTTGGAAGACTACTCCATTTTATATAAATTTTGCCTAGTTTTGGGCTAGAGAGCATCTAAGGAAAAAAATGACATGAGAAGTTGTACAACCCTCCTTGTGTAGGCTTACAAATATGTATAATATATATACATATACATATATATGTATACATATGTATATGTATATGTATACATATATATATATATATATGTATATACATATATACATATATGTATATATGTATACATATATGTATATACATATATATATATATATATGTATATACATATATACATATATGTATATATGTATATACATATACATATACATATATATTCATACATACATATATACATACATATAAATACATGTATGTATACAGACACACATATATGTTAAGGTATTACAATATTGTATGACACTTTTGGAGGGGTCCAAAACCTTTGTTAAAGCTTGTGAGCCCTTAAAGGTTTTTCCTAGCTAGCCTCCTTAGGTCATCATTATGATAGCATAGACTACCATCAATCCATTTCTACTATCTACTATTTGAGTAGAAAAAAACACATGCAATGCTAAATTTATATGCTTCATCACTATCATGGCCATCTAGCCTCCAACACATCAATGGTGCATCACCAAGAATTTCTCCACCTTGCACTACCTTATGACCACTATATTATTTTCTACACTTGACTAACTCACTATTATCACTAGTGGCGCCTTCCCTCCATTACTTGAGTGCCACTCTTCAACCACTAGTATAGTGCACCCCCTCCCAATACATATTTTTAGTTTGATAGGAAAACTTTAGGAGGATCATTCGTAACCATATGTAGGATTTTTTTCTTGTAACATATGTTAAAGGGGTGATGCATTTCACATACTTCATAGTGATGTGATCATTTTTCTAATTTAAGTTTTATCATAAGATTTATTGTGTATTTTTCAATTTGAGACCTTTAAAGGGCCATAACTTGTACAAACATACTCCTTTTTGGATCCCCTTTTTAGTGTATGTTTTTGTGTTCACACTAGTGCTCTCTTTCTCTTCTCATATTGTATTTGAACTATAGTTTCAATATTTTGGCCACTTATAGGCCCTATAAACCTATATAAATCTATAATTTTATATTGTATTTTCTATGGAGTCATTTTCAAACTAATAATTTAGGGAGTTATCTTGTGCTCTCTTTCTTTTTTGCATTCTTAGATCATTGTTTAAATATATGGTAGATGAGTTAATACATTTTCTTACTCCGTATAATTTTGATTAGAAATCTAAACTACTAATTTCATTAAGAAGCAACATATTATTTGAAATAAAAATGATTTTAAAAAGGTAAAACCTACTTGATATTTAGAGAAAATCAAATAGCCTCATAAATGTGATGAGATTTATGGATTATTGTGTTTATCTATATCTCTTGATCTTCTCTTTCACATTGAATATTGTATGCATTGAAAATCATAAACTAGAAATTTGATGCAGGTGCATTATTAGTATGAGTTAATTCTAGATATTTCTAGACTATTACATATAGAAGAATTTGTTATTTGTTTATAACCTCCAGATAGTTGTAATAAGCAACAAATAAACTAAATCTATTCATTTTAGCATGTATCCAGGTGGTTAGAGTAATTTTAGGAGGGGTTTTGATTTTCTTAAACTTAAGCTCATCTAAACGAAGGTCACTGATTTCTTCAACTGGCCACTAAATGATGTTGGCCTTTGTCTTGGCATCAAGCCAGACACTTATTGGAACTATCTGAAGTGTTAAGATGTTAAGATTGGCCCAACAAGGAGGTCAAAATCAAAGAGATTGATTTTTATTTTGTTGTCCAACAACAACGGCTTGAAAGGAGATATCCACCCATCAATTATTTCAGAATTGTTGAAGGAAGATAAAGTCACCATCTATAAGATAAAGGCTGCTGACTTAGAAGATAGAAGTTGATGATCAGTACACGAGGATCACAACAATAAAAAGGACGTTGCCAAGACAAGGAGATCACATCTTGGGAAGGATGAACCATTCATTTGGTAAAGAGGTTGCAGATATTTCTTGAAAGATGTTGACCTTATAAAGTCAATAGTTCGAGCTGAAACCTGTCAATAGATCGTCATACAAGAAGGAATCAAGGTATTTCAAAAAAAGCGTCTCAATATAATGCCTATAACATTTTCATTTCTTAACTAAATCGAGAAATTCAAAATGTTTCGAAAAGCTTGGAACATGCAGAATAAAACCCAGAAATCATTTTGGGAAATTCATTTTAGAGAATGAGCAGTTATGTGATGGTTTTTGAAATTTCGTCTACGAAGGCTTTTTTTTAACAAATTGGAATTAAAATTTTAATTCATAAATTTGTGTAATGAGAAGAAAACTGTCTTTTAGCCCTACACCATTATTGTCAGAGTACGAAACAATTCATGTAAGTGCAAGAGAAGACTTTCTCTGCCAAGAGATGGCATTCAGAGTTTGTGGAAGAGGACAAGGTTGAGGAAGACCAGGTGTGAAGGAAGAAATTTAGAGGAGATTAGGAATATTAAAGCACAGTTACATGCTATGGATCTTGCACAAAGAAGAGGAGTTGGCATGGGAGATGTCAACCTCAAGAAGAAGAGGCAGAGCTTGAAGTAGAAGGAGCTGAAGCAAGAGTTAGAAAAAAAATGGGGGCAAGTTCCAAACCAAAATTGGAGTACCCATGTATGAAGGTAGTCTGAATGTTGAGGAGTTGATTGATTGGATTAGTATCATGGATTAATACTTTGAGTATGAGAATGTAGATGATGAAAAGAAGGTGAAGTTTGTAGTAACCAGACTGAAGGGTCATGCATCCCTTTGGTGGGATGGAGTACAAGATGAAAGAGGAAAGAAAGGCAAGCCTAAGGTCAAGAGCTGAATAGGATGGTAGCTAAATTAAAAGGTGAATTCATGCCTAAAGATTATCAACTTACTCTTTTCAAGAAAGCTCAAAATATTAGACAAAAAGAAATGTCAAATAAAGATTATACAAAAGAATTTATAGGTTGACCATTAGAGCTGGTCATATGGAAGATGATCATGAGAAGGTGGCTTGATGTCTCAATGGATTGAGATTTAATATTCAAGATGAAATCAACCTTTTGTCCCCAAGAACAATTGAAGAAGCACACCATTGTGCTCTCAAGGTCGAGGAAAAACTATCCAAAAAACAAACATAAATTTCAAGGGGTAAAGTTAGAAGTTTCAGAGGTATAGGACAACAAAGTGGCAGAGGTCAGCTACAAGTTCAAAAAGAAGAGGCCAACAACTCATATTATCAATTCTCAAGAGGTAATGATTATTTTAGAAGTTGAATACCTTACCCAAGAGGCAAAAGTAGAGGGTTTTTAGGAAAATGTTTTAAATGTAATAAATATGGTCATAGATCTTATGAGTGTCCAAATAATCCTAAAACAAGCCAAGGGAGTGCACATATTGTTCAAGTTGAAGAGGAGAGTGTGGAATCACTTATTCATAAAAATTCACCTAAGGTTGGAGAGTCGTTTCTCATGAAAAGATTCTTGCTAAAGCCTTGTAACAAATAAATTCAAGAGCGTGGTCAAAGAAAGACATTGTTTAGAACCACATGTAAGACTAAAGGTAAATATTGTAAATTTATTATTGATAATGGAAGTATTGAAAACCTTGTGTCTACTGAAATGGTAGATAAGCTATACCTAAAGAAGACAACACATCCAACTCCATATAATGTGTCTTGGTTGCAAAAAGGACATCAAGCATTGGTAAATGAATAGTGCAAAGTGGCATTTCAGATAGGAAGTTACAAAGATCAGGTAACATGTGATGTTATGCCAATGGATGTTTGTCATGTTCTTTTAGGAAGGCCTTGGCAGTTTGACAGAAGAGAAATTCATGGTGGATGAAGTAATACTTAAAACTTTGAAAAGGATGGAAAGAAGCATACACTCATACCTTTGAAAGATGAAAATGTAGCTAAGGAGGTCAATCCTAAAGTGTTTATGGTCAGTGGTAAATAATTCTTACATCAAATCAAAAATGAGGAGGTAAGTTTTGCATTAATTTTCAAACCAAGAATAGTTATTACTAGCACAAAGTTGATTGAATTACCTATAGAAATTAAAAATTTGTTAAGTGAGTTTGTTGATATTGTTGTGTATGACTTACCTAATGAATTACCTCCAATGAGAAGTATTAGCCATCATATAGATCTCATTCCAGGGGCCAATTTACCAAACAAGGTAGCTTACATGATGACTCCAAAGGAAAATCAAGAAATCAAGAATTAGGTACAAGAATTGTTGAACAAAGGGTTAGTAAGAGAAATTTTAAGTCCTTGTGTTGTTCCACTAGTGTTTATTCCAAAGAATGATGGATGTTGGAGAATGTGTACAGATTCAAGAAGCATAAAAAAAATCACAATCAGGTATAAATTTCCTTTACCTTAAATCGATGATTTGATGGATTGTTTGGATTGTTTGAGTGGTGTGATATATTTGTATAAGATAGATTTAAAATTTAGATACCATAAGATAAGAATTATAGAGGGTGATGAATGGAAAACAAAATTTAAGATAAATGATGGGCTTTATGAATGGCTAGTGATTTCATTTGGATTGACAAACACACCAAGAAATTTCATGAGGCTTATGAATGAAGTGCTTAAGGATTTCACAGGTAAATTTTTCATTTTATACTTAGATTATATTTTGGTTTATAACCATTCAAAGGAGGAGAACCTTAGACATCTCAAATTGGTTTTGGACAAACTCTAAAAAGAGAAATTACTATTATATCTTAAGAAGTGTACTTTCATGATGACAAAGTTGATCTACGTGGGATTTGTTATATCACAAGAAGGTTTGAAGATGGATAAATAAAATTTCAAAGCCATAATAGAGTGGCCTACCCCAAAGAATTTTTTTGAGGTAAGAAGCTTTCATGGTTTAGCTAGCTTCTATAGAAATTTTGTAATAAATTGTAGTGGGACTTGTGCTCTAAATGTGGAAACAATTAAGGGAAATAAGTAGCTATTCCAATGGACTAAGGAAGCTGACATAAGCTTTCAATTACTTAAGACAAAGATTATAGAGCAACCTATTCTAGCCTTACTTGATTTTGGTAAAAAATTTCAAGTGGAATGTGATGCTAGTGGGATTGCTATAGGTGTTGTCCTAAGCCAAGAATGTAGGCCAATTGTTTACTACAGTGAGAAACTTAATGATGCCAAAAGAAAGTATTCTTCGTACGACAAAGAATTTTATGCCATTGTCTAAGCTTTGAAGAAGTGGAGGCAATATTTAATGCCTAAATAATTTATATTTTAGATTGATAACCATGCCTTATAGTTTATTAGTAATCAAACTAAATTGAATCAAAGGTGGTGGAACCCTTGAAAATTTTGTGTTCCACTCAATTTTTTTTACAAAATTTGGTTATTTCCATGTCCTAGGGCTTAGGGTTTCGCTTATTACCATAATTTAGGATTTATATGTGCCTTAAACCCTTCAATAAACCTTAAGTCGTATTCCCTTTGTAAATGATATCTTTCATCATTGACCTTTCATCACCGGTTCCTGGTCACTCAAGTCATGACTTAAGCCTTTTGGCTCATCTTGTTACCGGTCCTAGGGTCCTAATGATTCCGGTTATCACCTATCATTTTATTAAAAAATGCTGCCTTATGTTATGTGTGTAATACCCCTCCATTTTGTCCTTTTGATCGAACAATGTTATGCTTTGTTATGTTGTACTTTGTGTTAGTACCTTGACTATGGTACTCGACTTCTATTTGATCGCTATCTATAAAGCGACGCTAATGTTATCTTTTGATGTGATGGTATTTTAATACGATGTTATCTTTATGTCATGTTTTGAATTAACATAAATGGATATTTGAATTAATGATGTTTATGATTTGGATTATATTAATATGTTAGAATTTTCAGTTAGTTATATTGTATTGGTGAAGGGGATGGTATCGCATCACTCGCTTGAGAGCGCCCTACGGTTCTGTGATTTCCTCTTCACGGTGTGTTTTAATTATGACATGTTATGTATGTGGATATATTCCTTGTTTGTAGGTTGACAGGTACAGGGCATCGACTCCACCTGGTTCCACAGGTTTGAGCGTCTCCAATGCCCAACGGTAATCGATTGGGAGATAGTAGCTAGGATTTTGTGCCAAGTCATCACCCTAGTCATAGTGTGTCGTCAGTCATAGTGGGGTCCAGTTGCTTTAATATTGTTTAATTTGCCTTGTTTCAGTTTAATTCCAAGTTAGAAAATGGTAATTAATTGCTTTATGTATTTAAAGTTATCGATTAAATTAATTGGGTTATAACGTTAGAAATGTTGTTAATTTACTAATTAATTTAATTTGATTAATAAAATGATTTAATCTTGGATTAAGATTTATTTTATTAATTAATTAAATTATATTGTGTTAAATTAAATTATTTGTGTTGAAATGAGTTAGATTATTCATTTTGGAAATTGAAAATAAAAGAAAATATTTAAAAGTCAAAATTAGAGAATTTGAATTCAAAAATTATGAAGGAAGGATATTTGCATTTTTGTTTTGAAGAATTGATGAGGGTGGTTGTAGGATTTTTATGGTTTTTTCCTTATGTTTGAATTTGGCTTCACAATTTCAGAGGTTCGTAGAATTTTGGGAAAAAGATTAAATTAGAAAGAGAAGGAAGAAATTCTTCAATTTCGTGGGTTTTTGGAAAAAGCTTGAAGAATCTGTGGATCTGAAGAGGGAATCAAGGCACCATCAGGATCTTCTATCATCTTAAAAAAAAATCAGGTTCAAGTCTTTTAAATGTTTGCTTTTGAGTTTTTGAATTTTGAATATTAATGGTGGAAGATCATGCGGAAAGAATCCTTGAATTTTGTTGTTTGAATGCAATTGAAACAAAGATGAAATGTTGTTCTCCAAATTAGCAAGAGAACCCCTCAAAAAAAAAAATGCTTCAAAGGAAATGATGTTTTGAGTAAAAATGTGTGTTTCATACATATATATTTTTTTGGTTTCTCAATTTGCTCTGTTAAAAAAAACCAAATATTATATATGTATATATATATTTATACATATATATATATATATATATATATATATATATATATATATATATATATATATATATATATATATATATATAGATACATATAAATATATACATATTTTCTTTTTTTTATAAAGAGGGTTTATGCTACCATTTTTGTTGAGATCCCCAAATGGATGAATTTTCCGTAGGGTTTAAGACTGTTTTTGTTTAAAAAAAAATATATATCAAAAAAAAATGTAGGCGTTGGGGGAGGTCGTTGGGGGCTCACCCCCACCGCACCCCCCATGGGAGGTGAGTGGAGGGAGCTGCGCCCAGCACACTCCCCACTCCCCCCACACCTCATCGCAACCACCATATGGACGACTGTGTTTACACACAGTCGCCCCCATTAATGGGGGTCAGTTGTGTGTAAACACAACCGCCCATAGTGATTAGGGCACGTGGCCAGGGGAGGTAAGTGGGTTACCTTTTCCTTATTGTTTTTTTTTTAGTATTATTATTTTTTATTTTTATTTTGTTTTTTAGTTGAATATTATATTAATATTTATTATTATATATTTTTAATATTAAATATTAATATGTATACATTAATATTTATTATTATTATATATAATATTATAATATTAATATAATATATATTATATTATTATTATTCATAATATTATAATATTAATATGATATAATATATATTATATTTATAATGTTATAATATTAATATAATATATATTAAAGTGAAATTATATATTGGAATAAATATTTGTGTATTAAATAATTAATTATGCATTTTGATATACTTATATTTGGATGAGTTAGTTGGGTAATTTGTTTTTTTAATCTTAAATAATCAGTTTTGGGGATAATAAATATTGATTTAAATCAATGGGTTGGGTTAAATGCCAAAGGGAGAATTATATTATGAAGTTTTTAGTTGAGTTAGCAATTGAAATTTTAAATGCATAATTGTAAAGTCAAACATAGAAATTTAATGAATTGTGTTTAGTATCGTAGTTATTTGATGTTTTATTTTGCAGTAAACCTTGTTTTACAATTTCTAAACGTATGTTCTGAAACATAGAAATATAAATGATTACTTGTCACCAATGAAAACAATTAGGGAAAGTAAAATTTTGGTTTGAATTTCATCCTTCGATTGAAAGAGACGATACTTAATTCAGATTTTCTTAAGGCAATTAAGTACTGAATGTTAGCATCAGAATGGATTTAGAATATCCAAAGGTAGTTTATTTCATGTGCCTTCAGTGAATATTCCCTTCATGTTCTTGTTTGGGAAATGGGTTAAATGAGTGTTTAATTCGTAAGTCTTCCAGAGGATCTTAGAGGTTGGGGGTTGTTGTGACATGTTGTCAACTTGTTTTGAAACCCTTGGGTAGTGCATGGTATGTCATCGGTTATTTACTTGATTTCCATGAACGGGGATGTTTTGTGCCTCCTTAGATTAGGAGTGATTCAGGTGAGTTGTGTCTCCTTGTAAGGAGTGAATTTGATATTTCGTTACCTCTAGTGTTTGGAGAAGGTTTTGACTTATGTCACCTCCTGAGAAAGGAGTGGTCATGGTATCTTGTTTTTTTGCACTTTGTTACCCTTGGATTTTGGATGGTATGTGTGTTGTCAAGTAGAAGTGGCTTTCATAGGGTCCAGAGCCCAAAGAGGTAAATTGGGAAACCTTTGGAGGTGGTTAATTCAAGTGATAACTAAAATAATACTTAGAAGATTAGGTGGTACTTCTCACTAATCAAGATAATTATGCTTCACTCATAGACACAAGGGCTTGTTTAGACTTGGGATGAGTGGGAAGGCCTAGAATGGCAAGGTCATATATCTTGTCTATTTGAAAGGTATTGATTCCGCATGAGTGAGTATTGGGATCAGGATTCAGTTGAGGCCACTAGGATAACCCATAGTGGGGCTTAGAGCCTATGAAGATTTCCAGAGGACAACCCATGACGAGTTGTGCGATGACATCCTGTCTAGGACAACAGTTGGTATTTGGTTCTATGTGTATGGTTCTCGTAACATATTTGATTTGCTTTATTTCTGGAAGCAATGTGACCATGTAGAGTTGTACTTGTGTTGTACTTGCATGGTATATTATTTGTACTTGTTTTGTACATGTGATTGGTTGTTTCAGTTTGGTCCAGTTTTGTGTTAGTCTGTGTCTAGAGGTAGATGGTCTTGGCTAGGATTCCTTGCTACTATCTCCTACCATGAAGGGTGGGCCTTTGGGTTCCACTTGGTTGGGTGGCGTGCACCTAAATCTCTTGGGATTTCTTCATGCTCGTGTGGACAAGACTTCCAATTGGATAGCTCATTGGATTCAGTTTTAGTTGCTTTATCTCATTTCAGTGGTTCTTGTGTTTTCTTGCCCCTCATTTGTTATTGAGGTGGAAATTTGTAACTGTAACCTTATTTATTGGATTTGCCTCATTCGGGGAATGAGTGTTGTAACCTTATTGTTTAATGAATGGATTAATGATATGGAAAGTGATCTTTATGCTTGATGTAAATTATCTTAATTGGAATGTATGTGTTTAATTATTATCTAAATTATTGACATGGTTTAAATTCATGTTTTTTGTTGAGGTTCTATATAACCTCTATCTCATCAACTTAGAGGATGTTGGCAATGGGTAGTGAAATTTCTTATTAATTGTTCTTAAACAAAAAAAATTAGCCTATTTAAGTAGTTGTTTGCAACTTCCTCTAGGGTTGCGTGGCAGAGCGTTACACATGGTATCAGAGCCTAGGTTTAAACACTGGGCACTCTGGGATTATTATGGAGCCATTAAGCTTTTAGTTTTGTAGGCTTTTAAGTTGTGTACCTTGCCTAATACCTTGTAGTGTCTATGTAGGATTATGCCTCCCAGACGTGAAAGAGGTAGAGGGCATGGTCGTGGCTATTTAGGCGATCGTGGTGAGAGTCAGCATGACTCTCCTCCTCAGATATCAGTTGTTCCAGATCAGGAAGAACCTTAGGCATCTCAGAATGCACCTGGAGTCAGGGACCATTAGCAGGATCCAGTAGGGATTGAGGCTATGCATAGAGCACTTGATGATGCTTTGGCACTCCTTGGTCCGAGGCAGGTAGAGGTTAAGGTTAACCTAGTGGTGAGGGAAGTTCCTCCCTAGTATAAGTCACACATGAGGGACCTACTCAGAGCACATCCTCCATTATATGATGGATCAAGTATTGGTCTAGAGGCCGAAATTTGGCTTATAGACCTGGATAGGTGTTTTTCCATGCATATGTATGGTAGTAACACCAAAGCTCGTTATGCCATCATGCAGTTGAGAGGGTTCACATCCACATGGTGGAGACTAGAGGAGTAGAAGCTCTATATTGATATACACTCAGTATCTTGGGAGATCTTCTTAGACAGTTTCAGAGCTCGATTCTTATCTGAGCATTGGTGTCAGCGTCGAGGCGATGAGTTCCATGCCTTGCATCAGATGGCATTATCTATTGAGCAATATGAGTGACACTTTTATGAGCTCAAACAGTATGTAGGGATTGGTGACGATGAGAGTATGTTGGTACACCATTTTTTTAGGGGCTTAAATGCCCGTCTCAGCAGTGGTGTGAGGGTTTTCAAACCCAAGACCATGGATATGGAAATAGAGAAAGCACGCCTTATTGAGGATAATCTGAGTATGGTACTTGGAGGTCACATAGGAGTGCAGGTTGGTAGTAGTTCAGCAATAGGATCTAGTGCTAGAGGAGGGCAGCCTCACGAAGGTGCACCTTCTCAATCTCAGCAGGGACCATCTCAGAGTGGTCAGCAACAAGAGAGTGTGCTTGGGAAGTGTAAGGACACTTAGCCGTGTCAGGATGATGGTGGCTCTTCACCTAGGAGGAACAGGAACTGGAGGCGTGCAAAACGTTTCAGCTATGATCAGTCAGCTCAGGGTTCACAGTCTACCTTCAAGGATAGTGTGCAGCAGTCTAGCACACCACTCTAGAGGTAGAGGTTATGGCAGAGGTACAGGATGTTTTGCTTGTGGTCAACAAGGTCACATAGCTAGAATGTGTCCCAACAGAGGCACATCTGGGTTTTGTCAGGGACCAACTACATCTGGGTTGACAGTTGGTGATGTAGGTAGATCTCATTGAGCTTATGCTGTGGTTGATGACCGTCAGCCTGGGTATCAGGGAGCTGTCGTTGACACTTTTGGGGTTGTTTGTCCAGTGTAGGATGCTCGGCCTCAGGGGTCAAAGGAAATGATGGTTTGAGTGTAAATGCTTGTTTCATATATTTATTTATTTTCTGGTTTCTCAATTTGTTCTGTTAAAAAAAAAAAACCAGAAATATTATATATGTATATATATATATATATATATATATTTATACATACATACATATATATATATATATATATATATATATATATATATATATATATATATATATAATATATATATATATATATATATATATATATATATATATATATACACATACATATAAATATATACATATTTTATTTTTTTATAAGAAGGGGTTATGCCATTTTTGTTGAAATCCCTGCGGATGAATTTTTCAGAGGGTTTAAGACCTTGTTTTTTGTTATAAAAAAATTATATCAAAAAAAAAACGCAAGGGTTGGGGGAGGTCACTGGGGGCTCACCCCCACTGCGCCCCCCATGGGAGGCGAGTGGAGGGAGTTGTGCCCAGGGCACTCCCCACTCCCCCCACACCTCACCGCAACCACCATATGGACGACTGTGTTTACACACAGTCGCCCCCATTAATGGGGGTCGGTTGTATGTAAACACAACTGCCCATAGTGATTAGGGCATGCGGCTAGGGGAGGTACGTGGGGTACCTTATTGTATTTTTTAGTATTATTTTTATTTTTTTGTTTTTTGGCTTTTTAGTTGAATATTATATTAATATTTATTATTATTATATATAATATTATAATATTAATATAATATAATATATATTATTATTATTCATAATATTATAATATTAATATGATATAATATATATTATATTTATAATGTTATAATATTAATATAATATATATTAAAGTGATATTATATATTGGAATAAATTTTTGTGTATTAAATAATTAATTATGTATATTATTTGATATACTTATATTTGGATGAGTTAGTTGGGTAATTTGTTTTTTTTTATGTTAAATAATCAGTTTTGGGGATAATAAATATTGATTTAAATCAATGGGTTGGGTTAAATGCCAAAGGGAGAATTATATTATGAAGTTTTTAGTTGAGTTAGCAGTTGAAATTATAAATGCATAATTGTAAAGTCAAACATAGAAATTTAATGAATTGTGTTTAGTATCGTAGTTATTCGATGTTTTATTTTGCAGTAAACCTTGTTTTGCAATTTCTAAACGTATGTTCTGAAATGTAGAAATATAAATGATTACCTATCACCAATGAAAACAATTAGGGAAAGTAAACTTTTGGTTTGAATTTCATCCTTTGATTGAAAGAGACGATACTTAATTCAGATTTTCTTAAGGCAATTAAGTATTGAATGTTAGCATCATAATGGATTTAGAATATCCAAAGGTAGTTTATTTCATGTGCCTTCAGTGAATATTCCCTTTGTGTTCTTGTTCGGGAAATGGGTTAAATGAGTGTTTAATTCGTAAGTCTTCCAAAGGATCTTAGAGGTTGGGGGTTGTCATGACATGTTGTCAACCTTTTTTGAAACCCTTGGGTAGTACATGGTATGTCATCAATTATTTACCCAGTTTCCACAAATGGGGATTTTTTGTGCCTCCTTGGATTAGGAGTGATTCAGGTGAGTTGTGTCTCATTGTAAGGAGTGATTTTGATATTTCGTTACCTCTAGTGTTTGGAGAAGGTTTTGACTTATGTTGCCTCCTGAGAAAGGAGTGGTCATGGTATCTTGTTTTTTTGCACTTTGTTACCCTTGGAGTTTGGATGGTATGCATGTTGTCAAGTAGAAGAGTGGCTTCCATAGGGGCTAGAGCCCAAAGAGGTAAATTGGGAAACCTTTGGAGGTGGTTTAATCAAGTGATAACTAAAACAATACTTAGAAGATTAGGTGGTACTTCTCACTAATCAAGATAATTATGCTTCAATCATAGACACAAGGGCTTGTTTAGACTTGGGATGAGTGGGAAGGCCTGGAATGGCAAGGTCATCTATCTTGTTTGTTCGAAAGGTATTTGATTCCGCATGAGTATGGGGGTCGAGATTCAGTTGAGGCCACCAGGATAACCCATAGTGGGGCCCAGAGCCTATGAATATTTCCAAAGGATAACCCATGACGAGTTGTGTGATGGCACCCTTTCTAGGACAGCAGTTGGTATTTGGTTCTATGTGTATGGTTCTCGTAACATATTTGATCTGCTTTATTTCTGGAAGCAATGTGACCATGTAGAGTTGTACTTGTGTTATACTTGCATGGTATGTGAGTTGTACTTGTGTTGTACATGTGATTGGTTTTTTCAGTTTGGTCTAGTTTTGTGTTAGTCTGTGTCTAGAGGTAGATGGTCTTGGCTAGGATTCCTTGCTACTATCTCCTACTATGGGGGGTGGTCCTTTGGGTTCCACTTGGTTGGGTGGCATGCACCTAACTCCATTGGGATTTCTTCATGTTTGTGTGGATGAGACTTCCACTTGGAGAGCTCGTTAGATTCAGTTTCAGTTCTTGCTTTATCTCATTTTAGTGGTTATTGTGTTTTATTTCCCATCATTTGTTATTGAGGTGGAAAGTTGTAACTCTAACCTTATTTATTGGATTTGCCTCATTCAGGGAATGAGTGTTGTAACCTTATTGTTTAATGAATGGATTAATGAGATGGAAATTTATCTTTATGCTTGATGTAAATTATCTTAATGGGAATGCATGTGTTTAATCATTATCTAAATTATTGACATGGTTTAAATTCATGTTTTTTATTGAGGTTCTATATAACCTCTGTCTCGTAACCTTAGGGGATGTTGGCAATGGGTAGTGAACTTCCTTATGAATTGTTCTTAAACAAAATAAATAAATAGCCTGTTTAAGTAGTTGTTTGCAACTTCCTCTTGGGTTGTGTGGTGGGGCGTTACAATGCGGGTTGAAATTCCTCAGTATTTACTATATGATCCTAAGTCTGAGTAAAATATTTCATCATTCACTTAATGTCCGAGCTTAATACCTTGTGTCCTCCTCCATCGTCTACCTAATAATGGCCCCCTTTGTAAGAACTAACAATTTTCATGTGCAAAGTCCCTACTTTATAAGGACCGTCAGATCTATGTGATCAAATCTGGGCCATTCCCCATGCCCTCACCCTGTTTCATTTTCGATTAAAATAATCATGTGAGTTTTCAGGCAGATGGCGCATGTCATGTTTGTCAGTGGGACCTAAATTTTGCAAGGGTAGCAATGAATGCACATGGGTAAGATCAATGATGGAAATTGAATGACACAATTGCATCTAGGTCGTTCCCCACTTCCATGTCCAATTTTATTTTGCATTAAAATAGTATCATGAGATAGCAGGAGAGCGCCACGTGGATTCATTTGAATGATAGAAGGAACATTATAAAGGGGTGAAATATTAATGAAATATTTTAGCACAAGAGTATGGATAGTAAAGCTTGGGTTACTAATGGGAGTTTTAAAGAACGTGTTTTAAATACAAGTGCGATCTTTTAATATTTTTTCGTTGGCATCTGAAAGTTATGAGCACAAGTAGATGATCTTATGGTAAATCACACAAATATTGAAGGCTTGATATCATATTAGAGCCCTTCCTTGCCTCCCCATTTCTGAAATTTATAGGAAGGTTAAGACCAACAGGGGAGTGAGGAAGTTGACATGTGGACTTTGCTCCAGCGCTTAATAGATGGTGGAGCTGGCAGACAAGTTGGAGGCATTTCCACATGATTTACTCTAATTGGGAAAAATAAAACGACTGCTTATAGTCAAATTTTTCAAAAATTCTTGATTCAATCTGGATTTTTTGTCGATCCATCTCACTACACGATCAACGACTAAGATTCAAACTTGAGTGGTTGGTTGTCAGTTTGCTCGCATGAGCTTTCATTTGAACATTAGTGGTGGACATGCTCCAATCATTTGACATAAGGAGGGTTGTCGGACATTTTCTTTCATAATTACAATCGTCAAGAGCTGAATAATTGGTCTAGAGATAGAGAAGGTGTGAAGAGCTTAAGCAAACAATTGTTGAAGCATTTAAGAAAAAATTTCCAGGTAAGCAAGTACCCACACCTTTCTATGTCAACTATGCATGAAAGCTAGTTTGGGGAATTATTGAAAGTTCTATAAGCTTTAGATGCTTAGGGTGTGCAAGGGTTTGATTATTTGCAAATTTCATTGGGTTGGTAAGAATTGTGCATGGTCTGGGAATGTTTTTGTTCTGCAAATTTATTTTTGAGTGCATAAACCAGTGAGACTCTTTTATAAGTGAAAAAAAGTAAACCCTAGGCCTGTTATGCTAAGAAAATGAGTGAACCTAGCATGTCATCCCCCAAACCAAAGAGAAAATCCAAACAAGAGAGGGTAATGAGGCCTAAACCCATGATGACACACCTGAAATTAAGCCAAATGTACCTGATAAATGTACAAAGCTAAGGGTAGAGAAGATAAATTTTTCCACTTTCATGGGGGTGAAGCAAGGAATACTTACAACTCGAGAAGTAGAGTTGTTAATTGTGATTACAGTAGGCCTGGTATTATGTGTTAGGAATAAGGTGTCTCAACCTTGGATAATTCCTATTCTTATTATTTGTTTTGTAAAATGTATTTCTTGCAAATAATGTAATTAAGTGTGAGTGTACATGTCTAGTTGGCATGTTGATGTGTCACTCCACTTGATGTGTCAACATCTTGAATTGTGTGTATGGAGATCATGGCTGAAATGGTTATGACGGATTCCTATGACACGTAAGAGCTATTTCTAGAAGATTCAATGACGGGTGAAGACATGCAAGACATGTGGCAACTAATAAAGTTGAGTATTATAAAACTCTAATACGTCTATCTTTGGATGTTGCCCTAAAAAAAAAGGAAAGCGCATGATATAAGCATTTTTAGGGTTACAGACTGAAAGAGAAAAAGAGTGTATTGTTGGTATGATCTCGTGCTACTGGATTTGTCTTTGAGTGTCGATTGTCTCCTGAAAGAACTTGCATTGCAAGTGTGTTGTAACCGTTGTGTTGAAGATAATACATTGTGTAGGTTTTTGGGTGCTGGGGATTTTTACCAAAAGGTTTTCCCCAGGGTAAATCATTGTGCCATTCTTTGTTTTTTGTATGCATGGTATATGGCTGCAATATCATTGTTAAAGTAGTTAACGAATCTGAAATTGTAAGGATTTAAAAGAATTTGCACAATACTTTCCTTTAGAGATTAGTGTAGGAAGCTGTTTCTGCACCTGAGTTTCCTTACATTATGTTCATGAAGGAGTGGACTGCAAAAAAGTAGAGAACTAAATCAGGGGAATTCACCAAGTCTAAGGAGAAAAAGAGGAAGGATAAGGACCGACAAGCTTATGATTCTTATATGGGGGAACCTGATGTTGCCATGAAATATGAGGAAAATTATATGAGTGGTAAGGCACAAGATGATCCAGAATATGCCTAGTATCTTCTTGAATTTGTAGGTCTAGAAGACTCTGATGATAGCGAGATAAATTCTCTAGTTTCAACAAAATCACTGAGACATGCATACTTTGATTCTGAAGATAATGAACCATTGCAGAAATAGAGTCCTAGTTTGGAGTTTTTTTCTTAGATGATGACGTGAATGAGAGGTTTTGATGTTGCTAAAATGATGAAAGATTCCTTTTGGAAGGTGGGACTTGACGTTCAACAACAAATAAAAACAACATTTTTCTCATGTAACATTTCCCTCCATTTGAAAATGAAAATATAACTGGAAAGGGAATGTATTTTGTAATGATCCAATAAAATAGTGTCATGTGTAATTTTTGTCCCGAAGCTTGTTTTCTCCTTCATTTCTATCAAAAGGAATTCAAGGCTAGAACTATGCGGGTTCATTGTCTTGTAATTGATCACAAATAATTTTGTAAAGAATACTGGGCATTTTAGAGTCTGGTCTTAGGTTTTGAGTCAATTTAGTCTGCAAATATAATTTTTGATAACAATAGTAGCAAATGAATTGAAATTAGTTCAAATTCAAAACCATTTCTCTCCTACTGTAATTGTGTTATGAATTATGAATAATATGATCAAGATTTTGTTATTTGTCTCCTTTGATTTCCATTGGATGTGTAGTTTTGTTCTTGCTTTTAATTCAAAGAATTAATGAAAGTGCTTGAATGAAATTTTAAATTCATATGAATTAACTGTTGGGATGTTAGTAAGAAGTTATGGTAGAGGATAAAATGTTCAAATTTTGTAATGCAGTGTTTTTAAAGCTTAACAATGCTATGTATAAATCTATTGTTGAATTGTGTTTTCATTAAGTCTAACTTCATTCCTAGGATGAGGCACTAATCTAAGTGAGTGTTCATAATGCACGATGTTGGTCAATTCAGCAGAAAATAACTTTTATAAACAAACTATTTTAAATGGAATGCAATTGTTATCATTTTGTGTTAAAATTATTCATTTTCATGCTCTGAATGTTTAGTGTTAAGGAGTAGCGAAATTTTTTGATACATTTTATTTGTTGAGCTATTATATGAGAATTCATTTGTTATTTACAATGTATTTAGATATTAGGTGCAAAGGTCTTTAAATACATTGTGGGATCACCCTCCTGGATTTTACAGAGCCTAAAGTGAAGGAGGAAAGCATTTCTTCTTTCACTTGTTCGTTGGTCAATCCCTTCTGGTTGCTAAAAATTGGAAATGAAAAATTCCATAGGCTTCCTTGAAGATCAACTTGGTTCTTAAAAAACAACCAACAAATTGGCGAGTCTGTTGGGGACTAGATTTATAAAAATATGCTTTTCACAGTATGGTTTGTCCAAGCATTGTGATTCGAGTCACATATAATTTTCATGAGGTGTTAAATGTTGCAAATATTTGACTGATATTGCTAAATCTGAATTCTCCTACCATTTATCATTTTGAAGGCTACTTGCATAAATATTGTCAAGTCCTTGTGTGTCCCTACAACTCCTCCACCTAGAGTGTTGAGAATGGTCTTAGGAATTCTTTGTATTTCCAAATATGTGTAATTCACTTAAATATCTACAAGATTATTAGATTATTTACATTTCCCAATCAATTTTGGCTGGTGACTCTAAATTATTTGCACTAGTGTGCATTATTTGAAGAAGTTAAGAAGATATTGAAGAAGATGAGTTACAAAGGAAAGATGAGGAAAACTAGAGGTTACATGAAGAAGCACCCGAAAGAGAAATTGGAAGGAAAGCTTCAAAAGAATCCCAAGTAGAAGGGCCACTGGATACAGAAGGATGAACTTTCAAAATATGCACATACAAGTAAGTCTACTCCCCATCCATTTCCTAAAGATCAAATTCCTTTAATGAGTTCTAATAGGCATGAAATTCAAGAGAATTTTATAGGGTTAGACCGTGAAGGAGAAGATGATTGTGATAATAAAATTTTCATAATTATCCATAGATCTAGACCTAGGAAAATTAGGAGTAGAAGTAGGAGCCATAATCAAAATGTTACCTCTACTTGGATTCTACTGTTGTTGGTGACATTATCCCTCCTACATTTGATGGACATTCACCTTTTCCACCTGACTTGTTAACTAGAACAAATGGGCGGGTGCATGGAAATGGGTAGCAATTTCATGGACACCCTAAAAAAAAAAAACTTGAAAGCCATAACGCGAGCGTGTTATAACGCGCTCGCATTATGTCTTTCGTTAAACCTAGGCAAGTTCCCTTCGGCCACAAATACAAAGACATAACGTGAGCGCGTTATAACACGCTCGCGTTATCTTTTGTTAAAAGCAAAAAAATAAATTGAAATCTCTCATTTGCATTTTGACTAGTTTTTTTGCTCCACCCACGGCCAAAAACCCCAAATATCGCGCTCACGTTCTAGGAGAAGAATTCTTCACCAAGAATCCAAATTTCTTCACAATGATGGCGCCACGACAACGAGGAGCTATAAGAGGTAAGGATTCTATGCTTTTTGTTTTGAATTTGTTAGTTTTAGGTTGAATTTGATATCTATTTGTTTTAATTTTTAGGAGATGCAAATCAACGTGCAAACCCTCAAAATCCTCAACAGGAGGACCAACCAAATCCTCAAGATCAAAATCAACCACAACATCAACCTCCTCCACCAATCACTCAACCCCCTCCTAGCACTCAACAAAATTTAATGAGTGAAATTGAGAACAACAAAAAAAAAATTGAGGATTTGATGAATAGGTTGAGTGATCCAAATGATTCAACCACAGAAAGAATGACCCTAGCAAATTCATTGAAAGATATGTTAAAAAACGTAGATTCAATTAGAAAACAAATAACTAGATGGGAAGATAGGAGGCAGGCAGCCAGGGAGTATTATGCAAACAAACTATCATACAAGGATGTGAAAGATTTAAAAATAACAAAAGGTGATTTGTGTTCATTATTCACCGACCCACGCACAAATCAAAATCTTACCCTCAATGCGAAGAGGTTTCCTATCCATTGGTGCCACCACCAAAAAATGGAGCAGTTTTATGAAAGGTGGTACATGGTCTTCGATTACCCACCGTGCAACAATTGCGAGGTCCTGCAATATTTCCTTAGGAAACTATATAGTGAGTTCATATTGAACAAAATCCCAAATTATTTTGATATGAGGGATTTCCAGGGGAGAGGTGGGGGGTCAGCTTAGGATAGACCTGGTGTATAGCTAGATCCTGTGCGGTAAGGTAGACGAGCTCTCTCTAGGCTACCTCATGAGCACATTGTTATGCCTTCTATCATGAAGGAAAGTGCTGACGTAGAGACATTGCAAGCAATCAACACTTTGACCCAGAGTTTCATCCATCATGCTAGCTTTATTCTACAATGCCATCTAGGGGAATCTTCTAGCGATGGTCTTCGAACACATGTGTGTCAATCTTGCGGGGCTACTTGTTCACATGACCCCACCGACCCTCAGGAGACTGGTACATAGGATTCATCTGTAGCTATGGAGATGGAGAGGGTAGTTGACATGTTCCATGAGGCATATGGCATTGATAGTTAGGTAAAAGTTAGTGCATGTGTTCATTGAATTTAATTTATTAAATTTCAATTTTGAAATGCAAGATTTGTTGAATCCTCTTATGTTATTTTGTCCTTGATGTCATCCTATGGTTATCTGGCATCTTGATGGTTTGATGGTTATCCTCTCAGTTGATCCATGTTTTGATTGGCACTTCTACTTCATTGGTTTTATTATCTTTGGCACTGATCGTTTAACTCTATGTGCATATTACAATTGGTTGTTGAGGTATTCTGATTATTGGTCATTTTCTCAGGTGATACAATTTTGGTCACAAGTCTTGTTACATGCACTTGACATTTACAAAAGTCTATTTTATATCAAGTCCTTAAGCTTTCATGTCATTCTAAGGTGAAAAATTGACCTTAATATTTATTCTTGAACATTATTTAGCACTTTACTTTGAAGTGCACCTTATACTTATATCGGGTCTCATCATGGTTATTTATCCTGGCTTAAATGGTTGGCAGTCGGTATAATGTTTACCGTGCTACCATTGGCAGGTATGCCAGTAACCACGGTAGAGCGGTGGAAACTGTTGGTGGCTTGTTAAACTATTACCGCCATACCGTGCACTAACAAACATGTAACCGCGGTAATGTGGTGGTAACCGCCAGTGACATGCCAGAAAGTTACCGCTATACTGCGGGCTATCAGAAAGTTAACCACGGTAACATAGTGGAAGATGCTAGCGGCTAGTAAACTACTACCGCTATATCGTAGGCAGCCAGAAAGGTAACCACGGTAACGCGGTGGAAACTGTTAACGGTTTGAAAGCTTGTTACCGCTGTACCATAGGGTGGTAAAATGGAAGCCGTGGTTGTGCGATAAGGCATAAAATGTTAGATCTCTCACAGTTTCCAAAGTATGTTATGCAATTTTGAATGTTTAATGTTAGTCCTCTCGGACTCCAAAAAGCTATCTTTTTTTGCAAAGGATTTCATGTGGAAAATAGGGCAAATCGTTATGCTGTTGTTCGAGGGTTTGAAAACCTAATTCTGGTCGCCACCATGGAATCTTTACCTTGGCCATTTCACAGTGCACATTACTGGTTGATTATTCTTGGATAATGAATGGAATTTGTAAGAAGACCATCAAAATGGTCATTTTGTGTGGCCGTTTCATACAACTGGGTGAAGGCACATTTTTTGGAATATGTCTTGGCCATTTCATTTGCATACAGATCTGGTAATGTATCTCTCGACTGCATCTTCATTGCTATTGTCAGGTACCCATCTCCAGGTAGCTCAAATTCTTCAAAACTATTCAGTTTTCTACTTGGATTTGTTGGTAACTGCTAACATATGCATCATTACTTTCTTTCAATTACATTGTTGTTACAACCAGTGTAAAATGGGTATTATTCTATTCTTTAAAGGATGTATTCTTAGAGTTTTGTGTAAGCTCTGCATGTGCAGGCTTCTAGTGAAGACATGCTCAGTTACTCTTCTATTCTTGGTCATTGTTATCCTATCTTCAGCAGAAAGAAAGAATCTCTCTCGTGTGATCACTGTTACATCAGATCTACCCTGACAGTCATTATAAAACCTCAAATACAACCTTGCAATAACCTTCTGGTATGTAAATTTTTGAGTAACAGTTGTAATACTTCTGAAGAGTAATGTCCTTCTTTGAAAAAGAAAAAACCAATGGTTTAGGGTTCAATGATATCAAAATATCAAAAATAAAAAATAGGGGTATTACTATAAAGGGCTCTGGAAGTCTATTTGTGTTTTGATGCTGAAAATTTGGAAAACACAGTGTGTATTCAGATTGGTAGTTTTCTGTATGGGAAAACATTGAAAATCAAAAAGGGTGAAAAAGAAAGAAAGTATGAATAATTGTAAAATAGTTTGATGAGACTGTATTGTAACAGAGATAGGATTATCCTCAAGACGCATCGAGATTAGATAATGCATGGAATTCTGAAGAGTCAATTGTGACTTTTGAAAATTCTATGTTTTGTCTGTCAAGAGGCACTTGACAGAAATCAAGTGAAATAGAGAGATCCTCTGTACTATTGTATGTTCTATTAAAATCAGGAAAGGGGTTGGTGCTCCTTGAGATAGGTGTCTCTAAACATAGAGATTGGTGTCTCTAAACAAAGGGGTTGGTGCTCCTTGAGTTGGTGCTCAGAAATCAGCCTTTGAGGCTCTGTCAAAATAAACTATAGAAATGAAAGCCTGAAAAAGGCAACAGGTTTAGGAGTGGTTTTTCTACCCTAGGAGGGTTTTCCACTCGGCATATCTTGTGTCTCTGTGTCTCTTTTACTTCAGTACTTTACTGCTTTAACATGCAATGTTACATTACTCATTTTCAATTTGTATGATTGCATTCGATTACATGAATGACACTATCATTAAAATGAGAACATATGTATGTCTCTTTTCAGCTTCAGTTTAAATTTGTTTAAGAAGGTATAAACACTGATTCACCCCCCCCCCCCTCTCAGTGTAATTTCACTCCAACAAGATTAACTAATTTTTTTTTATGATTTTAATAAAATTGCAGGGTCACAGTGTTGAGACTGGATACACCGCCCCCCCCCACCAACCTATTTTTGTAGTACACCTATCGCTAGGGTATGTAACTAGTAAAAAATTATAAGTTTATTGCATATTATTGACATTGTTTTACGAATGGTAATTTAATATGCAATTTTGGATGTTGAATAGACTAATATTGGAGGTTTTGATGAACACTTCCCAATGGTGGTGGATTTACTCAAACCTTCATGCAGGTAATAGAATAAAGAGTTTAAGTAATGAATCAAGTACTTAATAGATTTGTGTAGTTTATGCATGCACATCATTGATTACATTGAATAATTTGTTGTTTTATTTTTAGTTGTTGCGAGATGATACACCTCTGAATGTGATGAGGGAAATGGATATTGGTGTGACATCTGCTATACAATCCTCGATGGCTCTGACAGAAGAGGTATGAGGAAAATTAGTAAATTTTAATTTACATTTGTTGTTATAGATGTTAGTTAGTGAAAAATCAAACCATTATTGATTCACGTAGTTTTTGTCTATTTCCATGGTTTATATAGGGCTTGAGCATGCCTGAGCATGGGCATGAGGATATTTCCCTCGTGGATAGAGATCATGAGATGGCTGTAAGTGATTATTTTGTCAAATATATCATTTTTTATAATGTAATTTCTATATATTCATGTCTTTACTTCTTATTGTAACAGTTAAAACTTCACCATGAACTAAACCCTAGGAGGAGTAGCAGGAGCACTCCACAAGCGCAGCAAAAATGAGTGACAAACCTATCACCATCCGAGCGAAAAGGAAAGGGAAATATTTTATTTCCTGGGCATGGAGAGCAATGAATTTTGATTCCAGAGTTCTTTATTGTATGCCTGCATGGCAGTTTTGTACATATTTTTTATTGGACATATTTGACATTGTATGCCTAGATGGCATTCTCATAAGCCTACATGGCTATTTTGTACATATATTTCATACTTATATCGACATATATTTATGTATTCCTACATGGCTATTTGGTTAATACAAATATCTTTTTTCGATGCCTGTCCATATTTGCATTCTAAATTGATGGTTCAATAGATATGAGTTACGTTTATTCAAGTGTATACTTTACAACTTACGTGTATACTTTGTGACTTACATGCATTCGAGTGTATATTTTGTGGCTTACATGTTTTCATGCATATACCTTTTATTCATGCATATACTTCGTTTTAATTTGTGTATTCTATGTATTCATGTGTATACTTTTTGAGGCTTACGTGTTTATGAGTACTTGTAGTTCCCTTATTGACATGTACATGTTTGACTTATTCACATATATAATTATTAATTGGTTATCCCTAGCATTGATCTATGTCATCCTCAATGCATGATCCTTGAGATGGAGTAAGTACACCCTCAAGGTCAAAAGGAGTTTCACATGTATTCTTCGTAGGCTCATTTTGGTAGTGAAACCAAAAACCTCTTGCATCATTGAAACGAAAAAAAATCCTTTATAGCAAGTCTGAAGCCATTATCATTCTCCATTATTTTTTCATGTATCCACTCCCCATTAATGGTTGTCTCATGACCTTCCTGAAACCAAGCACTTATCTCATTTGTGATATAAGAAATGTATGAAGATTTATCTTCCTCCTTATGAACCATTCATTATCATGAGAGATGGGTTCTTGTTAACCACTACTGATGAATCATGGGTCAATGAGTTTGACTTGTAAAACTACACGATTGAATCCTGATAGCAATATCACAATATTTATATATCTAAATGTGTTATTTCCTTCTGCTAAAATTTGTGCTTATACTTATGTGATTGATGTATGTTTGTGTATGGGATCATAGTAATTTTTATTTGATGATGCTATTGTGTCTTTAAGGTTTATTTATTAAAGGGTGCATGAAACAAGTTTTAAATCCTTACAAATCTTTGAATTTCTTAGGTTTTTCTATTTGTCGAGTCTGGGCTCCGAGCCCGATTCCAAGTCAAAAAATGGCTTGTCAAGTCCGAGGTGAGTCCTAGTCTTGTAACACTGGTGTGAACACATCGAGGAATAATGTATATGTCGATGAAGAGAGAACCCATCCTTGTTTCCAAAAAAACCATTTATCCCTCAAGAGCACTCTTGCTCTTCCCAAGACCTATTTTCTAGTCTTCCTAGGGTATTCCTCTCTACCCTACTAAGGGATCACTCCTAAATCCCTCTCACCACGTAAGAGTCTCCACCAATTTCAAATTCTTCTCCATCAGTCCCAATCCACCACTAAGCTTCCTTGGGCTCCACACTGACCCAAAGTGTCCTAACCACTCCAGGGGATAGGAAAGGGTATTCTCACTATCCCCTTGTTGATTTGACTCCTCACTGATCCATCTCATAGGATTCTTTCACTTTTTACCCACCGCTTTCTTGGAAAACTCAATTTTAGGCCTTGTAGCCTTCTACCCCAATTTGGCCTCCTAGAACCCGTTTTCTTGACTTTTCTCACAAATAGTCTTAACAACCCCCAATATTTTTTGTAGATTCTTTCTTTTGACCATCAAGGATCCAAGATTTACCAAGCCTTAGGTCCTACAAGTTTCCGTACATATGATTGTCCTCAAACCCCCTATTTTCAAGGGTTCCTAGGGTTTTTGGCTCTTTTTCCTTCTTTGACGGCTTCAACGACCTCATCAACTCTCCTCCTAGCACACACATGACTGAGATACATGTGCCTACACTCCCATACTATTGATTGGCACAAACCAATCCATTTAGCAACTCTCCTTGTTGTTGTCCTCTCCAAACTACTAGCCAAAATACACTTGCACTCGCTTAGTGCTTGATGATTTCATCACCTTCCCTGCAAAACAAGACCCCAAAACCTATATGTACAATATTTACATATTCCCCAACTTTATTCCAAGTGGCCATGAGAGGAAATCCATGGGAAGTCAAGTGGGACTCATTATTCAGAAAACTAGCCTGAACCGGCAATGAGACCAAGAACACCAAAAACTTGCAAAAAGATAACCAGTCAATCTAGATGAATAATCTAATGCTACACAAGGTAATTAAGTGACAAAAATGGAAGACTCAAAGCATCAGATAAGTCTTTTCAATCCATTCTTGACTGGATGAAGGCACAAAAACAGAAATTCAATGAAATTTGCACTCTTCCAATCACAGAAATGTACTCTCCAAGTCTTAATTCGTGAAAACAATCCTCCAACCCAGGTGTTAGGGTTTTTCTGACCTTATATACCTTTCTCCCATGTGCTAGGACCCTTGGGTCAGTCTTAGAGAATCATTAATGCCATTTTCCAACTTTTAGGACAAATAGCCAAGGCAACATTGCTCAAAATGCTCACAGTTTCCAAGACTTACCCAAACCGCAAGCCCCTAACAAACCTATTGGTGCAAGAGCACCTAGAAGAACACCTAGGAAACACTAGGAATAGGAAAGATTTGTTAAGTTTTGTTTTAAATGTGATAAGGTCATGTTGACCATTGAAATTGTGGAAGAGACTTAAAAATTTCTTGGTCAGGAGCTATCAGGAGTGGAAGATTTGTGAGTTTAGACACTCATGTTTGGTAGTTTCTAGTAATTGGAAATAAAGCCCAAAATATTGCATATGTGCAATTTTGGCTTAATGTGGTTATTATGTCCAACCAAGGGGAAGGGTAACCACTTTTTGAACCTTTTTAAGGATTACCTCAACCTATGTGAAAGGTTGGAAGGCATTTGAATTTTTGTAATTTTGAATTTTTCATGAAGGAGAAAGAAGAACAGTAGGAGTAATTGCTTAATTTTCTGTGTTTGAGATCTTGGCAGTGTGTTAATGGAATAACTAGGCATTGAAATACGTGTGGAATTTAGTTTAGTTGATCTCAAAGTGTTGGTTGGTTAATAACTGGTTGTTTCATCGGTCAAGTTTCTGATTTTAGTTCTCTAGGTTCTTATTTTTGGGTTATTCTGCCTGGCAAGCTGCAATAAATGGAGTTCTAGTCCACCTTTCCCCTGTACCTGGTCTATGGACTCTTGGAAATAGTGGCTAGGATACATTCCTGTACTTTTAGTAGTGTTAGGAGTCATTAGGGGTCAAGTGTGCATGAAAGAAGACCTTTCCTAGGTGAGCTAAATAGTGCCCGACTAGGACGTCAAGGGATGTGAAGCACCTCACTTGCAGGGAAGACCTCTCCATGCTAAACCCCATGGTAGAAAGGTGGAAGGAGGCCCTACAGAGGTCTGGTAATAGTTAAGAGGCTACAACAATCCATTTGATGGAAGAACTCCATGATAGTTCACCCGGGTGGCCAAGACTTGAAAAAAAGACCCTATATTTGCTAAATTGATGAATGAGCCTGTGTACGAAAATACAAGGACTAAGACCTTGAAAATATTGAAGAACTTGGTATCAGGACCAAGAAACCATAGGGAATTTTTGGGGTACTTTGGGAAAGTTTTGAGAAACATCCACTTTTCTCGGGTTAGGGCTCTAGGCTTGTAGCCTTTTTAACCCTAGGTGAGGGTTTGGAGGGAGCAATGGAGAAATGGAGCCTAGTGGTTGTTCAACAACCCTAATAGGATGCTAAGAAGCATGATTTTGCATCTCTACACCCTTGCAAGGATCTAACTGAGTGTTGGGAATGTTTGACGTTTAGGGAACATTAAGGGTCAAGGGTGAGATAGTGGCAAAGCACCAAGTTTGGTTTGGTAGTTGTGAACTTGGATGAAAGTGGGGATGGTCAGTAGAACCAGGGGTACCTATACTTGATATAGGACCTATAGGTGAAGGTGGTGGAGAGTGCCACCATAGGGGATTGCCAAGGTGAGACCCAGAGCATGGAACAGTGAGTGTTCCATCCAACCCCATCTTACATCACCTATTTCCAATTCACTCATTAAAAACACTCTTACATCGTAGTCCTTATTCCCTTGGTGGTTGGGTAGAACCATCTACAAGCCAAAATTGCAAAGATCTCTCCAAAAGACCTTAAGGTGCTCCTGCACCATTCTCCCCCCTGCAACAAAGAAGTTAAGGAACCTGTGGTGTCAAGAGCTCCTCACTAATTCCATGCTTCTTAAAGTCACTTTCTGCTATCCAAGTAGCCTCCGAATCTGGTTGATGTCTCCACTTCACTAGGTGCTCCATGTATGTCTTGTGCCTAGTCTTCTTCTTCACCCTTGAGTCTAGAATCTTGTCCACTTATGGTCTGATCTGATCAGGTACCTTGAGTTCATCCACATCCTTACTCACCTTAGCACTATATTGTTCCTCATCCATTTCTATTCCTTTATACTTCACCAAGTCCTTCACATTGAAAATAGGCAAAATGGACATCTACTTGGGTAACTCCACCTTGTATGCATTGGATCCATACTTAACCAACACTTTGCATGGCCCTATCCTTTTCATCTGTAGCATTACTAATCACTCATATAACCCCTCTGTGGTTTTAAAAGCTAACTTCTATTCATCTCCCTCTTTCATCCTAATATGATAGTAGCCACTTTTCAAATCAATCTTGGAGTAGTACTTAGCACCCCCTAAACAGTCCATTAAGTCTTCTATCCTAGGAATAGGAAACCTATATCTAATGGTTATCCTATTTATGGCCCTAGAATCAGTACACATTCTCCACTTATCTCCCTTCTTAGGTGCCAACACCACTAGAACAACACATGGGCTTATGGTTTTCCTGATCGATCTTGCCTTGCTATCTCCTTGTTCTGCTTTAGTGTTATTTTGTATGCAGCCTTGTTAGGAAATGTTGCTCCTAGTACAAAGTCAAATTGATGACTAATTGCCCTCTTACGTGGTAGTGTAGTTGGTGTGCCTTCACAAATGATATCCCTGAACTGATCCAACAGTTGCTTCACCTCTGCTGTCATAGGTAGCCGACTAGATGACTCCTCCTCCTTTGGCTTGAACATGATTGCATAGATAGCTCCTTCCTCCTTCATGTCTCTTAGGAATTCCTTTCCACTCATCAAAAGTATAGTGGATTCTGCCTTTTCCACTGTGCCTTCTTGGGGAAAAAACTTCATGGTTAAGCGCTTGAGCTGGAGTATACTGGAATGGGTGACCTCCCGGGAAGGCCTAGTGCCTCACCTCTATGAGCATCACTTAGATGCAATGAGTGCTAAGTGGGCTATTCAATATCATTTCAAATTTGTTGCATTAAGCAACTTACAAATTTGTAACTCAAGACTCCTCCAACCTAAGGGATCGATTCAGTGGAACATAGCTCAGAGTGATTCCATGTGTTTCAGTGTAAAAGATGACCATGCCTAGTGTAAACATACCTATTTGGACGTGTTGGAACAGTCCGTTTGGTCACACAAGTTGCAGAATGAAAGTTGCACCACTTTGCAACTTTCCACTTCTTGCATTTGATGCTTTTTCCATCAAGTGAAAATCTGCCACCATTGGAAAACCACTCCGAGATAGCCAAAACCAAGAGAGGGTTTTGTAGACAAGCTCAACGCAATCCTATAGGATTGGATGAGAAGTTTCTAAGCATCATGACATCTGAGTAATAGCATGCTGAAGTTTGCAGCCATTTTGCACTTTGGACCCTTAAGGGATCGATCCGGTGGAACATAGCTCAGAGTGATTCCACGTGTTTTGGTGTGAAAGAGGACCATTCCTAGCGTAAAAATACCTATTCAGATGTGTTGGAACAGTCTGCTTGGTCACATGAGTTGTAGAGCAAAAGTTGCACTGCTTGAATTTGACACCTTTTCCATCAAGTGAAAATCCGCCGCCATGAGAAAACCACTCCAAGATAGCCAAAATCGAGAGAGGTTTTTCTAGAGGGGCCCAATGCCTTTCTGTAGGATTAGATGATAAGTTTCTAAGTGTCACAGTATCCGAGTACTAGCATGCTGAAGTTTGCAGCCATTTTGCACTTTGGACCCTTAAGGGATCAATCTGGTGGAACATAGCTTGGAGCGATTCCACGTGTTTCAGTGCAAAAGAGGACCATGCCTAGCATAAAAATACCTATTCGGATGTGTTGGAATAGTTTGCTTGGTCACACGAGTTGCAAAGCGAAAGTTGCACCACTTTGCAACTTTGCACTGCTTGAATTTGACACATTTTTCGTCAAGTGAAAATCTGCCGCCATGAGAAAACCACTCCAAGATAGCCAAAATCGAGAGAGGTTTTTTTAGAGGGGCCCAACAAATTTCTCTAGGATTAGATGAGAATTTGCTAAGTGTCACGGTATCCGAGTACTAGCATGCTGAAGTTTGTAGCCATTTTGCACTTTGGACCCTTCAGGGATGAATCTGGTGGAACATAGCTCGAAGCGATTCCACGTGTTTCGGTGTGAAAAAGGACTATTCCTAGCATAAAAATACCTATTCGAATGTGTTGGAACAGTCCACTTGGTCACACGAGTTGCAGAGCGAAAGTTGCACCACTTGGCAATTTTGCACTGCTTGAATTTGACACCTTTTCCATCAAGTGAAAATCCACTGCCATGAGAAAACCACTCTAAGATAGCCAAAACCAAGAGAGGTTTTTCTAGAGGGGCCCAACACCTTTCTGTAGGATTAGACGAAAAGTTTCTAAGTGTAACGGTATCTGAGTACTAGCATGCTGAAGTTTGCAGCCATTTTGCACTTTGGACCCTTAAGGGATCGATCTGGTGGAACATAGCTCGGAGCAATTCCACATGTTTTGATGTGAAAGAGGACTGTGAATAGCATAAAAATACCTATTCAGACATGTTGGAATAGTCCACTTGGTCACACGAGCTGCAAAGTGAAAGTTGCACCACTTTGTAACTTTGCACTGCTTGAATTTGACACCTTTTCCATCAAGTGAAAATCCGCCACTATGAGAAAACCACTCCAAGATAGCCAAAACCGAGAGAGGTTTTTCTAGAGGGGCCCAACGCATTTCTATAGGATCAGATGAGAAGTTTCTAAGTTTCACGTTATTCGAGTACTAGCATGCTGAAGTTTGCAGCCATTTTGCACTTTGGACCCTTAAGGGATCGATCTGGTGGAACATAGCTCAAAGCGATTCCACATGTTTCGGTGCGAAAGAGGACCATGCCTAGCATAAAAATACCTATTCAGACATGTTGGAACAGTCCTCTTGGTCACACGAGTTGTAGAGTGAAAGTTGCACCACTTTGCAACTTTGCACTACTTGAATTTGACACCTTTTCCATCAAGTGAAAATCCGCTGCCATGAGAAAACCACTCCAAGATAGCCAAAACTGAGAGAGGTTTTTCTAGAGGGGCTCAACACAATCCTATAGGATTGGATGAGAATTTTCTAAGCATCACGGTATCCGAGTACTAGCATGTTGAAGTTTGCAGCCATTTTGCACTTTGGACCCTTAAGGGATCGATCCGGTGGAACATAGCTCGGAGCGATTCCACTTATTTTGGTGCGAAAAGAGACCATGCCTAGTGTAAAAATACCTATTCAGACGTGTTGGAATAGTCCGCTTGGTCACACGAGTTGCAGAAAAATGTGTACAAATTGTTTACTTGACCTTTATATGACCTTTTTCACATTGTTTACATTTCAAAATTCAAAGTTTGCAAATTTTCTTACTCAAGGCATTTACAAAACAAGGTGCTACTACACCAAACATGAACTTCAACCTTAAAATATTTGAGTATATCTCATTATGTAATTAAATCTTATTACAATGCCTCTAGCACTTTGTTCTTCAGATCTTTTACAATGTCCCTCATACATTCAAGATTCTCTTTAAATGTCTACATCATAGGTGCTCATCATGAGGTTATTTTCAAATGAGTAACTTGAGATTCCCTCGCTAAGCTTCACATGCTCTCTTACAATGGATTGAAATCAAAATTGAGATTTGTCAAAATCATCAAAATAAGTATGTTCCATTTCTATTTTGGCTGAGATTTTCTTTTCAATGGCTCTTAAATCAGCATTTTGTGCAACGAAAGATCAATCAACCCTTAGTAGTTTACTTACAAATACGCAAAGTAAAAGAGAAAAATAAGGAGCATCCAAAATGGAAATGAAATAAAAATAGATGGAAGGCACTTACAGATGTTGCATGCAGGCATCAAAATAAGGATGTTGCATTGCTTTTCTGGTTGACATTCTCTTGGATGACTCATATATATGCATTTTTTTCAAGGGAACACCAATCACTGTAAAAGAAGATGATAGCATTGGCATCAAACAAATTAATGTGCATACATGTATAAATTAATAAGAACCAATGTGCATATACTTACAAATTAATCCAACAAACCATCCGAGTCTGCTCTACTCTTTATTGTGTCAAGTATTGCCTTATGGTCAGACTCACGGACCTTCCATAACGTCTTGTTCAAAGGTCTACCCCCATATTTGGGCAAATGAACATTGGATGCCATGACAAGGTTTGAGTAATGAAGAATCTTACGATGCATGTCAAAGTCCTGAAATAGCCAATGTTTAACACTTGAATGTGGGTACCTTCTAAGCCATGTTCCAGTAACCACAACTGACCCTATAGGGTATTCGATGTTTTCTCCATCTATAACTAGGGCCTCCAATTTATTTTTTGTCTCAACACAATGACACAAGTAATAGTTTGTTCCCTCTTCATTGTCTTCATCTGCAATAACTACATAAACATGCCCTACATTGATATGTGCAAAAAATCTCTTGAAATTTGTCAACATTATGAATACAGTACAAAGTAAGATCTAACGATATGAAATTTCAATAACTAAGAAAGTAGATATATCACCTCATTGAACTAGATCTGATATGTGGTCAAAGTCCACCGATGATTCTATCTGTGTCAGTTCCAATGTCGTCGGAGGGCGATACGTGTGAAGTGGGCGAAGATAACTTGTGAACCATTTGTGAACCCACTCCCCTGACTCACAATCATTCCAGTCTTCCATTGTACATGGAGAACAAAAGCATGCCATCTTTTGTATATCGATACTCCATGAACCTGTACTTGAGCTAAGGAAAGAGTGTACCTCACTCGATCCTATTAGTGTACAACAGTCTTCATATGGTGCAATGTTAGTATCATCCATCAACCAAAAAAATCTACGAACTGAAGACATACCTTCATTACCTTGACCCATCAAAGCATTACACCACTCGACGATTGATTTTGCATCTGTCAACTTTGCACTGTCTTTATACTTTAACTCTTCACGTGCTAATGCTCTTTTCACGCATGCTTGTGCACCATCATGCTCCCCCTTTCCATGTCCAGCCTCACAAAAGTTCCACATATGTTGAACACCTATAATGACATGCATCCTGCACAACCAGTACAACATGCACGAGTTCTTGAACTGTGCTACACAGTTATCGGACCATATTATATGTTGATCGTATTCTATGCCCCTCTAAGCCAAACCACTATAGAACATCTAGAAGTAACCTTGCATGAATTCTAGAGAATGTGTGCGATCATCACTAATGTAAAAGTGGTACTCCCTCAATAGCTTCCTTTTCTCATCTATACTATTAGATGCATGAATGAATGCTATGTGCACAAATATCGAAACTTGTGTGGAGTTGTAATACTGTGATTGCACCTCATGTTGTGGCTGTAGAGTGTAGTTCTCTGCAAAGTCAACCGCATATACTATGCTTCCAATTGGAAAGGTGTCCTTGCATAGCTTGAACTATGTGTCCAACCATCGGGCTCTATGGGTATGCATTGGATACTCAGACAGTATACTGTCACGAAATGTGGTCATAAATTTGTACACTAGAATCTTCTCAATAACCAAATCACACCTTTTTGCTTGAGACCCATCTTTTGTAGCATATTGCACTATTTTATACTTCCCGAACTCTACTAGTTTTTGGCCCACCTCATATGTGCTTTCCATATGTTGACATACTAGCATATGCTGGAAGTCACCGCAACGCTCGCATGAACCATCCAAGCATGTTGTCCTATAGAATATCTGGCCATCGTCTATTTCACATAATTTTTTTGATAAGAACTCTCTTGAAGATTTTGGTGGGGCTTCTATGCCACAATCCTACAAAACATCGTTAGTATGCAAATCTAAACATATAGAACGATAAACATCGTAATGGTTAGAAAATTCAATATGTAGTCTACAACAACAAGTAGTGCGTGTGTGATTTATCTTGACATAAAAAGGTTTAAGCAATTCAAAAAATCTTTGAGAAATTCTAATTTGAGGATAATCATTTTCAAATTTTCAAAAAAATTGGGTTTGAGTCATATCCAAAAAATGCTTTGGATGTGGGTCACGATTCCGACTACCAATTCTCCTTCTTACCACATCCCTTTGATTCAGAGATGGCCTTGTGTTATTATTCCAATACTCTTCAATTAGTGTTCTCAAGGCTTCGACAACTTCTTTATCTTTTTGTGACAGTCTCCCCGAGAATGCCCATAATTCATTTGTATCATTGCCCTCAATTCTTTGCCACCTTTGAATGGCTCTTGATAAAGTCTTTCTACTAATTCCTATTTTTTCACTAGTCTTTTTAATTAGGCAAGCTCTCTTTGTTTCACAACTTACCAAAGTCGATGTAATGACACGTCGAGTGACATTACTATCCTTTGAGCATGAGGTCTTACCCACACTCTCATAAGCATCCATTAGATTCTTCACAATAGTGTCTTCACTCGATGCATTCGATGTTCTCAACCCAAGAGTCTTCATGATGTTCCTATACTTTACACCCACATCATTTCAACAAATAGTTGACATCTTGCAGTCTCATTTAGCCTTTCAAAGAATTGTTCCCAAATCCCTTCAGCATATCTTCTACAAGTGCATGTTGAAATCTTACCTTCCATGTGCTACAAAATATCATCATCAATATTAATCAAATACTTTGGCTTTCTATGCAAAATTCTTGGTGGTGTTCTCCTAGGTACATACATCTCAACATTAGGAATTTCATCAATATTTAATTGAGGTGGGCTAGATTGCATACCTTCGATCGAGGGTGGATAAGAAGACATACCTTGAGGTTCACATGGGAATGATGGCATACCTTCTTTGTCAATTTCGAGTGATGATGTACTCTCAACTTGAAATGTCTTAGATGGTGTCCAACAATATTCACTTGCGGTAAATGGTGTCCCTCCATATTCACTTGTAGTAGATGGTGTCCATCCATATTCACTTGTGCTAGATGGTGTCCCTCCATATTCACTTGTGCTTAATGGTGTCCCTTCATATTCACTTGTCGTAGAGGGTGTGTCTCCAACTACAGTATCTGAACCTATCTTACGATGATGCTTTCACATTCGTGCCTTTTGTGCTGCCAATTCGTGTCCTCTTTTTTACAGTTGAGGTTCCTCTACAATCGGGTTTATTTCATCAATTGTTTCCAATTTCTTCTTTTCATGATATGCCACCACCTGAACTCTCTCCTTTTCTTTCAAGGTTTCGTTCTCTTCGTCTGTTAGTTTCCTCTTTGTCTTTTTCTTCGGCATGGCGGATAATTTTATCTGTACCATGGTAATGAGACGAATATTAGTTCCTAAAAAATGTATCCATTCAAGATAATTGAAAAATATATGTCATTTAAGGCTTCATTTATGTGTGAGTTAAGGAAAACTTAGGGTAGTCTAGAGCCTTGAAGTTTGGAGAAGCCTGAATGATGAAATTAGGCAAATTAGTCCATGTAGACTTGGCAATTTGTCCTAAAAGTGGGAAAAGGGCATTAATGATGCTCTAAGCCCAACCAAAGGGTCCTAGCACATGGGAGAAAGGTATATAAGGTTAGAAAAACCCTAATTGAGCATGTGGTAAATCTATTGTACGATTTGGAGTTTTGGAAGGGGAATTTGTGAGTTGGAAGAGTGCAAATTTCATTGAATTTTTGTTTTTGTGCCTTCATCCAGTCAAGAATGGATTGAAAGGACATGTATAATGCTTTGATTCTTTCAATTGTGTCACTTAATTACTATTTGAAGCATTATATTAACCATTTAGCTCAATTGCTTTATGTTTTGCAAGTTTTTAGAGTTTTTGGTCTCATAGCCGGTTAAGGCCAGTTTTTGGAAATAATGATACCCACTTGAATTCCCGTGGAAATTCTACCATGGACACTTGGAATCAAGTAGGGGACTATTTTTACAGTGTACATATGGTGTGTGGTGTCTTGGTTTGCAGCGGAGATGGTGAATTGATCGAGAACTAGGCGAGTGCGAGTGCATTCTGGCTAGTGGCTTGGAGAGGACAGCAGTAAAGAAAGTTGCAAAATGGACTGGTTTGTTCCAATCAAGAGCAAGAGAGTGTGGGAACATGTATTCCAAATATTTCTGTGCAAGGAGGAGAGTTGAGGAGGTCATTGAAGCCCTCAAAGTTGGAAAAAGGAGCCAGAACCCTAGAAACCCTTAAAAATAGGGGGTATGAGGACAGTCCTATGTACGGATGCCAAAGGGACTAAACATATGGTAAATATTAAAGCCTAGGGTACCACTAGAAATAATCTATAAAAATATTTTGGGATTTTTAAGACCGTTTTTGAGAAAAGCCAAGAAAACGGGTTCTAGGAGGCTTAATTGGGCAAAAGGCTACAAGGCCTAAAATTGGGTTTTTCAAGAAAGCGATGGGTACAAGGTGAAAGAATCCTATGAGATGGATCAGTGAGGATTAAAATCAACAAGGGGATAGTGAGAATACCCTTTCCTAGCCCTTGGAGTGGTTAGGACACTTTGGATTAGTGTGGAGCCCACGGAAGCTTAGTGGTGAATTGAGAGCAATGGTGAAGAATTTGAAATTGGTGGAGAGTCTTATGAGGTGAGAGGGGTTTAGGAGGGATCTCTGAGTAGGGTAGGGAGGAATACCCTAGGAAGACCAGAGAATAGTTCTTGGGAAGAGAAAGATTGCTCTTGAAAGATAAGACTCCCCATCAATTGTTGAAGGAGTGGTCTATGTAATGAACTTTTGACCTTGTGCAGGGTATTTTGAAGATGTTTGATGCTTTGGAATGGTCTGTGAAGGCTTGGGTTTCTATAAACCCTCCCTCTTTGATTTGAAAAATGGGGGTTTTTGTAGTGGAAGCCTAGTTGAGCGGGTAAGGTCCTAAGACCTAGAAATTATCTTGTTTTGAGACCTAGAACTAAACAACTTGTGAATGACATGATCATTGGTTGATGTTTTGAGGAACCTAGTTGATTGTAATCAGTTATTTTCAAGATTTTTGAAGGTGTTTTGAAGGTCCTTAAGGAATTGGGAACTCTTGATGCTAATTTGAGTATACGAATCAAATGTTTTGTGAAGGGAAATATAGTTGAATGCGTGTGTCAAGAAAGGTGTTGATTTCTTCCTTTGTACTATATCAGTTTGTGCAGAGGTGTTGGAAGGTGTTTGGACCCTTCAGATGAATGGGAGAGGCTTGGAGTTGTCTTAAAGGATGAATCTTGGTGAATTGTTTTGAATTTCTATAATTGGTAAGTGTAAGATGGTAATTGGCAAGTGTAACTAATTGTGTATATAATTTGGTAATTTAAAATGTGCATTGACAACCTAAGGTTATAATGACAAACAAAAAATGAAAGCAAGCCATAATAGAATGAAAGAAAATTTGTAAAGACTTCACATACCTTAAAAACTAGACTTTCAAATGGAGGAGTTCAACCCAATTATGTAGCCTTAGCTTCTTCTTCCTTCAAACTCCACAACAATTTGACTTGTTCAAAAGCTTGTTCCCTTCCACACTTCAATTGTATATCAATTTTCAATGGAATTCAAACTTCAATTGATATTATATGTCTTTCAATGTGGAAACTCTACTATTTCATGCAAAGGTGGTAAAAAGATCATGGAAAAGGTGATGGAATGTGAAAAAGATGCTTGCACACTTCACAACATCATCAAAAAGATATTTTTTGTTGGAGCACGCACAAAACTAGGGGAACATGCAGACTATGGACCTTCAAATCATGGGTATATAGATTTTTTTACCATTTTAGTGGACTACAAAACGCGCTCGCATTATAACATGAGCACGTTATGTGAAATTTCATTTTGTTATTGTATTTTTTAGAGTATAGGAGTTTTTGAGAGAGTGGGAGTGAGACAGGGGGAGAGTGGAAGATAGAAAGGGAGGGAGAAGGAGAGAGTGGAAGAAAGAGAGAGGGAGAGAGTGGGAGATAGAGTGGAGGGAGAGAGGGGGAGAGTGGGAGAAATAGAGATGAGGAGAGTGGCAGAAAGAGAGATGGAGAGAGTGGGAGATAGAGTGGGAGGGAGAGAGGGGAGAGTAAGAGATAGAGAGAGAGGGGTAGAGGGGGAGAGTGGGAGAGAGAGGGAGAGGGAGGAGGGAGAGAGGATAGAGTGGGAGATTGGAAGATAGAAAGGGAGGGAGAAGGAGAGAGTGGAAGAAAGAGAGAGGGAGAGAGTGGGAGATAGAGTGGAGGGAGAGAGATGGAGAGTGGGATAAAGAGAGATGGAGAGAGTGGGATATAGAGTGGGAGGGAGAGAGCAGAGAGTGGGAGATAGAGAGAGAGGGATAGAGGTGGAGAGTGGGAGAACGAGAGATGGGGAGAGTGGGAGATGGGGAGAGTGGGAGAAAGAGA